>VDFB02026320.1:128902846-129017101 GCA_007258455.2 Sequoia sempervirens
CCAACCTAAACTCATTTTTTTTAGTATACAAAATGTTATATCACTTTTTTCCATTAACATACCTTAGAAAACAAAAGTTGCTACCCAATGCATCTCCTCTGGAATATCCATAAATCTAGAAATTAAACTAACTACATACATTATATCAAGTCTAGTTATTGTCAAATACTTCAGACTTCCAACTATGCTTTTGCATAGGGTTGGATCCATAATTTTTCTACAATCTTCTTTACTTAATATCATACCTATTACTATTGTTGTTTGTGTAGGCTTGTTTTTTAATTTTAAACCTCTTTAGAATCTCTATTGCATACTTTTATTGAGAGATAAATATGCCATGTTTTACTTTCTTCACTTCTATGCCTAGAAAATACCTTAACAACCCTAAATCTATCATCTCAAACTCATTTTTCATGGCCTCTTTGAAATCAACAATGAGGATATCATCATTCCCCTTAAAATTAAGTCATATACATGTAAAACAATAATTAAAATCTTACCATCATTTTCCTTGATGTAGAGAGTGGGCTCACCATCACTTTTACTAAAGCTATTTCTCAAAAAATATGAGTCTATTCTTCTATACCATTCTTGTGGTGCTTGCTTCAACCCATAAAAGGCTTTCTTCACCCTATACAATTTGCTTTCTTTCCCTGAAACCTCATATCTAGGTGGCTTCTCCACATACACTTCCTCTTTCAATACTCCATTGAAGAAGTCTGACTTCACATCCATTTGATATACCTTCCAATTGTATTGGGTTGCTATTGCTAAGGCTCTATGAGCAGTTTCCATTCATGCAACTAGAGCATATGTTTCATCATAATTTTTTCTAGGCTACTATTTGTATCCCTTAACATCCAGCCTTTCTTTATGTCTTTCAATTTGTCCTTCCACATTACTTTTGGTCTTATAGACCCACTTTACTCCTATCACATTGTTTCCTTATGGAAGACTCACTAAGTCCCATGTTTGATTCTTTTTTATAACATAGATATTTCTTCATCCATTGCATATACCTATTTTTCATCTTTAATTGCATCTTCAAAATGAATTGGATCATTTAAATGTGAATATAAAGAAAAAAGAGAATTCAAACCTACACTATTCTCACTTTCTTTTTTCTCATAAATATCTCTCATACTTATTTTTTTAATCTTTTCAAGATTGCAAAGTTTGGATTTGACATGTCACATGAAGAAGAAATTGTAGAATGTGGACTTGATGGTCTTGCACCAAGAATTCCTATTGTTGATGGTGTTTTTTGTTCCCTTAAAGGAGTGCTTGCTTGAATGTGTGGGGTTGTCCTTGTACTTATTGAAGGTGTCACTTGAGGATCGATTTGTTGAGCTTCAATGGGAATAGGAGTCACTATAGAAGAACTTGATGGTATTTATTCTTCCTTATCCTCATGTAGTGAACTTGTTGCTACATTTATTGTTTTATCCAAACTTTTATCCCATGATTCCTCTTTTATGAACTAAAAATATCTATTTTTCATAACATTTTTGGTTATTGGATTGTATAACATATAATCCTTTGATTCCTCACTATATCCCAAAAAAATGTATTTTGATCCCTTGTCTAATTTATTTCACAATTCATCTGGGACATGTGCATATGCCACACATCCAAACACTCTCATATGAGCAACACTATGTTTTCTTTCACTTCACGCTTCTTTCGAAATCATATTCTTAACAATTTTGGTTGGGAATCTATTCATTATGTAGGTTACATTTGCTATGAATTCAACTCAATATTCATTTGAAAAATACTTTTATTTTAACATGCTCCTAGCCATTTCCATCATTTTTTAATTTCTCCTTTCAACTACACCATTTTGTTGAGGTGTGTACCTAGTAGTGAATTGCTTGTGAATTCCACTATCCTTGCAAAACCTTAGAAAGTAATTTGAGAGGTATTCACCTCCTTTATCTATTCTCAATTATTTGATATAGTGCCCACTTTTCTTCTCAACAAGAGCCTTGAATAGAAAAAAAAACTCAAATACTTCATTCTTAGGTCTTAGAAAGTAGACCCATATTTTTCTTGTGTAATTGATATCATTGAATGCCAAGAAGTAATATCTTCCACCAATTGATGGTGTTTGCATTGGTCCACTCATATATGAATGAACAATCTCCAATATTGCATTTCCCCCTATTGACTTGGTGGAAATGATTCTTTATGTTGCTTACCCAAAATGCATCATTTAGATGCTCTTTTTTATTTTTCTGTAAGTGACAAACCATTTACCATGCTTTCCTATGTGGTAGGTTTAGACCTCCAAAGTTAAGGTGTATAAATTGTAGATGCCATATCCAATTCCTATCTTTTATTTATGTCTAAAATATTGTTTGAGTGAATATTGTAGTTTTCTCTTCATCCACTGGTGGGTTCATTGAGGGGTGTGCTTGAGAAAATTCTTCCTTCAAATATAGTTTTATCATTAGGAGAAACATTCTATTGTTGGTCATTTAGACTTTTTCAATAAACTAATCACTTGGAAATTTGACTAAAATTATGCATTCTTTATTTTTGAAAAAAATACTCTATACCCCTTTTGAATGAGCTACCTAGTGCTCATCAAATTATATTTTAAACCAAGAACAAAATAGACATCAAAAATGAACATTTTCTCCCACTTTTCTTTTAGAATATTGATGTTTACTTTTCGCATTATTAACACCTTGTTGTCATTTCCCAATGTGGCATCTGATTTTATATTCTCATCCAAATTGGAAAAAATTTCTATGTTCCCTATCATGTGATTGTTGCAACTTGATTCTAGAAACCATACATCCTTTTGATTCTCTTGTGCAACATTGCAAGCTAAGAAAATATTTACTTGGTTTTGATTAAATTGTCTTGTAAAATTTGTATTTTTTGCTTAGAATCATATTTTTTCTTTCTACATTCATTTGAGTAATGCCCATATTTTTTGAAATAATGATAATGGAATTGAGATTTGTCAAACCTTTGGCTTTGTGATTGATTTTGACTATAATTTTTGTTGTTGCATTTTCCACTTGAATTTATTGGGTTTTTCTTCCACCTCTAAATCTCTTCCTCTTTGAAATTTTATCTTCTATCTCTACCATGATTGATTGAAACTTGTGTTTTCAAGGCATGCTCCAAAGATGAATTTTCTAACCTACTTAGTCTATGCTCATGAGAACTTGTGGATGCATAAAGCTCATCTATTGAAATTTGTGAGATATTCTTTGTCTCTTCTATGACCACAATGATAGACTTAAAGCTTATATGTAAACTTCTTAAAATATTTTCTACTACTCTCTTATCTTCAAGAGTCTCACCATGAGATTTAATTTGATTGACAAATCCAATAATTTGAGTAAAAAATGAATCTACTGATAAAAAAATCCTTCATGTATATGGTCTCAAAATCTCTTCTTAACATTTGTAATTTAGTTGTTTTCAGCTTTGCAATTCCTTGATATGACATTGTTTGGAATATCTCATGCTTGTTTTGAATTTGTTGCTACTACAACCATTGGAAAAATACTCTCGTTTATTTCTTGGAAGATGCAAAAGAGACCTTTGGAGTCCTTTCTATTTTCCCTGAGTAAGTCCTCCACTTGAGTGAGCATTGTATGTTGCTGCATCAGACAATTTTGGATAACCATTTTCTACAAGCTCCCACATGTCTTGAGAATTGAATAATTCCTTTATTGTGATTGACCAATGATTGCAACTTTTTCCAATGAACTAAGGAATCTGTGGATTTGTCAATCTCACACTCAGTCCTACCATTGTTGACTATAAAGATTTGTGCTAGATAATCCTTAGCTTTGATAACCTTTGGATTTGATAAACTTTAGATTTGATACCATGTGAAGAAAGATGCAAAGGAGAGAAACAAAGATCAATAAAGAACAAAACATAACAAAGATAAAACACAAAAATTGAAACAAAGAGTTAAAATGAAATTAGTTTATATTTTATATATTCCAAAATATACAATATTTAGTATCATAAAATAAACATAGAGTTGTTGCTATTTTTTCTTTACTAAAAAAAAATCAAACTCCCATGTTCATTGATTGTTTTCTAGAATAGAGGGGTCAGTGTAAGATCATGGTGGTCCAAACTAGGTCCATTGGCAATGAAATTTTAGAAAAATAGAGTTAGGCAACTTGACATAAAAATTTAAATAGGTTATTAACATAATTTGAAAAATATGGAACAAGAGAATTTGTAGCAAATTCAATGTAGTTTCTACGATGCTAGTCCTTTTTTGAAAAAAGTAAATCTATTTCGTGAAAATTTGAAATTTCAATGCAGTAGTACTAAATTTTTAGGAAAAAATTTAAAAAGTGGGTGTACATCTGACCAACCTAAGTAGAAACTTAAAATAAAAAATAAAAAAATTCAATATAAGTATAGGACACATGCATATATGTGTGACATTTTCTTTGGTAATTTTTTTGTTATTAAATAATTAGTTATGAATTTTTAGTTGGAACTTTTTAAAAATATTAAAACTTGTTTTTCTAACCACCATAACTTGGTCAACAATTTATTAAATTCGTTTTTTTATCCTATAGTATGGAAAACATAGAATGTGTTGCATCTTTTGGATTCAAAAAATGTTAAATCATTTGAGAATTATAGATTTTTTTCAATCAACCTATCAATCATATTTTGAGTCATAATGTAAGTAAAAAATCAATAATAATTATCTATTAAATTCAAAATAAGGCATATCTTATATCGTTGGAAAGATGACAGTTTGCTCAATAAACCCTTTTCATTTCATCAAATTTGGAAAAAAAGTGGTCAGCCCCAAGGGCGAATTTTGGAAAACTAAGAAAAAATTTTGAACACATTTTTGTAGTTGAATTTCCAAATATGACACCCCTAAGCCAAATCCCAAGGCAACCCTGAGGGAAATCCTGAGGCTGTTGAATTTGTTAGACAAAATGGATATCCATTTAAAATAGATACCTACTCAAAATGGATCCATTTGTAAACAAATATCCATTATGTTTATTGTTTTTAAAATATTTTGTATTATTAATATATAATAAATATATTATATATTAATAATACACAATATATATTATATATTATATAATATGTTATATACTATATACTATTTATTTATTTATTTTATAAGGCAAGTGCTACCAAAGGGGTAGAGCTCCTAATTTACAATTTCACACTACATGCGACATGGAATGAATTCCAAATTCATCAAAATGTAGATTAGTTTCATTAATGAGATGATATAAGATCCACTTTTTTAGATTCCTTGATTTTTTTATTCTCTTGTGTCTTCCAAGTCTTGTGTCGTCTATTTCTAAGAGAGGAATATGATGGTAAACCATATTGGGCCAAAATTTTCTACCTTAGGATCAATAATTAAAACCTACACCCCTTGTTAAGGAAAAAGGACCATGCTTATGTTATTAGTGAAGGCCCAAGTTTAAATATTTTAACATAGATATGATAACACAAACTTTACAAGTTTGCACATTAATGTTCAAACCATGTCTCGATTGTACATTTTAGGGTAATAATTGAGAGGTGTCAATTACCCTTTAATGCAAGTCTAACGTTTCACTTGTGTGAGAGCCGAGAGAAATCCCTGAACATAATTTGGAGCTCGATGTTCATCTAAAGTTTTCTATATGTAAAATCTTCCCTTGCACACATACTAGATACTCATTAAAAGTTACTCAAAATTGAGTGCATGCTTCTATTTTAGCGCATGTATTCTAAATCAAGTGTAATGAAGAGGGAAAGGAACTTTGAAACCATGGAGACTCTGATTCACCTTACTTGTGAGAAGATCCAGTTAGCCTTCTTGGGTAAGATTACAAAGAAATGGTTGAAGATGGTGTTACAAGAGTGATTTTTTAACCAAGAAGGCAATGCGATTGATTCTAGGCAATAGATTTATGGTTTCAAAGGAGAGATATCATGTTAATATAGATATTTATTCCTGCTTTGTAGCCTCGTTGCTCAATGTAATGCCCCAAAATGAACACCTAAAAAAAATACACAACTAACCAAATTTTTTAATAAACATATATATACTACTATTGACAACTTGTTGCAAGCAATAACTTTATCTCCACCATAGTACCGTTAATAAGATTATTATAAGAACACTCTCTTACTGCCAAATATTTTATTTATAACTCATCTTAGTATTGCTATCTCGATTAAAATTACCCTCTATAAAAAAATACTACTATTTCATTTAATTATTACTAATATTTCATTTATTTATTTATTTCATTTAATTATATATATTTACTTATATAAATAATTATTCATCTTTGTTATCTATGAAAATATTCATATGAATAAATATATTTACATATCTATAGCATTTATTCTCTCTTTAATAAAAAAAAACACATTTTAGAAAAGCCAAAAGAGATGCTTTCCTTTTAAAAATGTAATGTCACTAAATACCTATTTTATTTTATTTTAAAATATTTACTTAACAACCCATTTAAAATAAAAAAAATAAAAAACATACCATCCTTTTAAAAAGCAAAGTGATATCTATTTTGTTTTATTCTAATTTTAAAATTAATACTTTCCCCCACCGAAGGAAAAAGTAGATTCTTTATTTATTTATTTTAAATGATAACTAAGGGTACCCTATGCCCCCATGGAGGGGGGCTTCTTAAAAAAATTCAGCTAGTGTTGAGATTTTTTAGGAATATTTTAAATTTGTTGGTCCCATGAATTCAATTTTGCAATTCAGCTTAAAAGTTTGAGCTTCAAAATTCAAGGAACTAAGTGGAGTAATTTGATAAAAATTAATAAATAAATAAAAATTCTCTCATTTTTTAGTTTTTTTTAGGAATTTAAAATTCTAAGTGATAGACAAGTGGCAGAAAAAAATCCTAAGCTGTAGGGGCAATTTCTATCCCCACCTCAATTTCACCCGCTAAAATTTGCAGTCCTAAAAGGTAGGGGCTGCTATTTTTCAAGAGAAGATTCCAATTAATCCTATAGCATAATTTTTTTTGCTTCATGGGACCACTTGATCCATGAAAATAGAATCCCAAGCCCCCCCATGGGACCATACAGTAAGAGAACATTGAGAGATCTATATTTAAGGAAGGGTTTCTGAGAGGAGGAAACATGGAGCCTAGGTAGAAGCTCCTCTCATGTAGAAATTAATATCCTAAGTTTTATTATTTTATCTTCAATAAAAAAACTAACGTTATGATTACTTTTATTATATTTACCTTGCAAGCAGTGCTAAGATAAATGTATTAACATGCTCGCAGCGGTTTCTATTTTACATATTTTTCTTTCAAGAAGTGCTAAGATAAATGTATTAACATGCTAGCAGTGGTTTCCATTTTACATATTTTTCTTTTAAGAAGAGTGGATACAAAAATATTATCACAAATCCAATTTTCTAAATTTGGTCGGGCCCTAAACTTGCTCATTGTCAGTTTCATTCAAAATAATCAAATTCCCTATTATTTAGTAAATAAACTAAATATTCATTTGCATCAAATATGGGATATTATCTAAATTTTTAAAATAAATGAATATATTTACAAATTTTCTAAAATATTTGAATAATAACTTTTGCATGCAAAATTTCAGGTAGCATCAATAAAATAAAGGACAATAAGAAGACCATACATTCTAGTAACATATTTCTTTGTAAAACATGGACAATTGTTTTATTGTTTCATTGATAGAAAATCATATTACACTAGTTATATACATAGAATAAAATAGATTGATAAACTAAACATTCCCATTTCAGCTACACTCTTATAGAAATTTTCACATGAATTTTTACAATAGCCTTACAAAACTTTTACAATAGTCAAAACATGGCTTTTACAATGTACCCAACAAGGTAGATTACACTTTGGAAAGACTTTTATATTTACACTAAGATTTCAACTTACATCTTCTTCTAATTGTGAGCTCTTCTTCAAACCTGAAACAAAACCTACACATGAAAATTTCTCTCTTAAATAATGGGGTGCTTCACCACCCAACCTTAGACTCAAACTAGTCACCCCTCGAAAGCCTGAGGTTTCGAAGGAACCAAAGCTACACATTCCTCAAACCATGCAACAACATTAAACACACATACATATGTACAACACCCAAAACATAGGGATTCACATTCACATTGAATCTCTAAAGATTCAAGAAAGAGGGAGACTTAGAGACACATCACTACCCATCGGGAAACTATCGATGTGGGAGATACCGGGATTAAGGGCCTAACCATGCTTGATCCATGAAGAATTGAAACATAATGAGGCAACCAATAATTTAATCTCATCAAAGACGTACCAATCAAAATTGAAAGTAAACATTTTATCAAAACCCAACATGTTAATCTTATGAAAGCTTTTAAAGAAAACATCTACTCTAATCCATTGAAATTCTATCTTGTTGTGGAATTGGTGTCGCATCGGGATGTGGATCAACCACTTTCCCAATCCTCAAGATAGTGAGCTTGTTTCAATCGATTCTACGGAAGAGAATTGATGAAAACATGACGCATTGGTGTATGAAAACCTAAATTATGCACAAAATAAACATGATGCTGTTACTATGATCTCTATGATATAAATGATTCAATTTATAACAAGTGATAATCTAAGCTAATTTATGCTAAATGATGCTAAAAAGATGAAAAACCCTAATCTATTTTATTACAAACTAAGATGGAAGCTAAAATACACTAAAGCCAAGCCATAACTAAAACAATTGAAAATAAACTAAATGTGTGCAAATTGAGAGCATGATGTGATTAAATCAATAGCATGACTTTGCAATAAAAGATGGATCCATTTTTTCCAAACAGTGATCTATTTATAGGAGAGCAAATAAGGAATGAATGGCTGAGATCAAAAAGCTCAATCAACAATTCAGGATAAAAGAGATGAGAGACATGGATTATGGATTCTCATCAATGAATGAGAATGCAAGATAAAGATTAATCAAAGGCTCACAATTACCTCAAACAAACACACTTTTGACCTGCTCACACAAGTCAAAGGTAACTTGATAGAAAGGTAAGAGGGTTAACTTTCTTTTGAAGCTAAGTGAGTTGATTGGAGGCTTAGAATATTCCATTAGGGTGAGGAAAAAGGTTAATTTGAAAATTTAAAAAAAGGTTTTAATTGTGCAAAAAGGATAAAGAATATTCCATGGAAATATTCCCTTTGATTAGAGGAATAATTAGTTTAATTGCTAATTAAAGGGTAAAAGCGCAAACCTGTGTCACACTTTATAAGGGAATTGGCCAACAACAAAAAAAAAAATCTGAACCTCGACCACATAAAAGTGGTCTTTATGTTTTGAATTTCAAAATGGTGTAAACTAATGAAATGTAGAAATTTTGATGAAGTTTATTGCTGTAATTTTTAAAATTAAAAAAAAAATGTTTTCATTATGTTTTTATCAATTTAAGGATATATTTTGGAATGCTGTAAATTTCAAAAAAGAGTGACTTCACGAGCCATCAAGAAACAAGTTGAAAAAAACTTCATTTCTCCCTACTTTTTTTCTCCAAATAGGTAACTTCAATATCTTGTGCATGGAAAAAAAAAATCAAATTTTGATGTATATTTTTCTCGTAATAATGTTTTAAAGTCAAACATGTCAGAATTTGACAGTTTTAATGGGTCATCAACTATTTTCAATTTTTTTAATCATTTTCAAAAAAAAAATTATACCCTTTTGAAGAAGACTCTCTCCTCTTGTGCCCCATATAATATTTAAAAAATTTTAATAAGTTTTACTATCTTTTTTTTTAATTTGTAATCAACCTCTTCTTTTTTTAAAAAAACCTACTTGCATTATTTTAAAAATAAAATACATTAAAACTAATCAAAATATTAAAAAATATATATATTTGGATTCTCCACTCTGAGCTCTACAAAAGGGTATTTTTGTTTTTTTAGAAAAATAATTTTGACTAAAGAAATACCTAGCTAAAGTTGAAAGTTTTAGAAAATTCTGAAAAAAGTTGAGTTAGCTACCAACTAGGATGCCACATAGACGGTTTCTATCAAAACCCTTTCTATAAAAACCTCACATTAAAAAATGCAATTTCAAAGCCAATGTCAAAGCGGGAAACAAAAAAAATTAATTTTTTGGGATTCAGGTGAAACTTATTCAGTTGAAACCTGTGTGCCACATAATAGGCCACGTGGTTTAGGTCGAAACCTAGCCGGGCGAAACCTTTCCAGCTGAAAATATTTCACTCGGAACTATTTATTTGGCTGAAAGTGTGACACAACTTTGTGCTTTTACCCTAAACAAAGTTTAATTTATGCAATTAAGGGATTAGAAGAATTAGAGATATTTATTAAATTAGATGATTTAATAAATAGGGGAGGTATGAAATGATATTTAATTAAATAAGATAGGGTTATTTAATTAAATAAGATGAGCCAGGAGATTAAATTAAATATTTTGATCTATTCAATTTAATAAGATGAAGTGTTAGTGCGAAAAGAGAGGAATTAACCCAATTTAATTAATTAGGCCAAATAGATGAAAATGATGCAATTAATTAATTAGCTAGGCTAATTAAATTAATTAAATGAAAAGAGGATAGATAAAGAGGAAATTATGTTAATAAGTCTGATTTGAGTGTATGACATCGATTAGGACATTTTTCAATGTCTGATTTGAGTGTATGACATCGATTAGGACATTTTATGTTAATAAGTCTGATTTGAGTGTATGATATTTTAAAATGCATCAGGCTTCATTGTTTGACTTTTGAATATAGCGACACATTTGTAAACAATGACGCATTTATGATTTCTGAGCCTTAAATTCCAAATAACTTCAAATTTTGATGATTTCCTGATGCCATGGGCTTCATGGATGTAGGATTTCATCCCACCATTGATGTCCAAAGAGCACAGGCCCACAGTACTGGAGAGATTGGGTGATCTTTCAGAGTTGTGCCAAGAGCACTTGGGAGAGATCGGGTTATGGTACATTACGTATGCACCAATGATCAAGACACATTTAGCTATGATGATAGCATTGTGTGAGAGATGACACGGCGAGACTTCTTCTTTCCACCTTCCGACAGGAGAGGTGAAAGTGACCTTGAAGGATGTGTGGCGGATATTGCGGTTGCCTATCCACGGTGACCATGTGATCTATGATCCTGATGTCGGATTCAATTCCTACTTAGAGGTGATGGAGATGGACCAGATTGTTTTGGTCACCTCTTAGATAGATCTAGAGACATGTAGAGGTCAAGTGTCAACCTTTAGATTGATTGTTGCAGCCATCATCTCAGGTTTGGTGGCTTCGGACAGATGCAGACAATTCTTCAATCCAAGTTGGGGCTTGGCTTGGCAGAGGATGCTATACCGGATGACTCTTTTTGCATGGGGGCTCATGATGTTAGCCTCCCTGTACCATGATTTGCATGATTTCGTCTATTATGATGGGAGATCTATCGGTGCAGGGGTGACACTCCTCCATATCTAGGCATGGGAGCATATCATAGTGCTTCATCCAATTATGCAGATGGTGGATGTGGAGCTAGATTATCCCATCATTTGGAGATATAGGGGTGTCATCACGCTTAGGAATAGAAGACAGATTGGCCTCCCATACTAGTGATAGGTGATCGATGATATGATGGTGTTTCGATGGTGGCCATGGCTTCAGATGTCGGCCTGGTTTGATGATATTCAACAGCTCTACTTCACTTGACAGACCCGTTACATGCAGGGTTGTGAGTACACAATGATTGAGTGGTACCTTCCAGATAGAGTGGCTAGATAGTTTGGCAATGTTTAGGACAAGCCCAATGATGCCTATAGGGCTATTTTTGCTAGAGCGGCTAGCTAGGTTCTGACATGGGGACCCATGATTCCAACACATGAGGTCGTTGAGAGTTTCTGTCAATTGGTTGCCCAACCTTGGGCATATGATTAAGGCTAGCCTATTGCACAGACTACCCCTACATATGATGTATGGTTCATCCCTCCATGGTGATTAACAGATCCTGTAGGGGCTCCTCCCAGAGGGAGGCCATGAGGCAGAGCAGTTAGGGGCAAAGGACAAAGTGGCCAGGATGGCCATGATGGACGGGTTCCGAGGGCTCCTCTAGTAGGACATCAGCCTCTAGTGGTACAACAGTAGCTAGTGCCACCACCACCACCAGACGCTAGAGATGCATAGATACAATAGCTATAGCAGCAGGTGCAAGTATTGGCAAGTGAGTGGGACTAGGCTCACCAACAGATTTTGGTTTTCACTCTTGAGCGAGACCAGGCTTGGTAGTAGGTGGTTGTAGTTACAATTGAGAGGGACATAGTGCTACAGAGAGTATAGACCGTTACAAGTGAGGGGGATCAAGAGATGGCTCAACGTCAGTAGATTGAGAGCCTTATGACATCCACCCACAGTCGGACAGTTTCAGCATGGTTGTATAGAGAGGTTGTTATGGAGGCTATGTATTACAAGAAGCATTATCACAGAGATGTTCTTGCAGCATTGAGGCAGCCTAATTTTTCACAATAGAGCAATGCATGCCCCCGAACAAAGGATCAGCCTGAGTGACAGGTTGGATAGGGTAGCAGCCACTAGGGCTAGCTCTTTTTTGATGTATAGACACTTTTTAATTTTTCCCCATTCTCTATTATCGATATACATTCATGGGATCCTTTTTGATAGCCTTGTGGATATTGTACTTATCATCGATGTACATACACTAATCCCGATTCTATACCATGACACATTTTTTTATATATATATGATACTAATACAGATGATTTATGCCATGATGTGTTCATTTTATTTCATGTATGGATGATGTATGATATGGATGCTTATATATGATTATGTATGCATACACTTACATGTATGCCTATGTGATATGCAATGCTATGATATGGATGGAATGTTATGTTCATTTTCATTATCTTTTCACGATATTATATGGATGAATGATTTATGACATGCAGATCTCATGGATGCAAATGATGTGGATACATTTCTTTTTGTATATTTTTGATGCATGTTATGAAAACAATGATGTATGCATATGGATGTATAGATGCAAATATTTATGATATACAATGATTTAAGATGCTTAGAATAAGCAATCTATATTATTCATCACATCTCAAATGATAATGCAAAATGTATGATGTGATATGATTATGATTATGAGATGTATGATTATGCTGATGGATGCTTATGATTATGATATGATTATGAGATACATATTTGTTAATGGTTTTTGGATGCAGGGTGGATGCATTAATGATGTTTTTGTGTGTCATGATACTAGGTTAGTGCAAAGAGAAGATAGAAGAATAAAGAATGAATAACCGTTGTTGATGATGATTTCTTCAAAAGATCCAACAAGTCCTTGATCCATCAAGAATTTATTAGAGATGGTGACGAGACAATGCAAAAGAATGCAGGATGAAATGCAAGATGGGATGCTCATACTTTGAGATTGGGATTTTCCATCATTCCTTATTGTTTGATATAACACATAGGCATGATGCATCAAGGTATTGACAACCAGGATGGCGTTGTATCTAGTCTAATGGACTTTGACTCGATGAGCAAATAAGATAGTTCTTGTTCACACCTTGACATACGAAAATGTCGTTGGAATGCAAGTTAGAAGCTTAGAACATATTGGACCAAAGCATACGCAATAGTCAACAACATACTCTAAACGACCTTCCTACACACAACTAAGCAAGTATGCGCCAAGATTATTTTACAAGAGTATCCACAAACACATCAAATGAAATATAATGATCGATGCCCTATTCCTTTCTCTCTAAATCATTTTAGATAGACATCATCGAGAGGTCCTCAGAATGGATCATTAAGATAAATCACAAGAAAAGATCAAAGACAAACAATTAGTTTTATCTATAGCTCCTGCCTAGTTTAAGTTTAGCTAAGGTGATATCTGATACTGATGTCCATCGTAGGAAGGATACATACTAGGACATGTTGATCAAAGGGTTGTTTGATGTTGGGATAATGATGCTAAGATGAGCTTTTGATATAAACTTCACTGACGCATTTACCTATGATTTAGACTCTAGATTTTGACTTTTGAGTCTACACTTTACAACTTGTTATGTTTGCTTTCTACTTGTTTCACCAAAGGGTGAAGGTGATGATCATTTATTATGGGATGAATGGAATTTTGGATTTTTTGGAACATTTTGAGGCTTTTTTGGTATTTTGAACTGTTTTGAGGTTGTTTTTGATCTTTTTGAAATTTTATATGGATGTTTAGGTTTTTCTGATTTTCTGAGGCTTTTAAGGGTTTTCTAAATATTTGAGGTTGTTTAGGTCTTTTGAACATTTTCTATTGTTTTCGGATTTTCAATTTTTGAATGTTTTTGTGTTTTCTAAAATATTTAGGAGTTTTGGGATTTTATGAGAATTATATGGATGTTTTAGCGGTTTTCGAGAATTATTTGAATGCTTTGGGATTTTTTGAGAATTATTTGGATGTTTTGGGATTTTCAAAATTTCCAAGTTTCGACCAAGAACCTAACCTAAGGACCTATCCTAGGGGCCTTGGGGGCTAATCAAAGATTAGCCCTACCTACGTTATACACACAGAGACCACATAGTTTGATTGACTCGACTGGTTTAAGGGATGAAGATATGAACAGATGAGAGATGATAGCTAATTACAACAGACCACTAAAAGACTTGACCTAGGGTGTCTCGAGGGCACATCAATGATGGCCTTGCCTACATTAAAGTTCAGAGATGACATAGTTCGATAGAAGACATTTTTTTTTGGATTTTCGATGTTCGACCTTTTTAGAGATATTGATGTTTTATGAATATTTTGGATTTTTCCCTTTACAATTTTCTAAATGTTTTTGGATTTTTGTTGTACAGGATTTTTCAAATGTTTTTGGATTTTCTGGATAAGATTTTATGAATTTTTTTGGTGTTTTCTAATAGGATATCTCATGACCTCAAGATATACAAGAACCTTATTGTGATGCATAATGAAATTCCCTTAGTGTGATATGTTAGCCTACTTTGATAAAGGCAGGACAAACTAACCTTGATAATATGCCAAGTAGTGCTAAAGAGTTCATGATACCTTACAGTGACAAGTCATGATAAGGACGCGGATGGGGGATGAATGGCAATGCAAAGAATGATAGGTCAAAAGAGCCAAAGAATAGATGGAGATACCTTATTTACGCAAGGTGCTTGTTTTCCAGGTTTTCACCAAGGTACTTGCCCAAAGCACCACCGAAGTGGTTTTCACTAAAGGACAATTTTTTTCTTTACTTTTTTCAATCCTTTTTCTCTTTTTTTTTTTGGATTTTGATCATTTTTTTGTATTTTTTTGTATTTTTTGATTTATATTGTTATGCTTAGGCATAAAACTTTTTGAGATGTAAGCTATTGGTTAGCTCCTGCAAGGGTTCACCTTCAGGGGTTGACAGTTAGTATGCTCCTGATCCATAGCTTGTTGTGATGACAAAGGGACCCAACCAGTTAGGTTCAAATTTTCCTTTGCTAACTTGATCTAGAAAGTTCTTCTGATTTTTCTTTAAGACGATATCACCTACCTGGAATGACTGACATTTGATTCTCTTGTTATAGCTCTATTTTAGTCAGTTTTGATATACTTGCAAGTGATTAAGGGTGTCAAAATGACATTCATCTAGGAATTCTAGTTCATTCAGCCGAGACACTCTATACTCTTCCTCAGTTATCAGATTCTTTAGTGACACTCGTAATGATGGGAGCTCAATCTAAATAGGAAAGATGGCTTCTGATCCATAGACCAGGGAGAAGGGAGTTGCTCCTGTAGGTGTGCAGATACTAGTTCAATAAGCCTAAAGAGCGAGATTTAGCTGCAGATGCTAGTCACAACTAGCTTCATTAATTGTTTTCTTTAGGATTTTTAGGATAGTTTTGTTTGTTACTTCTGCTTGGCCATTTCCTTGGGGATAGTATGGTGTAGAGAATCAGTGTTGGATATGGAATATTTGACACAGCTCTTTCACATCTTGATTCTTGAATGGGGTTCCATTTTCTGAGGTGAGGGTTTGTGGTACACCATAACAGAAAATTAGGTAATTCAGGATAAACTTGGCTATATGTTTTCCCATTATGTAAGTCATAGGAATGGATTCAACCCACTTAGTAAAGTACTCAGAGGCAGTTATGATGAACTTATGGCCATTGGATGAGGTTGGAGTGATTTTTCCTATGAGGTTAAGTCCCCACTACAAAAAAGGCCATGGTGTAATCATTGGTTGCAATTCTTGAGCTGAAGCGTGAATCAGATCCCCATGCTATTGATAGTGGATGGATTTTCACACATATTGATGAGCTTCTTTCTCCATGGTTGGACAATAGTACCCTGTCCTCAACATTTTCTTAGCTAACATCATACCGCTAGAATGGGGCCCACATATGCCTTTGTGTACTTCTATAAAGGTAGTTAAGGCTTCCTCTTGGTTAAGACATAGTAGTAATGTCCCTTTGATGCTTCGATGGTAAAGGGTATCACCTAGGATCACGAATTGAGATGCCTTTTTTACAAAGGTCTTTTTAAGGTTTGGGGTGATGTCTAATGGAAGGGTTCCTCTATTAAGGTAAGTAAAGATGTCATGGTACCAAGGGGATCCAAGACCAACAATGACACATGAAAATTTAGATTCAAGGACTTTGAAAGTTGGTACGAGAATTTGTTCTACCAAGAATTCACATTGAAGAATGTTGTTTGGCATGTCTAGTAGTGATTCAATTGTTTCCATGGCATCTACTGCTCTATTGTTCATGCGAGGAATCTGCTCAAAAGTTATGTCTATAAAAATATCTTTGAGATTCTCCACCATATTTTTGTAAGGAGTGAGCTTGTTATCTTTGGTTTGATAGTCATCATTAACTTGGTTGATAACCAACTGTGAGTCTCCATAGACTTTCATCTCTTGTATCTACCACTAAACTACTATCATGAGACCTCTGATCAAGGCTTCATACTCAACAATGTTATTGGTACATGGGAATGATATGCTGTAAGATTTTGGGATGCAATCACCTTGGGGGTGATGAAAATAATTTCTACTCCTGATCCATGTTGGGTGAATGATCCATAAAAGTACATCTTCCATTGAGCTGTTAGATTAATAAAGAACATTGATTCATCAAGGAACTCAGATATTAAAGGGTTCTCATCATAGATGGGTGCTTCTGCTAGCTGGTCTGTGATCACTTGTCCTTTGATTTCCTTGCACTCCACATACTCTATGTCAAACTCTGTCAAGATCATTACCCATTTAGCCATTCATCCTATGATGGTTGCTTTGGATAACATAAATTTTAATGGATCAATCTTTGCGATAAGCTTGATTTGATGTGACAACATGTAATGCCTAAACTTTTGTGAAGCGAAAACTACCACTAGGCATGCTTTCTCAATGGGTGAATAGTTCATCTCATAGCCTACCAATGTTCTTCTTATGTAGTATATTATGATGCCCCTAGTGGGTTTTGAGACTAGTACCAGGTTTGAAACCCACTCAAGATAATCTATCGATCAGATGAATCCAATGTAAAGAAGCTTTTGTAGTTCCAGTTTAACCAAGAGTTCTATTTGTGGGTGCATCTTCCTTAATTTTTGCTTCACTGGTTTGGCCTCAGGATATACTGCTAAGTGATGCACAATGACTTTTAGATCAAGGTTTGGAATATCTATATATGACCATGCAAAGTTAGCTTTTCACTCTTTAAGGAATGCTACAAGGTTCTTCTGTTCTTCGTCTAATAAGGATTCAACATAGAAGGTGATCTTAGGTTCTTCCTTTGTTCCCACATTGACTAGTGTGGCTTTTTCTGCTAGTACTGTTGACTTCTCTGGATGCATTGTGATAAGGGGGAGATTGAATCCTTCATCCTTGGGTGCCTCAGGGAGGTTTTCACCATCAGATGCATCCTTTGTTTTTACTATTTTGGGATCAGAGAGCACCACTAGGTGGTTTTCACTCAAGGATCTACAAGTTAATTTCCTTTCATTTATTTTGTGACTAAAGGAAGGATTCAATCGTCTCCCCATAGTATGCCCTTGTATCAAGCTCTATGTCAAATCCTAATTTTTGATCTTCCCATGATAAGTTGTCTCAAAGTCCCATGAATTCTAAGATCGCTTCATTGTTTTCAAATAAATCCAGAATTGGCGGTCCTTGTTGGTCCATGTCAATGAGTTGAGGGTATACAAACCGTATTTTAGTTGGTTGGTTGTTTGAGACAAAGGGTGTTACAGATATCATGAAAAGGGCGTTGTTTTCAAATAAGTCAACAACATCATGAGGAAAGTCATCTAAGCTAGTATCACGCGATGTGGATGACCAAGAGGAAGCCTCAACTCGTTTAGCAAAAATATCTTTGCCAATAAGTGTGACCTTGCTAGTAGTACAACCTAAGCCAAGATTTTTTAGTTGTTTCTCAGGAATAATGGGTTCTAGTAAACCATTATCCTTTTGTCTTAGCTTCTCATTCTTGTTATACCCCATACTCTGCATTAGCTATATACCTTTTTTGTCATATTTCATGGTAAGAACAGGAACAGATTGTTCATTGTGATAGAGGATTTTAGAGATATCTTGCTCATGGACGTCTTCTTGATTCAAATCTCCCCATTTGGTGAAGGTAGTAGCTGCCATCTTGATTATTTCTAGTTCTTTGGTGCTAGATGTTGGATTCCCATGGTTTTGAGGAGAAATAGGTAACTCTCCTAAGACAAAGGCTTCTTTCAATATTTTGTAGCTTCCACAACCCTCATCTTGGATTACAACTTTGATATTAGGTATTCTTTTCACAATTGGTACTTGCAATGTTGAGGTAGAGGCTAGAGAGGATGGGTCAACAAATGAGCTTGATGGTGTAGGTCCTTCATCGTTTTTGGGTATTTGTGGGATCTTGTAAAATTTGGCCTCAAGGCTCTTGCAATAGTAGAAAGGCTCTGGATCTCCATGGATAGTGATTTCTCTACCCTCAAAAGGAAACTTCATGCATTGATGATAGGTTGAGGCTACAACATTCAAAGCATGGATCCTTGGTCTACCAAGCAGAATGTTATAGGGAAGATCAAGATCAAGTACTTGGCATGTAGTTTTTGCAATGAGAGGTCCCACTTGGATAGGGAGCGCAATGATCCCTTGTGATACCCGTTCTTGGTCATCATATGCTTTGATCGTAGTACTCTTTGTTTTCTCAATAGTGTCTTCTAAGTAGCCTGGATGCTTGATCAATTGGAGGGTACAAATGTTTAGACCAACACCTCCATCTACCAAGA
Organism: Sequoia sempervirens; assembly: GCA_007258455.2. NCBI lineage: Eukaryota > Viridiplantae > Streptophyta > Pinopsida > Cupressales > Cupressaceae > Sequoia > Sequoia sempervirens. Next base: position 128,922,174 of record VDFB02026320.1, read on the forward strand.
CTCTTTTGAACTTGTTTTTATGAATGACAACCTCAAGGTGTAAAGCACAGTTATGAGATGGTTGTGATGGTAAATCCTATTCGGAGAAGGTGAGAAGATAGCTAGAAACATGTCATACCATAGCTTGAAACTGATCGGTATCAATCTTCTTAGGAACAGAGGATTCATACAATGCTTTTTCTAGTATTTCTCTGTGTGCATGCGATAATCTCAAAAGTTCCAAAATTGATATTTGAGTGGGGGTTTGTTTAAGATGATCTACAAGATTTTACTTTTCTAGGATTAGATGCGAGCAAAGTAGGTTGTGTTCTAGATTGAGCTAGGATGGCTCCTTGAATGGTTATTTTTCCATGTCTTGTGGTGACTCCACATTTTATACTAGCAACTTTGATGGTGACAACAATGATAACACTATCATAGGAAGCAACTACATTGGAATAGGTATGTTGAACATTTGTGTAATCCTTAGCTTTACCATGGTTGTTAGCTTTGTTATGATCAAGCATAGGGGTCTTGTATATCTTGATATCCTAGTTTCCAGATGGTACCTCAATAGATATGGTAATGTTCTCTATGAGATCTTAGATTATATTCTTGAGCTTCATGCAATTTGTTGTTCTATGTCCTTTGATTTTATGAAAGTCACAGAGATCATGCTCATTGTACCAGGATGGCTTTTCTTGGGGTTCTTGGTAGTGTTCAAAGTTAGGAAGTGTTATTAGATTTGACTCTACCAATTTCTTCATGATTGTCTCAATGGGTTTCAATAATTGTGTGTACTTTCATTTAGGATAGTTGTTCCTGTTATCAATTTCCCTTGGTTGCATGTTGGTGTTATTGATCTAATTTTTTTGAGGTGGTACCATTTGTTGCATAGCTAGTTGAATACTAGCAACTTGATTGTTGTTGGGTCTAGGAGCACTTAGTATGACCTTAGCATCTACTACACTAGAATTTGTTACATTTTTGTTCTTAGCCCATACGCGAGGTTTCTCATTTGAACTGGTTGAAGGACGGTTGTCTTTGTAAGCTTGAGTGTTTCCTTGTGAGATTAGAGCTCTTTCAATGTTAAGTTCTCTTGGAACAAGCTCATCATAGGATGTGATGCATTACATTTTCAAGTGGAATGATAGATTTGGATCAATGTTGGCTATGACTGTTCCTACTTGTTGTTCATTAGGAAGAGGCCACTTGCTTTTACTAGCTCTTTGTCTCCATCGTTTTAAGAAATTTGTGAAGGTTTCTCCTGGATTTTTTTTGAGAGTGTACAACTCTTCTATACTAACGTCCATGTGAAGATTGAAGGAGAAGTGATTAATGAATTTATCAGTGATTTCTTGAAAAATTTTGATACCAAGAGGCAAATGAGAGAACCAATCCATAGCAATACCTATTAAACTCAAAGGAAAGAGGTACATTAGATATGAATCATTGTAAGCCACTTCCATGCACATGACGTTAAATTATTTGATATGGTCAACAGGACTTCCTCTCCCTCTGTATTTGTCAAATTTAGGGATTTCAAAACCAGGAGGGAATGGTACCATTGCTATGTTTTGATCAAATGGGTAAGGAAATAGGTTTTGTGTATGAGGTTTCTTTGTCTTGCCCATGCGAAGGTCCTGAATTTCTTATGAGGGTGCTTTCATTTGTGATGTGATATCGTCGTGTGGATTGGGTAGAGGAACATATGATGGGATAAGAGATTATTTATATGAGTTGTATGAAGGTGTGAGATTTTGTTAAAGTGATGAGTATGTTCCTGATGCCTTTGGATTGATGATGTTCGTATGAGGAAAATAGGATCCTTGTTGTTGTTGGGCATATTGTTGAGCTAGTAAGGCTTGTTGTTGAGCTTGTTGTTGTTGTTATGCCACAAAGGCTTTTTGTTGGGCCTATTGTTATTGTTGTGCTAATAAAGCTGCTTGTTGTGCTTGTTGTTGTGTTGCTAAAGCTGCTTGTTGAGCTTGTTGGGAAATGGTCACTTGTTGTTGTTGTTGTTGTTTTGCTAAGGTTGCTTGTTGAGCTTGATGTTGTTGTTGTGCTAAGGCTACTTGTTGAGCTGCTAAGGTTGCTTGTTGTGCTGATAAGGCTGCTTGTTGTTGTTGTACAACTTTTTGGTAAGTTTTTTGTACTTATTGTAGAGCTAGGGTATGTGCTTGTAATGTGGGATTAGGTGGTTGTTGAGATATCTATGAAGGATTAGGAACATTGATGTTTTGAGTGGTTAGTGGATTGGTAGTGAAAGGTGGAGGATTCCCTTGGTTTAACATTCCTTGCAAGAAAGTGGATTGAGTGGGAGGAATGTATGTTTGAGGCCCTAATTGATTTGGTATATAAAAGAGGGCTATCAGAAAGGATGATGTCATTAAATTTTGCAATGGAAATGACACACTAGGACCTTGAGTCCATTGATTGAAAAGATTCCCTTGTCCTATGTTGGAAGGATTGCCTTGTGTAAAATATGTAAACAAAGCATTCGTGATCAAGGTACTCCCAGGATTGATAGAACTCATAACCAAGGGATTGCTTCGTGGTGGATTAAGAGAAAATGATGTGGTAATGATGGATGGAATGGATGAACCCACCAGAGGGTTGGATAAAGATGTCCCTAGTTGCATTGAGGGGTGAGTTTGTGATATGGTATTGACATGCCCTTGTGTATTGCTTTGATTTTTTTTATGTACTGATCTACATGATGGTAGGTACACTTGTGGTACTCATAGGTGTGGATGAAGAAGGGTTTCCCTGAAATGTAAAAGTGGTGGTAGAATAGTGAAGTTCAAGCGGAGTGTGTATCTGGTTTGGACCTTTGGGAATGGGAGGAACACCAAAGGTAGGTGTCCACACAGAAGTGGGAGGTGGAGGATTCATTTCAAGAGTACCCACAAGTGTATTACTTTCAAATGGTAATGTGTGACAAAAATATTTAGCAAGGCTGGTTGCAAGACTAGGTATGTAAGTTTTACTTGGCTTTTGTAACGGAGTTGAGAAATCCTGTGTAAAACTTTGTGCTACAAATTTCAGAGATATAGGAGCTACACTTTCAAAAAGTTGATGTTCGAAAAGTTCTTCCCTAGTGAGCTCAAACGGGTTGTTTGTGACATATTCAATCTCGTATGGTCCTGAAGGAGATGATGGTTGTTGTGATGGTGTAACATGACTTCTAGGATCAAACTCTAAAGGATTTGGATCACTTGAGGTGAATGTAACTTTGTCTTTTTCCATGATTCTCTTGTCTTGTGATCTTGTCTTTACCATAAATTTTGTGTCAACTATGGGAGAGTTGTGTTGAGTTTTGTAATGTTTTAACTCTCTAGTTGACTCAAACCTAGGTAAAAGGGATGCTCTAAGTCTTTTGGGAGCAACGATGAAAATGTGGGATGAAAAGATGGGTGATGTGGGAGGTTATCTTTGCAAATGTTTTGGGACAAACACTTTTGACTTAAGTTTGATGTTGGGATAAAGGTTGTTAAGGAACTCGGAAATATTTAGGGTAGACTCATGACCTTCAAGTTAAACTAGTTCAAAGATGATAACTATCTCAACTAAGTGCATGCAAAAGGATACATTTCACATACAAAGTGGCTAAGGTAGCAAGTTGGTGTGATGTTTTAAGTCCCAAAGTGTTAGTGTATTTGAAATTTTGCAAAGATAGATGAGATGAAAGCTGAAATATGATGAAGGGGTGAATGAAATGTTGGACCTAATGTTGACCTAAAGTGAAACTCTTGTTTTGACAAAACCATGGTAGTGAGAATGATACTTATTGCCCACACGTGGTGGTAATAGGGGCCTTCTAGCCTGAATATCAACATGTTCCTCTTCTTCGTCTAAAATGGTTGTTGTGTTTCCCCACTATGAGTTTATTTCCTTGTTTTCAAAAGTGAATCTTCTCAAACTTCTCATGAGATCTATTTGTTCACCGTTTATGAATTGAAAATTCGACTGAATTATAGCACCTGGAAGATCAGGTTCCACGGGAGAAATTAGTCTCCAAATGGTCATGTGGGGTTCATTTGTCAATTTATCTTTGCTTAAATGAATTTATTTTACCACAAACACTTGTCTTTTGATTATGTTTTCAAACTAAATGTTTATGTCAAAAACATCATAACGTTCACAATGTCCATTTTGTGAAAATCATGAGATTAAAGCCACAATTTCCTATGTTGTCTTTGGTAAATATGGGTCTGAGATTAATTTCCAGATATTTAGAAATTGCTAAGGATAAATCCTAGGACAAGTAGTAATATCGAGGCTAACTCAAGAAGTCTATATTAAAGCCAAAGTGTTTGAAATTTTGAATAGTGCGTGTTTGTTTTTAGAACATTTTGAAACCAAGAAAAGTGTTAAAAGCATTACAACCCTAGGATAGAAATGGCTATATTTGTTGTATTCCCACTTGGATTTCTCTAGTTGCGCTTATTCAGAGTGGATGATTAGAATCTTGAGCACACTAGCTCCCCTCCACGACACTCACTTCTATGGGTCAGCCAAGCTTCATTTCTCATGAATTTCCCATGACAAACTTTTCATCTCTACAAAGAACCGCAAATATGCAGGATGACTTCAGAGGTCTGACCTCCTAACATCAACAAATATTAGGTATTTTTGGCTACTACACAAAGGTTCGTAATAAGAACATCTAGTTTAGGGGGTGCAATGATAAACTCCTTGTGAGAGGTCTCCCAACCCTTAGAACAAGTGTTTTATGCATCATAAAGATAATAGGGAAGAGCTATCACGCACCGCTTCCTATTGATTACGATTTTCATAGAAACCACAAATTTATATAGCAATTTGGAAGAGCTTGGCTTATGCTCATTCCTACTTGGGTCGTTCCCTTGGGGTGAGTAATTTTTCCCACCAAGGCAGGCTCTCTAAAGGTGAACAATAGCGAGTAAGTACATTCATAGTTCGATCATTTTGTTTGCATGCACAAAGAGAGAACACACGCTATGTCTTTTTCTCGCACTAGCATGGTTGTTCAATTTTAAACCCAAATTTGAAGTGTGGAGGTGATTTTGCAATGTGATAGAGAATGTTTCTATTTTTCCAAATCCCAAATGGAATGAGATAATTGCATACACATTCACTAGCAATGTTAAAAACCACAAAACAAAATAAACAGTTTTCAATTTTATCCTTCAAAGCAATAATGAGTTAATTTTAAGCACCAATTGAAAGATGAGTTTTCCTTGTTCAATTTTAAGCCCAATTGAAAGATGTGATGTGAGGGTTCATTTTTAGCCAACTTTGAATGTTCATTTTAAACCCAATGGAAAACTAGTGTGTTGCCTAAAAATTGAAAGTAATAAAGCATGAAATTGGGTTATAATTACCCCAAAGCATTAAATGCTAGTTACACATAGAATGTTTAGATAGAAGAGAAGTTCTTAAATTTCACTCCATGCCTAAAAACCTACAAAACCCTATTAGTCTAACAATGAAAACACAGTCAGACATCAATCAATGATCAGATAATCAATAGAAATTAAGTCACATGTCAAAAAACAAGTGTAAAGTTTCTTACCCTGGTTGAGCATCGATGTACATGATGGTGTCACAATTTGAACTTTGGACGTCACTCTAGTGAATTTGAGCATCGCTCCATAGAAAGAGTAGTGAGCACAATCACGTCGTTGTATTGATGGGTGTCATTATAAATGAATGTGTCACAATTTGGAGTTTGAAAGCGTCGCTATTTTGGGGATGAGCGTCATTGTTTTTGTTCCACAATAGTTCAAATTTAAATAAGTGTCACCATATTTAAATTAGTGTTGGCCAATTAAATATGTGTCACTATATCAAATTTCCTGGGCATCGCTATATAGTGACGCTATTGAGATAGCATCGTTGTTTGTGGTTTGAGCATCACTGCAACCTGCAAAACAACAAGAACATGGATTTCAAGCCAAAAAACAATTAAATGATCAGTTTTCCCTCCTTCAAGCACTAGAATGTCGATTCGAGGATACCAGTTATGGGTCGAATCATGCTTGATCCATGAAAAATTGAAACATAATGAGGCAACCAATACTCGAATCTCAAAAAGATCAGTCAATCAAAATTGAAAGTAAACATTTTATCAAAAAACCTAACATGTTAATCTTATGAAAGCTTTAAAGAAAACATCTACTCTAATCCATTGAAATTTATCTTGTTGTGGAATTGGTGTCACATTGATGTGGACCGATGACCCTTTCCCAATCCCGTGATAGTGAGCTTGTTTCAATCGATTCTATGGAAGAGAATCAATGAAACCATGATGTTTGGTGTATGAAAAACTTGAATTATGCACAAAATAAACATGATGCAAGCTAAGTTACCATGATTCTCTACTATAAATGATCTAATTATGTAATTGCTAAGGTAATCTAAGCTAATTTAAGCTAAAATGATGCTAAAAGATGAAAAACCCTAATCTATTTACAAAATAAGATGGATGCATGGAAGCCATTAATGAAAGCTTGAAGCTATTATGCAACTAAAAAAAACTAAAAAAAAACTAAATGTGTGCAAATTGAGAGTATGGATGTGAGTAAATTCAACAACGTGGCTTTGCAATAAAAGATGGATCCATTTGTCTCCAAATAGTGATCTATTTATAAGAGAGCATATGAGAAATGAATGGTTGAGATAAAAAATGCTCAATCAACGGTTCAAGATGAAAGAAATCAGAGACATGGATCATGGATTCTCATCAACAAATGAGAATGCAAGATAAAGATTAATCAAAGGCTCACAATTACCTCAAACAAACACACTTTTGACCTGCTCACACAGGTCAAAGGTAACTTGCTAGAAAGGTAAGAGGGTTAACTTGCTTTTGAAGCTGAGTTGATTGGAGGAGAGGGAATATTCCTTAGAATATTCTATTGGGGTGAGGAAAAAGGTTCATTTTCAAATTAAAAAAATGTTTTAATTGTGCAAAAAGGATAAAGAATATTCCATGGGAATATTCCCTTTGATTAGAGGAATAATTAGTTTAATTGCTAATTAAACAAGGTTTAATTTATGCAATTAGGGGATTATAATAATTAGAGATATTTATTAAATTAGATGATTTAACAAAAAGGGGAGGTGTGAAATGATATTTAATTAAATAGAATAGGGTTATTTAATTAAATAAGATGAGCCAGGAGATTAAATTAAATATTTTGATCTATTCAATTTAATAAGATGAAGTGTTAGTGCAAAAAGAGAGGAAGTAACCCAATTTAATTAATTAGATCAAATAAATGAAAATGACACAATTAATTAATTAGCTAGGCAAATTAAATTAATTAAAAAAAAAAGAGGATAGATAAAGAGGAAATGATGTCAATAAGTCTGATTCGAGTGTATGACATCGATTAGGAAATTTTTCAGTGTCTATAGAAACATATTTGTATATAAAGATTTGTACAATAACTTCTCTTCATTTATCAATCCATCCAACTCCACAAAATAACTTGGGTACTCATACCCAAAAAACTGTTAAACAAGCGCAGAACAACTGAGACGGGGGGTGAATCAGTTGTCACACAAATTCAAACTTAAAACTTAATCACTTATCAAATATTCAACCACACTATTCTATTATTAATTATGAGCATGAAACATGAATAATAGAAAGTAAATCAACACAATGAACACTAGATTTTTACGTGGAAAACCCAATAAGGGAAAAGCCACGGTGAGGGTTAACTCACACTATATAGTATTTTAAAAAAGGAGGCTCACTACCTACAAAAAGGACTCATTGTCCAACAAGAGGCTCATTTCCTACAGAGAAATTATACAAAACAGAGTAAGGCTTTACAACCCAAAAATGAACTGGTAAGATGCACCTATCATGTGTTGATATAGTTCTGATGACGCTCAGTATTTAGACTTTACACCCTTCATTCTTCACTTACCAACTGCTGCCTTTTTTATCACAACTTCTTCGCACAACTTACATACATTCATTCATCCATTGCATTCATGCTATTTCATAAACTATTTGCCATATACCTATATATATACCCAATCTCCATCGCATGCACTAACTAGGTTGGCCCCACAAAGCATTTTCAAAATGCTTTATCTATTATTATGTTGGCTCCAATAGTTCACACAAAATAATCTTTAACACATTTCATTATGTCAACTTCGACCAAGAAATAGGTCACACATAAGTTTCACATTAAATCAAAATTAACTTAACAAGTCGGCCAAGAATAATCTTCAACACAACAAGGGAACAATCAATTTGTACGATGTACGAGCACCAGAGCATGAAATAACCTGATTGAGCACACCTTTAACATTCATGAGAAATTTCTTGAAACTGCAACCAAAGATTATCATTTGTGGAGAAGTTCAGACTAGAATACCGGATAGGCAACCACAGTACTTGACCAACCACCAGAGAGGATAAGCACCAGTATAGAGTATCGGACCAAACTACCAACATACTACCAACATGGTGAAATCAATGACAACAAATAGATAACTTTACTCATTTTTCCAACAATCTCCCCCTTTTTCATTGATGACAACATGTGAACAAAAATATCCAACTCCAATCTCTTCTCCTAACTTCACTCTCTCCCCCTTTGACATCAATAGAAAAGGGTGCCAAAAATGAGTGCAAACATGGTGACATAAAAATTTCAAAAAGATTTCCAAAAAATTTAAAAACTTCCAGCAATCCAGATCATTTCAGCAAGTGGAAATTAAGTGAAGATGGCACTCTTCACCTGAAAAACCTTCTTATACATTTCTTTGAGAACTGGATACAACTTCTTCTAGTTAAAAATAGCATACTCCAATTTCGTGCATGCATGTACTTTCTAATAATCCCAACAAAGTAAAAGAGGGTGACCAATCCACATCAAAACATTGTTTCTCAATATCTTCAACATCAATAAGAATTCTGGAAAGATGTTCTAACCGTACTTCAACAATTTCTTTAATAAGCCAGAAGGTCTTTGTCACATCATCTCTCTATCTTTGTGTAATGATTAGTTCAGCCTAAAGTTCACCAACTCTTATCCTTGTTTTCTTTCTTTATCTTCAAATATGTCAAAGTTCTTTCCAATTTCATTCACCTCGGCTTCAATCGCTTCAATTTTTCTTATGAAGTTGTCTACAACAGCAAGCCACCAAAGACAATACTTGTAAACATCTAAAATTTCTTTAACACACTTCTTAGTTTCCACAATCAATCCATACAATCTTTGCATAGCCTTTTTACATCTTCTTTCAATCAAGATTCCCATCTTACGTCCTCCTAGACCTTCAAGCAACATCCTTTCTTCAACAATCTCAATCAAATTCTCTGGCAAGAAATCAAAAATAGTAGATACTTCAATACCTTTCTGAAGTAGATAATCTACCAGTGCATCATCAATTTTTAGTTTGTCAATAGGAAAGGCAGCATCCCATAATTCACCAATCTTCTTCATTTTTCCTTCAACTATCATAGACTGGATATCATTAGGATCAGGGGATTCAATACTAGTCAGCGATTCTTTCTCCTTTTCATCTAAAATATCAATGATGTCTTCAACTATCTCTTTTCTCTTTTTTGATTCTAGAAGGGAATCACTGATAACAACTTCCAATTCTCTTTTCCTAGACGAAGAGCCTACTTCGAATTGACTTAATGTAGATATACCAGAGCAAGGGTTTGCTCACAAGGATGAGAAATATGATCTGCACATATTTTCATTATCTTCCAAAGATTCTAGATGTCTATTAATTTGTTTTCCAATAGGGATACCAGATTCCCACACCACATTATCTTTTCCAGGTAGAGAATTCAGAAAGTAAAACACCAGGCATACTAGCAAGGATCCGAAACGAAATGGATAATTCTCAACCAATGACATTTGAACATTTTCAAGCAAATTCTCAAGTAGCAAGCAACATAAATTAAATTGTCTATTCTCCTTAACCATCATGTGGGCAATGTGTACGAGAATAGCCGAAGTTGAGATTTCACGATTCCTGAAATAAATTTTGTATGAGATACCATATGCAACATACCTAATGGTAGAGTCATCAAGTGTATCAATAAATAATGATCTTTGATCTCTGCCAATTCCAGTCAGCTCCACCACATCTTTATATTTCATAGTTTTTTTTCTAGGAAGTTCTCCAACATTGCATAATTTAGTGATCATTTAAATTGCTTCCTTCAAGATCAAATAGGGTTTTTCCAAAACAATGTTTCCATCCTTAAGATAGTTCAATAAGAACATGATAACTTCCTTATCTAAAACCCATGGAAATTCACTCCACAAATCCATCCCTAGGGTTTTTATATTATGTAATTTGACTGCATTCAACCCTAGTTCAATTTCCTTCATTTTCCTATGATCATATTCTTCTACTTCGACCCTTTTTAGCTTCAGAGAGGTAACACCACACGAGCCATTGTCCATTGCTTAGATTTCTTGAAATTCAGCGATACTTCTTCAATTTTCTTCTTATGCAAATAGAGAGCGTTTCCAGATTACCTGAATCAATATTCAAATTCCCTTCAGAAACACTTCGAGCACGCCTCAAGAAATCTTCATAGCACTTTCTGATGATTTCAGATGCACAATTAACCAAAAAGCATCACAAATTTATACTTATCCACCATCGAGTTTTCCCTAAGCACATTAAATGTGGAAGACAAAAAAAGCTACTAAACACTCACTTCACTTAGCACAAGAAACCTTCAAATGGTCTGCAAATCCTCATACCAATATATTTTTCTCTGGTTCTTCTTCTAGAACCTCTGAACAAGAATTCTTCAAATTCTAACCACATGCCAACCTTTGACATGCCATTCTTCTAGGGGTTTTTATGATCTTCTGATAAAGTTTCCCATAAGACCATGCTAGGTCTAAATTTTGAATAAGTCATTTGTACCAGAAGAGGGTATAGACACATCGAGAGTCTCAGATTTCTCTTCTTCTTCTTTCTTCTTCCAAGTCTTTTCCATCTCTTGCTTCATCTCTTCTTTATTAATCTTCTTTACCAATTCACTCTTCTCTTCCGAAGCAAATTTCTTTCCTTTCCTATTCTTGCAAAATTTAGATACATGTCTAGGTTTATTGTAGTTATAACAAATCACAACTTTTTGATTAGACTGTCCTCCATTATTTCTCGATCTACACTAATTTGCTCTATGTCTGAATTTATTGCAGGCCTAGTAGTATCCATTAAAGAGTTGCTTCATCCTACCTTCATTAAACTTGTTCTTCATTACTCAACTAGTCATCCTTACTCAAGATCTAAATTTTGTAGCCTTGTGTCCAAATTTCCCACATTCAAAACATTTTTCGAAAAGGGAACTAGAAAACTAGTTCATCCTGCTCTTGCAATCAGTTGCTCTATGACCATATTTGTTACAAGAAAATCAAACATCATCAAAAGAGGGATACCTCTATGCATTAGGCTATCTGATATGCGGTCCTCTTGTGAAATTCCTTCTTTGCTTCATCTTGCCTTGATTCTTCTTCATATCTTTAGAACTTTCACCAGTATCAACTCCTAAGCCACCTTTATCTTTACATGTTTTTTTCCCTGCAAGCAATTCTTCAAGTTTACCAGAGTTGGATCTGAAATTTTTCTCACAAAGCTTTGCCTTCTCCAGTTCAATCCTTAGATTCACCACTTCCTATTCAAGTCTAGTGCATTCATCAGCTTTATTTTGTGCCAATGTATTCAGTCATTCTTCAATCCTCTTCTTCTCTTCTACTGACACCTTCAGTCCAATTACCTCTTGTTTCAGCTATTCACTCACTTCTCTATGTCTTTCCTTAAGTTTATTCAATTGTTCTTTTAACTTCTAAACACATTCATTTGCTTCATCAACATTCCCTTTCAAATCTTTGTTTTATCTTTCCAGTTTATTAAGATCTTCAAGAGCATTCTGGAGTTCTCCTTTATCATTCATTATCTCCATCTTCAGGATCTCCCTCAAGTTGTTAGACTTTATCAGAGGAACCAAGAGCTCTGATACCAATTATTAAACAGGTGTAGGACAACTGAGAGGGGGGGTGAATCAATTGTCACACAAATTCAAACTTAAAACTTAATCACTTATCAAATCTTCAACCACACTATTATGTTATTAAATATGAGCATGAAACATGAATAAAAAAAAGTAAATCAATACAATGAACACCAAATTTTTATGTGGAAAACCCAATAAGGGAAAAACCACAGTGAGGGTTAACTCACACTAAATAGTATTTAAAAAAAGGAGGCTTACTGCCAAAAGAAGGACTCACTGTCCAAGTACAAAGGCTCACTTCCTACAAAAAGGACTCACTTTCCAATAAGAGGCTCACTGCCTACAATGAAATTATACAAAATAGAGTAAGGCTTTACAGCCCAAAAATGAACTGGTAAGATGCACCTGTCATGTGCTGATACAATTTTGGTGATGCTCAGTATTCAAACTTTACACCCTTCATTCTTCACTTACCAATTGTTTCCTTTTTTATCACAACTTCTATACACAACTTACATACATTCATTCATCCATTGCATTCATACTCTTTCATAAACTATTCACCATATACTTATATATATATATACCCAATCTCCATTGCAGGCACTAACTATGTCGGCTCCACAAAGTATTTTCAAAATGCTTTATACTTTATTATGTCAACTCCAATAGTTCACACAAAATAATCTCTAACACATTTCATTATGTCAGCTTAGACCAAGAAATAGGTCACACATAAGTTTTCACATTAAATCAAAATTAACTTAACAAGTCGGCCAAGAATAATCTTCAACGCAACAAGGCAACAATCAATCTATATGTTGTACGAGCACCAAAGCATGAAATAACCTGATCATGCATGCCTTTAACATTCATCAGAGATTTCCCGAAACCACAACCAAAGATTATCATCTACAGAGAAGTGCAGACTAGAATACCGAATAGGCAACCAAAGTACCGAACCGACCACCGAAGAGGATAAGCACTAGTATAGAGTATCGAACCAAAATACCAGCATACTACCAACATGGTGACATCAATGACAACAAATAGATAATTTTACTCATTTTTCCAACAATCTCTCCTTTTGTCATTGATGGCAACATGTGAATAAAAATCTCCAACTCCACAATCATAAAGATAGGTCCATGTACTCACAACATCTCAAAAGCATCTCAACTATACATGTATAATCTGCAACATACTAAACTGTGTTGACATCAATGATGATATTAATGACAACACCAACAAACTTGCTCATACTTGCAACAATCTCCCCCTTTGTCATTGATGGCAACACATGATGTGTGAAAAACCATCAAAGACAATATCCTTCACAATATTCTTGGAGAGCACCTTCTCTTCCTCTACAACTTTTTTTCACATGATTTTCTCTCCCCCTTTGACATCAATTGTAAAGATTAAAAACTATGATCACTCCCCCTTAGGAGTGCACACAAACCTTTTCTACTCCCCCTACAGAGTAGACCCATTCATCAGTCCAAGTAAATGAAGAATCTGTGAATTCACTGGACTAATGCACCTTCATGTGAACCTAGTTTGGAGGGACAATGACCCCCAACTTCTCCCTAAGATAATCAAAAGTATCCTTTGGAAGAGCCTTAGTAAATATATCTACAATTTGTTCCTTTGTTGTCACATACTCCAACCTGACTTCATTCTTCAACAAATTTTCTCTCAGGAAATGATATCTGATAGATATGTGTTTTGTTCTTGAATGCATACTCAATTCTTTGAAATATTTATAGCACTTGTGTTGTCATAGAAAATAGGAATAGGCTCATCACATATCACTCTAATGTCTTCCAGAGTTTGCTTCATCCACAAAACCTGTGTGCAGCAGGATGTTACAACAATATATTCTGCCTCTGCCGTTGATAAAGAAACCAAGTCTTGTTTCTTACTCAACCAAGAAACCAATCTTCTGCCAAGAAAGAAAGCACCCCCACTGGTACTCTTCTGGTCATCCACACAACCATCCCAATCTGCATTGGTATAAGCACTCAAGGTAAAATCAGCACCCTTGAGATACCATAAGCTATAATCTAGTGTACCTTTAAGATATCTAAATATCCTCCTTACAACTATAACATGTGCCTCTTTAGGATCTACTTGAAATCTAGAAACTAGACATATTGCATGGATAATATCTAGTCTGGCAGCACTAAGATATAGTAGTCCACCAATCATAGATCTGTATTTTCTCTTATCAGTTTTAGCAAATTCATCATCTTTACTCAGCTTACATCTGATTACAATAGGATTACTAACCAGTTTGGATTCATCCATTCCAAACTTCTTCGATAGCTCTTTTACATACTTATATTGTGAAATGAATATCCCTTTATCAGTTTGATTCACTTGAAGACCAAGAAAGAAATTCAACTCACCAATCATGGACATTTCTAATTCTTTTTGTATCTCTTCAGCATATATTTTACACATGCCTTCATTTCCACCAAAGATGGTATCATCAACATATACAACTACTATCAACATTTTGTTACCTTGCACTTTGAAGTAAAGATTATTGTCAGTAGAGCCTTTGTTGAATCCTTTCTTTGTCAAATACCTATCCAATCTTGCATACCAAGCTTTGGGAGCTTTCTTTGGTCCATACAATTCCTTGTTCAACTTACAAACCATGTACAGTTTGTCAAATAACTAAAATCCTTCAAGTTGTTCCATGTATACTTCTTCCTCCAATTCACCATTCAAAAATGTTGACTTGACATCCATTTGATATACTTTGAAATCCTTGTATGCAGAAAATGCCAAAAATATTCTAATAGCTTCCATTCTAGCCATAGGGGAAAAATTTTCTTCAAAGTCTATGCCTTCAACTTGTGAATATCCTTATCATACAAGGCTTGCCTTATTCCTTATAACTTCTCCATTTCATTTAGCTTATTTAGGAACACCCATTTTGAACCAATTACATTCTTATTCATAGGTCTAGGAACTAATTCCCATGTCTGATTCTTTTCTATTTGTTGTAACTCTTCTTTCATAGCTTTCATCCAACATTCATCTTCACATGCTTCACTCATAGACTTAGGTTCAATTTTAGAAAGTAAACACATATTTACCTCAGCTGCTACTTTACTTCTTGTCTTCACACCTTCACTCTTATCTCCAATTATCTATTCCTTCAGATGATTCTTCTACACATACTTAGGAGTCTTAACAATAGGTTTTGGTTCATTCTCTTCTTCTTCTTCTTCAATCCATTCTTCTTTCTCTTCTTCTTCCTTCTCCTTATTCTCCTTAGGTACTTGTCCATAGATAGGGTCATCAGGTTCAACTTCACTTATCTCAATAGGTCTATGCATATCTTCATCAACTTTCACATTAGCACTCTCAACAATCTTCCTCAATCTTTTATTGAAGAATCTATATTCTTTGTTGGTAGTAGAGTACCCAAGAAAGATTCCTTCATCACATCTAGCATCAAACTTCCCAATATTTTCATCATCTCTTTTAATGTAACATTTGCTTCCAAATACCTTGAAGTACTTCACAGTAGGAGTCTTACCAATCCATAACCCAAAATGAGTCTTTGTGTTGTTGCCTTTGATTTGAACTCTATTAAGAACACAAACAACAATGTGTATTGCCTCTCCCCAATACACATCTGGTACATTTGATTATTTCATCATGTTTCTTGCAGCTTCTTGTAATGTCTAGTTTTTCCTTTCAACTACCCCATTCTACTAAGGGGTTCTTGGAGAAGAAAATAGTCTCTTTATGTCGTGTTGTTCACAAAATGTATTAAACTCACTAGAAGTGAATGCTCCACCTCTATCCAATCTCAAACATTTTATTTTCAAATTTACTTCATTTTCCACTCTTGCTTTGAACACTTTAAACCTATCCAGAGCCTGAGTCTTCTCTCTAAGAAAAGCAACCCATGTCATTCAAGAATAATCATCAATAAGGAGCATGAAATACTTGTCACCATTCAGGCTACTTGTTCTAGTTAGACCACATAGGTCAATGTGAATTAACTCCAACATTCTAGTAGTAGATTTCTCTTTTCCCTTAAAGTTGCATCTTGTTTGTTTCCCCAATTAAAAACTTCTATAAATAGTATTAGCAAGCTTTGTGGTTCTAGGAAAACCTCAGACAACATCTCTTGAACTGATTCTGACCAGATTATCAAAATTTACATGTCCCATTCTCCGGTGCCATAGCCAACTTTCACTGACTTGAGATACAAGGCATTGACCATCAACTCCCTTAAGCTGATAGATGTTTCCATGAGTTCTCCTTCCAGCAACAACCATATCTCCATTTCCAGATCCTTTTCTAATTTTACAGATATTATTCTGAAACACAAGTTTAAAACCATTTCTATACATTTTTCCAACACTCAAAAGGTTATGCCTCAAACCCTTCACATAATATACATTATCAGTGTTGTGTACTCCATCCAAACTAATTGTACCTTTCCCACAAATCTTAGCTCTTGAATCATCACCAAACATGACTAAACCACCATCATACTTTTCAAGTTTAGTGAACTTACTCTTATCTCTGGTCATGTGATTAGAACATCCACTATCAATCACCCAGTAGTCTTCATCTTGTCTTGCATGAAAGGCAGTGACCAAAGTAGCTTCCATCTTAATCCTTTTGTTCTTCGGAGCATTCTTGCTTGCACATTATCTAGGGTTAGCAGATATAGATTTGTTTTCCAAAACTAAAAACAAGCATTCACTATCATCAACCTCATTTTCAGATTCATCATTGAAGAGATTATGGATTCTTCTTTAACATAATACAACTTCTTGTATTTCTTATCCTTTCTATCCTTATCTTTATAATCCTTGTTCTTGTTATGTACAACTCTATTCGGACATCTTGAAGCATAATGACCAATATTACCACAACTGAAACATTTAAAGGGAAACATACCTTTATACTTTCTGGTACCTTTCTTCAACTTCCTAGTGAAATTCACTTCCAACTCATCAGAACCATCACTCTCTGGATCATCTTCAATCTTCATTGCCTTAAATGGTGTCTCTTTCTTTTCTTCTTTCCTGAACTTTCTCATCTCAAATGCTTTCAAGGTGTCGAACAACTGTTCATTAGTATACTTCTTAGGATCATACATTTCTTCAATAACTGAGATCTTATCCCTGTTACAATTTGGTAGGGTAATCGACATCTTCTCAATTATATCTTCATAAGTTAGTTTTCCCCCTTGATTCTTAACTTCATTTGTTGACATCTCAACGCTCTGGAAATAGCTTGTAAACTCTTCACCTTCTTCCATTCTCATATTATCATATCTATGCTTTGCCACTAGCTTCTTTGTCAACTTTACTCTTTCATTTCCTTCATACAGTTCTTCCAACTTCTTCCAAACTTCATGAGTAGTATCTAAAGAAAGAACCTTATTTCGCTCAGTTTTAGATAAAGCACTGTAAATAACATACCTCACTTTCTCATTCTCCTCATAAGCAAAAACCTCATCTGTAGTAGAAGGACCACTCACTTGAGCAACATACTTCATCTCAACATCCTTCTAGATCTTGTAACCAAGAGAAACAATATATCCTCTCATCTGCACTTTCCAATCACTATAATCAAATCCATTGAACATAGGGATTGACAACTTATGTGCCATCGGATTTTCCTTAAGCGGTTAAGCTCTACACCAAGGAACCAATGCTTTGATACCAATTGTTAAAAAAGCGTAGGACAACTGAGAGGGGGGGTGAATCAGTTGTCACACAAATTCAAATTCAAAACTTCAACACTTATCAATTCCACAACCACACTATTCTATTATTAAGTTTGAGCATGAAACAAAAATAACATAAAGAAAAATCAACACAATGAACACCAAGTTTTTTACGTGGAAAACCTAATGAGGGAAAAACCACGGTGAGGATTAACTCACAATATAAATAGATTATAAAACTGAATATAGAGGCTCATTTTCCAAATACAAAGGCTCACTGCCTACAGAAAGGACTCACTATCCAATAGAGAGGCTCACTGCCTATTGATACAAAAGAGAAAAAAAGATCCACCACAACAATTAACACACATCCACAACCTTGATCAAAAGATTGTAGAAACCTCCAACTCAGTACCTTTAGGAATCTAACACAGTGAAGTACTGCTGCCTCAACTCACTCACACACACTTCTACTCTTTTGATTTGTGGCTTACTTTGTTACTTTTCATTTCACTCCAAATATTTGCAATCCTACTTGCATTTATACCATCTTCAACCTTAGAAACTTTCTCCAAGGTTGGCCACATAAGCTTTATTTCATATAATCAAATTAGGTCAGTAACTCAACATTCCCATGGTGGAAAAGAATGAAAGTGGACCAATAAAACATTTATCCAAGACCAAAAGATAATGTCTCAGATGAATCACATGCTTCCTTAATTAAATTTAATTCTTCAAATGAAGTGTAAATATCAGGTCAGCCAAACTTAATGAAAACACAAATGAACATTGATGTACACGATTCCCAACAAGAAGATGAAACGCAGATGATGCAACATGCTTCATTATGCACGAGAACACATCTCAGATTCCTTCAGATATATCCGCAACAAGTGCAAAAACCTTCGAACACTGAACTCTTTCCATCAATCCATCCAAACTGTACAAACACATATAGCAACTCTAAAACTCAACTTCCAAATCACCAAACCTCAAACTTCTTTGCTAGAACCTAGATAGCACCATTATAAGACATTCCAGATCCACAAGATCTGAAATGGAACAATAGAGGACTATAGATCAGAAACATTTCTCCCAGTGCACAAAAGACCAACTCTACTAGAACAATTCACACACCACTGAACGTAACTTTCACATGCCATCAAACCAAAAGTTATAACTCAAGAGATATCACCACTAGATCACCATTAGAAAACCTTCAAATCCACACAAGCATAGGATCAACATAGGAGAAATGTGGAGCACACACCAAAGCACATTCTGGACACATTCATCACTCTGACTTCTTTCTTTATTAATTTTCTCAAAAGCAGTTGGAAACTCATCATTTCAGCACATTTGCAACATCGTAAAGATAGGTCCATGTACTGACAACATCTCAAAATCATATCAACTATACATGTATAATTTGTAACATACTCAATTGTGTTGACATCAATGACAACATTAATGACAACACCACCAAACTTGCTCATAATTGCAACATATAGTCCCTCCAAATGGACTATAGTTGGAATTCACAAGGTTTATCACATTGGGTTCCTTGAAGACCTCCAATTCCATTGGCCATGGAATTTATACCTGCACACTCAATTTCACATATTAATATGTCCAATCAAATCATATAGTCAAAGAAAATTAAACATATATATTCACATCGTACAATTTCCATCACAATTAAGTCACATTAGAAAACCAATTCATAGTTACAACAGTCTCATAAATTCGTCATCATTGAATTCTCCTAATAACATTTACTCAATTTTTCATACAATAACAATAATTCAAAATTCATAATTTCATTAACTCCACTTAAGCATCCATAATCATTAATAATATCCAATATGAGGTCTAACATTCACATCATCATAATATGAAATTAAATATAAGGTCTAATGTCAAAACATCATAACATGAATAGCATTATAAAGCATCAGTCTACATAAAAACATAATGCCTAATAGTTAATATGCAAATTAAACTATCTATCCAAAATAATAAAGTAGCATAGTATCAAGTATCACTGGTGGGTGTCACACTCAATATCCAAGTGCCTAAGGGTATTGTGGTTGAAATGAAATGGGATCTTTTAGCTCTGATTCTGCTACTTGAGGATTGGATGAAATTGTAGAGGAAACATATCTTGCCATCATAATTCCACAACCCAAGGTTTTGGGTTGCCACCTAGACCTAGAGGTTGAGTATCTTTCATTTCTACAAGACATGTCAAGCGAGGAGTTACGGAACACTGTGACTAGGTGTTGGTGAGTTTTCAGTTCTTGAAGAAGTTGTATCATTACAAATTGGTTTAGGATTTTAAGTGGTTGTAGGAGTTTTCAATGTTAAAAGAGGAATAGGTCATGAATGATCTGTAATTAAGGCTTAGCAACTTATTAATTCAGATATATAAATTCACGATCAACAAAATTGCATGGTTATGTTTATTTAACCATTGAAATTACATAACTGAGTTCATTGAATCCTTTACACAACCTAATAACATTAACTAATTATTTAAATTTCGTAATTAAAACTCAAAGAAGGAATTAAAGTTGAAAAGGACAAGAGAGAATAGAGAGATGATAAGGAATTTGTTAACAGAGTTCACCCATATGTTCGAGCTACATCTCTGGGTCCGCTTCTCAATGTAGGATCACTTTTATTAATGATGTCAAGCATTATTTGCCTTATTACATCATCCAAGCTTCATACCTTCATTCCAAATTCTCTCACAGTCTCCTCTCAACACCCAAAGACACGATCTCATATCCTCCTTTACTTGCATCCAAGGGATAGGCTTCAAATGCCTTAAAATCCCAATTACACTTAAAGGGATACAAATTACAAATGTCTTTGTGCAACAAAAATCTTCAAGATTCCTATTCTCCAATATGTCTAATTTCCTCCAAGAGAATTCCTCCATCTATCATTGCTCGAGAATTTCCTTTACAAGCCAAAAATTCCCCCTTAAATACAATTTCATATGCTAAATAGGGGTTAACAAAATATTTCCCCATATCTTCTAAATTGAGCCCTTATAATTTTTAAAACAAATGAAAATCTTTTAAAAATTGAGCTTATACATTTCCCTAAGGATCCCCTTAATTCTCTCCTTTTGGGGTTTGCATTGTTTTAATCTAACAAAATTGTTAAGCGAACCATACATGTTAAATGCCTCCCTTGTGGTGCATTGGTAATGCATGTTTTTAGCC
The DNA here is from genome assembly GCA_007258455.2 of Sequoia sempervirens. Taxonomy (NCBI): domain Eukaryota; kingdom Viridiplantae; phylum Streptophyta; class Pinopsida; order Cupressales; family Cupressaceae; genus Sequoia; species Sequoia sempervirens. The sequence continues at coordinate 128,943,103 of VDFB02026320.1, forward strand.
CACAAAGGGTCACGAATTCAACCCGCCACCCTTCTTTCTTGGCCTACACCATTATCTATTGAACGAAAGTTAGTTAGCGCTCAAATAGTTTCAAACACATGCACATACTGCATTGGAAATTGTTTTAAATAAGTGGTGGAGGGTGGCAGGTTCAAAACCCATCGCCCACATTTCTTGGTCTTCACCATTTATTAAATAGACATCACCTTATATATATAGCAAGGAACCCACATAGCTTATCGATGGAGCATGGAAATAGGATGGAGGAGGTCAAGTGTTTGAACCTACCCCTCAAACTTTTAACAAACCAGCCACTCGAGGGCGGTTGCAGGGGTGCCACATGGCACCATTTCATTGGTCCACATGGCACCATTCTATTCTCCCACACAATGACATGCCTCGTTTAGTGATTGGTCCATGTCATGAATGCTACGTCACCAATAACTGCTAGTTGTACTACCAAGTCATCATCCTAATGTCAGCACCTATACCTGGTCAATCTGGTCAACCTTATTTTGCACAACTTTGACTGGCCATAACTTTCACATACAGACACCAATTGACACAATTCAAGCAACATCAAAATTGTTTCAACGAGCTCTTCAACTTGGTGCCATTTCTGTCCAATTTTGAGATGATCATTTTTTTGGCCTCGAGTCTTCATCTAGAATCCTTGGTCCTATTGAACTTTGACCGAGCATAAATTTTTCATACGAACTCATTTAGATGTGATTCAAGTTGTTTCAGTATCATGTCGGCGAGCTCTTTGCACTAACAATGATTTTGTCAATTTCCACGTTTAATACCATCAAACTAAATCTTCTCTGTCCATATCATTGCATTTCAAAATCATCCCTTAAAATTGATGAATATATACAATTAATTAGTATTCATGAACATTACAAATTCAATTCATATCATTTTCATACCTTTTGGCATGGTCATTTTAACATTATCTAGGTTTCATTTGTTTCTTAAAATTTTACAATTACACTAAATTTTCCTTGCTACTTTTTCAAATGTCGTTTAAATGAAAAAATAATAATAATTAGTGGGTTTTCTTAAGGATTTCATCACCTTAGGGCACAACTTAAATTACACATTCTAGTAAGGTATACAAAGGAGGGTGAAATTTGTATCTCAAAGTAGTACCATTATGTATAGCACAACCTTGCCACCCCTTTTAATAAGGTGACAATGTGAAGAGGAATTGCAGTTGTCCACGAACACATTCTTGTAGATGGGTTCTTATTCACAATATTATGCCTCACCTACCTTTAGATATATCAAGGAAGCCCCTATTTAATCTTGCATATCCTAGTTAAGCATCTATGAAACTATTGTTTCTTGTAGCACATTAATAATTGGTTAGCCTTGAGAAGTTACTTGTATTGTCCCCATAAGAAGTGATGGTAGCAAGTCATGGGAACATGTACTTGTAATCCTCGCACAAGCTAGGTTACATGCAAGGATTTTTTAATTGCAACTAGAGGTCTTAAATAAAGGATTGAGGCTGCCCATATCCTAAAATGTGGTATATATGTGAGCCTACAAGGATTGATCACCCACTTGTCCAATTTAGGCCTGTTCATGTGTATTTTGTTTCTTTTATTTTTAGATCAACCCTCCTTAATTCAAAATAGAAAGGGGAAGCATATTCATCTTGAGCCTTATGAATTTTCCTTTTTATCCTTTTCTTTGTATGAGTCATAAATTAGCCCAATCACAAGCTTGATCCAAAGTTAAAAATCATATTTATAAAAATAACCATACACTAACTCATTACCTTAAAATTAGCACTTTCCTAGAGGTTCAATCTCATGCCAGTTAGGATTGATTTTAAGGTGCTTAGGATTTAAGCTCAAAATTAAGAGTGATAACCCAAAGAGGACAAATCAAGTGACACAAAAATGGAAGGTATAATTTACCATAGCTCTAAATATCAATTCAAAATTATATCTAAAATATGTTGGAAGAGTTAACATTAAGGAAAATCTAGGATGGGTAGGGTGAGTAAAAGATAGGATTAGGAGAATAAACACCAAACCTTAAAAGGAATATCTATTAAGATAAAGGACAAAAGCAAAAGGATTACTCAAATATAAAAGTAAAATAGAATAAAAGATAATTTTAGATCTTTAAAAAATATTAAATCCTTAAAATAAACTAAGTTGTGTAATATAGATAAGTTCACCAAAATGCAAAGGGAAAAACCTTTAACTATTTTAATATTAAATATTTACAAAATAAATGTTAACATTACTATTTTTTAAATACTTGTAACTTTTAATTAGTTGAGAGTTGCCATTATTATTATTTAATTAAAGCCTTTTCAAAATATAAATTGTTACTACCATAACAAGAATGAATAAATAAATATTATAAAAAATGTCACTTTAAATTATCATTTATTAACCCATCTCTTAATTAAGACTGTTTTTCAAAAATAATTCAAGAGGTTACAAAACTTCTCACTAGTTAAAGAGTTGTCCAACTTGAACTTCAAAATGAAGCTTTATATGACCATTGAAAAAGCTAAACCCATATCTTTTACTAATAGAAAACGAAATTTGTATTCTTTAAAGATAAATATTTTTATTTGAACAAAAATAAATAAATAATATCACTCTCTAATAAGAAAAAAATTTATGTATGTAATAATTATGCTCTAAAAATTTTCATTTTTTTTTAAATATCCATTTAAATTCAATCCAAACATTATAAACAGAATTTACACCTTACACTTTACATCTTTAAAAATGAAAAATAAGACAATTCAAAAAAAATTACATTAACCTATTAACAATTGTTCGTAACAACCCCAAACCTTTCCACTCTTCACCTTTCTTCACCTCTACCCGAAACCCCTTATTCATTATTCCTTTCCTCCTTAAAACATCTTCAACCCTTTTATAACTAGCAAATATATAACCTATATATAAAATACGTCGAGATGTATTGAGGCGTTGATTTTTTTCAACATTCATTTTTATTAAAGCTGAATGATGAAAAAATTAAACGCCTCGAGACATCTCGGTGTATTTTATATATAGGTTATATATTTGCTAGTAACAGTTGTGGCATGCGTAACACATTGAATAAATTATTATATTTAGGGTTATGATTAGAGTTAGCATTTAGGATTAGGGTTTATATCATGGTTAGGGTTAGCATTAGGGTTAGGGTTTGGTTTAGATTTATTATTATGATTAGGGTTAGGGTTTAGTGTTAAGGTGGGTTTATGGTCATAGTTAGTGTGAGAATTATGTTAGGGTTAGGGGTATAATTATGGTTAGGGTTAGGGTTTGGATTATAATTATAACAGGTTTCAAGTTACGGATAAGGCTTTGGTTAGTATTAAGGGTAGGGTTGGAATTACCATTAAGGTTTGGATTAGAATTATAATTAGGGGTAGGATAAGGATTTATATTTGGTTAGGGCTATGGTTTGGGTTAGGGTTAGGGTCAAGGTTAGGATTAAGGTTAAGATTAGCATTAGGGTTAGGATTTGGTTTACAATTATGATTATGGTGAGGGTTAGGGTTTAGAATTATGATTAGGGTTATAGTTAGCATTAGGGTTTAGTGTTATATATTGAATAAATTAATATAATTAGGGTTATGATTAGGGTTACGATTTATATCATAGTTAGGGTTAGCATTAGGGTTAAAGTTTATATCATGGTTGGTTAGCATTAGATTTAGGGTTAAACATTTAGGATTAGGATTTAGCATTTAGGTTTATGATTATGGTTAGGGTTATAGTTACAGTTAGGGTTTAGTGTTAAGGTAAGTGTTAGCATTAGGTTTATGGTTAGGGTTAGAATTTTGTTCTATGGTTAAGATTATGTTTATGGTTTACATTAATGTTCAGGTTAGGGTAAGAATTATGGTTAGGGTGAGGAAATGGGTAGAATTGGGATTATTATTATGATTATGATAGAATGATAGAATAATAGTTATGGTAGGTTTAAGTTCAAGATTAGGATAAGTGTTAATGTTAGAATTCAAATAATGGTTAGGCTTAGGGTTCACATTATGGTTAGGATGATGCTTAGAATTAGGGTTTTGGTTATAGACACACACACACATATCTGTGACACATTTAGTATTTCATATATTTGTGACACATTCATTACAATTAATTTTTCACATATATTTGCCTCACATCCACTTCAACACATTATTTAATGCTACACATTTCAAAAAGCCACATATATTACAAATAAGTAGTAGAACAAAATATGTTACGAAAAGTTAAAATTTAGATTTATGGATGTCTTATCTACTGCTACACATCACTTCAATCTTTTCTAAAAATATTTCTCTTATATTATAATATAAGTTAAACCAAATTGGTAAACTTTTCTAAAATGAGTAAAATGTTTGTAAAAATTCAAGTCAAAAATTATACCATATGTATTTGCCACACATTTAATATTTCATATATATTTGTTGCACCTCCATTTCAAAAATATGTTTAACACCACACAATTTAATAAACCACGTATATGAAAATTAATATTGTTGTTCGTTGAACTTATATAAATTAGAGAGAAAATATATGTTTCACTACAACCAACTTGAATAACTAAGAAGTATCAAAGGTCAAATAAGATGTAACTAGATGAAAAACACTTCATCGTAATGATGTAAGTACATCACATATTCTTCAATGATGAGATTGGTATTGCGACCTTTATTTGCATAATGATCGTGATATACTTCTTTCATCATAGATGGAAATGCAACTACTTCTATAGATGTCTCATTAACTACTTTTGCAACATCTTCCATTTTCAATATTTCTAGTTCTTCAACATTGTCAATCATTAAGGCTGTGTATTCAATATCTTTGACGATTCTTCTGTAGGACTCTAAAACAGACCTTGCACATTTTTCCATGTCAGTTTCAAAAACTTCATTCGAGTTTATAGAGGCATTTGGGCTTGCCACAATGATTTTTGATTCATTCTCTAAAACATCCATAGTTTGAATTCTTTGCTAAAAAAATTTTAAAAAAAAGATTAGTATTTAGGAATTATGAGAATAAAACTATCTATAATTTGTGATAAAATAAAAATTGAAATTAATAATGTTTAGTAATACACACTATGAAACAAATAATGTAAACACTTTGAATAAGATATTAGTTGACTTACTATGTTGAAATGTCACCAAAATCATTTGAAATACCAAAAATAGTATATAGAATTATAAGGAAATGATGTTACATAAAGAAATTTAAACTTTATATTTTATTAAACTACAAATAAAATACATACAAAGATATAATAAATGTTGATAAATTTTATACAGTAGATGACTAGTTGTGTAAGTCTAACTCCAATTTTAACCTTGTCATGCTAACACTATTTCAAACCCTAACCCTAAACCTAAATCTATCTCTAACCATAACCCTAATTGTAACTCTAAATCTATCTCTAACCCAAACCCTAAATCTAATTGAACCATAATCTGTACCCTAACTCTAACACTAATTAAACTCTAATCCTAACCAGAACTCTAATTGATGCCTAAACCTAATTAAATGGTAATGTACCCTAACTCTCATCATACCCTAACCCTAACTGTAACCCTAATTGAGTCCTAATAACTATAATATTGGCCCTAATTAAACCCTAACTATGACTACAACCCTAACCCTAGCCATAATCATAATTGTAAAAACTATAACCCTAACTATAATTGTAAGCCTAATTGAACCCTCACCCTAACCTTAATTAAACCCTCACCCTAACTCTAATTAAATCTCAACCCTAACCTTAATCCTAACCCTAACCCTAATTCTATATCTAACCTTAACCCTAACCTTATATCTAATTAAACCATAATCTTAATCCTAATTGTAATCCTAATTGAACTCTAATCCTTACCCTAATTCTAATTGATTTCCAACCCTAATTAAATGCTAATGTACCCTAACCTTGATTGTATCCTAACCCTAACCCTAACTCTAACCCTAATTAAAACTTTATTGGATCCTAGCCCTAATTAAATCCTAAAACTAACCCTTATGCTAATTGAACCCTAACTCTAGGGTATGTGTAGGATCATCATGGAAAAAATAGGCCCTTAAGTGGCAAAAAATTCAAAGAAAACAGAGTTAGGCAACTTGACATAAAAATTTAAATAAGTTATCTATATTATTTCAAAAATATGTAAAAATAGAATCTGTAACAAATTGAATGTAGTTTCTAAACTACTGTGTTTTTTAAATCTATTTGGTGAAAATTTGAAATTTCAAATGCAAGAGTATTTAAATTTTAGGAAAAAATAAGAAGTAGGTGTCTATCCACCAATCTCTAACCATAATAAAATGATAGTATTTTTTTATAATATTTTAGATATAAGTAGAGTGATTCATGTCCCCGATGTGATGTATATTTTTTGTAATTTTTCCGCAACAATTATCATGAATTTTTATTTACAACTTTTAAAAAAATATAAAAACCATATGTCTCACCTCAACTTGGTAAAAAAATCTGTATGAAATTAATTTTTAATCCTATAGTATGTGAAGCATAGAATGTGATGCATGTTTCAGATTCAAAAAATGTGATATCGCTTGTGCTTATAGATGTTTCTTTTAAGTCACTTATCAATCGTGACTTTAGTCATAATTCAAATAGAAAATGAATAATAATTATTTATTAAATTCAAAGTACATAATTTATATTGGTGGAAAGTTGAAAATATCCTTTAAAAACCCTTTTCGTTTCATCAATTTTGGGTAAAAAAAAGTCATCAGCCACATACCCATCATATCGCCACTTTTTGGCCCATCATGATCCTACACATACCCTCTAACCCTAATTGAATCTTAGTAACCCTAGTCCTAGCCCTAATTGAATTGTAACTATAACCCCAACCCTTGTTAAACTCTAACCCAAATTGAGGCATAATTGAACCATAATCCTAACCCTAATCATAATCTTAAGTGTATCCCTAAAGCTAACCCTAATGGAAATGATCATTCTAACTCAAATCACAACCTTTATCATAAAATTAACCCTAATCATAATCATAACATCAATATTTAACCTAGAACAATAAATAAAACCCCAAGCTCTATCTTAGAATGCTAATTGAACACAACCTTATACATAACCCTTACCTTAATTGCAACTCTAACCTTAACCCTATTTAAACCCTAACCTTAACCCTAGTCTTAATTCTATATCTAACCCTAATCCTAATTGAACATTTACAATTATTATGTACTCTAAGCCTAACCCTAATTAAATCCTAACTCTAATTAAACCCCAATCCTAACCTAACCCTTATTGAACCCAACACCCAACCCTAACTAAGCTCTAACCATAACCCTAATTTAATTGTGATCATAACTAAACCCTAACCCTTACCCAAATTAGACCCTAAGCATAACCCTAATCCTACGTGTAATTCTAACCTTAACCCTATTTAAACCCTAACCTTAACCCTAGCCCTAACCTAGAACCATAATTGAAATGTAACTCTAATTAAACTCTAATCCTAATTGAATCCATACCCTAATCCTAATTAATCCTCAATCCTAACCCTAATTGTCATCATGATCTATCTTCAATCACCTAAACCCTTCAAGCTTTATCTTAGAATTTTTGTTGAACCCTAACCTAATTTGATCCTAATCCTAATCATATCCATCTGTCTCTATATACATATATATCTCCCTCTCTCTCCTCTAGGGAGATATATATCTCCCTCTCTATATACATATATATATCCATCTCTCTCTATATACATATATATCCTAATTTAATACATTTGTACCTCTCTCTATATATCTCCCTCTCTCTACCTTTATATATAACTTCCTATATCTTTCTATCCCTCCATAGATCTCCCTCTCCCTATATATATCCCTCTCTATCTCTATCTCAATATCTCTCCCTCACTCACACACACACTCCCTATATCTCCCTCCCTATATTTATCTCTATATATTTCTCACTCTCATGCACAAATTCCCTATTTCCCCTCTCTATATCTGCCTCTCCCCCCCTCTATCTCTCTCTACCTCTCTATCTCTATTACTTATCTCTATTACCTCCTTTATCTCTCACTCTTCCCCCCTCTATCTCTATCTTCCAATCTCTCCCTCTCCCTCACTCTTTATATCTCATTATCTCTATCTCTTACTTATTCACTCAATCTCTCCCTCCATCTCTCCTACTCTAGTCTATATATCCCTCTCTACCTCTCTCTATTTATCACTTCCTATATCTTTATCTTGCTCTCTCCAACTCCCCCTCTTTCATTGTATCCCTCTTTTTGTCTATATTTATCCCTTTCCCTCTTTGTTTGTCCTTCCATCTCTCCCTCTATATTATTTGCTCTATCTTTGTCTTTGACTCTCTATATCTCACCCCCTCCATCTTTCCCATGTTGTATCTATCTCTCCATCTCTCCTTTATATCCCTATCTCTCCCTCTTTCTATCTCTACCTCTCCCCCTTCTCCCTATCACTCCTTTCTATATCTTTATACTTCTCTCTCCTATCTCTACTTTTCTCCTTCCTCTCTGTCCCTCTCTATATATTTATACATAACTATCTCCCTCTCTCTCTCTTATGCATACACACACACTCCTTGCTTCTCCCTCCCTATGTCTACCTCTATCTTTATATCTATCTCTCTACCTCTCTATCTCTATCTCTCCATATTTCTTCTTTCATCAATCCCTCTATCTCTATCTTATTATCTCTCCATGTCTCTCTAACCTTGTATCTTTCTATCTCTACCTCTTATATATCACTCCCTATATCTTTTTCTTTCTATCCCCTCTCATTCTCTCCCTGTCTCTCCCTATCTCTCCATCTCTATATATTTATGTCTTCCATATCTATCTATCCCTCTATCCCCTCTCTCTATTTATCTACCTCTCCTCTCCATATCCCTCTCCTCCAACTCCATCTCCATTTCCATTTTCATTTCCATCTCTATCTCTATCTCCTTACCCCTTTGTCTCTCTCTTGATCTTCCCCCTATATCTCTCCCTCTTTCCATCTCTCTCTCCCTCTCTCTCCCTATTTGAAGCATAACATGAGCCTATTGGTAATGGAGCTTGATTATCTTCCTAATTTAGAGGTTTTGTTTTAGTTGTGTGTAGAACCTTCTAAGCGGATGCATAATTGATTTGAATTTGTCACTTTTCTATTGAAATTTGAGACCTTTATTGCACAAACATCATTTTCTAAATGAACTACCAATTGACCTCATGTTTACTACACAAATGTATGTAAAAAATAGACCAAATTTTTCCCTAATTTACCTTCCACACATCTTTGGCATACCCATTGCACACCAAAGTGTGATTGCTAGTTTTAAATTGATTTTAGATGTGATCTTATAATGAAAGGCCTTATATTAGACTATATATTTAAGTACAATAGTTTTTTATTTTAACTCTATATGAATGTTTTTAATCATATGTATGATCCATATTTGATAATATAGATTATCAAAAAAACATGAACCAATTGCACATGACTAACATTATCGAAAAAACATACCATCATTTCACCAACTGAACTCAACCAATTAAGCTCCTGCATATTAAAGAATATATTTTATAAAAAAATTAAACACTTTTAAATAAAATCAACAAATCTTTGGAAAAAAATATTCAAATTTATGGAATCACTGTTGACCCATCATCACCATATCTGAGAAAAAGATAGTCCCAATTACTTCGGGAGATAAAGACATTTCTAGAATAAATATAATTTGTATTTATAATTAATGATTATCATTTAAGTATTAAATTATTCTAGAATTTATTTAAAAACCAAGTTGTTAATCTAACAAATGAATGGTGACAGTGATGTGAACTCAATTAGTTTATGAATTCTACTGATGCATCATTTCAAGGAAAAAAAATGAACAGATTTTTCAGATAAAAAATTGATAGGTTTTCCCAAAAATAACACTTTTACGGAAAATAACTTTTACAGAATTGATGTCACATTGTTAACCCATCATCACAATATCTACAAAATCTTAATGCAGAAAATTCCTGTAACATTGCCCTCTAAATATTAAAAATTTGTTAAAATTGTACACATTATTTTCATCTTTGCATTTCAATTAAAATCAAATTGTTGGTCCAACGAGTGAATAAGATCAGACTTGTGATTGAAGGAAAAAAATCATGAAAATGCCACCAAAATCAGTCCAAAAATTCATATGCTTGGCTACATCATTCTGCAGAGCCAAGCAAGGAGCTGAAGTTGAAATAACATATCCAAGAACAAACACAGGTTTTTGTTCTAAGTTTGAAGGAGGGTTTTGAAAAGAAAAAACATAACAGAGCTTTTGTCGGAAAGCATAAACATGATAAAAATATATATATATCTGAAACGTGTTCCACATTTCATCAAGAACTATAATACAATGAGCTAGGGGAAGAAGGATTTTGAAACGGTTACATATGTAATGTTTGTATCCTTGAATTGAGGCTACAAAGATTTAAAAAACCTCAAAAGACAGAATCACCAATGCAGACAAAATGAAACAAAATGAATTTGAAGGAATTGTACAGGATGGGTTGGTTCTGATTAGATTCCATAGGCCCCGCGTACACAACAATCGAATTGAATTGCCTCAAGAAAACACATTTGGTTTCAACCAAGTAATGTAACCAGGTAGACAACCATGGTGAAATGCGAGACCATTGTTGAGGTTAATCTCGGAACCACCCGGTGCCAGTAAAGAGTTCGGGTTAGCAAAAGAACGCCCTTACAAATAATGTTCTGTAATACAGTGACACATCCAATGGTTAGGAATTTGTTACAGAAAATTGATTAAGAATTAGGGAAACTGTTGTTCATATTCAATATATTAAGATCGATATGGACAACTTAGTGGAAATAGGGGCAAAATTCTATTCAGATCCTTAACAGTGAAAAATCCACAGGGCCTAGGGAAAAATCTTATTTTAGATCTATCATTTTGATCATGATTGGATTACTCATCGGTGATGTTTCCTTGCTTTCCATGTTTCATCTTTGCGAGCTTGAGCTACATTCTCTGAATCTCCATTCCCCTCATGAATTCCATTTGTTGCTTCTCCAGGTCGATGAAGTTCTGCAGCTTCGAAGTCTCGACCCACTCATACAATTTGCCAAACTTGATAATGGCCCCCGTTAACTCCTTGAAAGGGTTAGGGTTTACAGGGAGGCATCACTTCTTGAAGCCTTTGTTTCCATTGATGATCATATCGATGTCGTTATGGAGTAGTCAGTTGAATCGGGGGTAGCTCTTAGCTCTTCAGCTTCCATCCTCTTCCATGTAACTGCCATTTCTTAAATTATTTTAATCAATCCACTATCAATTCCTCCTATTAACAGTTGGCAGAAAATAAATCATTTCTTTTTTCTTACACCGTTATTGGCCTCCTATAAGAGTTGTTGCGATTGTAAGGTTACGCTTTTCGGCGTAAAGAATATGTGCCAAACAATCACACACTACCAATGTATTTATCCATTGTCCTTGAACCAGCTCATGGCCATAGCAAGGAGGGAATTCATTTACATGCACTAGGGGAGAAGGGCCCATAGTGGAGCACCTTAACTTTTCTTCTCTCAAAATCTTATGTGGAAATTTCAAATCACTCCCAATTTTGTAAAATAGTTTATTTGCCAACTCATGTGCTTTTATATTTCGTTTTAGGGCTACATCATCAAATATGATGCCACATCAACAAGCTTTTTGTTGAGGTATCAAGGCACCAAAAAAAAAGTGACACCGATAGTGGTGCACTAAGTCATGTTTTATTGGTGGGTTGATGTGGCATCACATGATTTGTCAGTTTATGTACTTTATAGATAAAAAGTGTTTTGAAATTGAATATTAAGGTGCCCCACTATGGGGTCCACTGCAAACTACTTTTATCCCTACTATTGGACCCCACTCCACTATAGGCCCCTCTCCCCCACCGGAACAGATCTATCAACCACAGCCACAAACATTGAGATTCCAATGTAAGACTATTTCATTTAAATTAAAATATCAACCATGTAAGAAGACTTTGAGGTTTCATTTACGTTAGACTGAGTTGCTTTGTCTTCTTTTTCCTGTTTCTGCACTACCTATTCTTTTCTTATTCCAAAAAAAAGTATCAATCATTCCATGGAAGTAAGTAAACATAGACGCAATTGCCTAGCACTTTCTCGTTGAAGGATTCTGAATACATACCTATCTAACCCCTAAAAGACATCCCTTCATATTCTTCTGTGTAAATGACGAATACATCTTGTTCATCTTTTAAGATGGACAGACGAAACACATTATTTGTGTGGGTTTGTTCGGTGGATTCTTCGTCTCTTTGTAATCTTTTTGCAGTTGTCCCACTATAAAAAAAAATTCATTTTGTGGAATCGTTCGGGGCCATGTCGCTTTCGTGGAAATTATATCATTGTCAGTATTCTATACACGCCAAAAACAACGTGATTTGTGCCCCTTGGCAACCTGTCCATTTTTTATTGTCTCGTGAAGTTGGTTGCGGAAAAAGTCTGAAGCGGAGACATCGAAGAGCCCACGTCTCACGACTACATTTCCTTTTTCCATGTGAATACCTGCGAAATGCAAAAAGTAACTTACGCTTATGAAATACTTTATAGCGAAGACCCAGTTGAACCATAGATTGAAAACGAATGGCTCGGATTCCAAACGTATTTTAGCCGGTGAGTATCTCTGACGCACAAGAAAATCATACGGCGACTGATTCTTTTTCAATTTGGTCAAGTAATAAATTTAATAACTTGAAAAAGACATTTACCTAGAAAGTTGTGCTTGAATAGTTTAAATTGAATGCTTGCTTTCTTTGTTTTCACCATATTAGGAGAATACAATTCTTTTGTCAAAATCATGTGGGACTGATTTGATTTGATTTTTTTATTTTGTCTTTGATTTTTTTCTTTTGCATTCATAATAAAGGAGAGGGTTCGATGGTGGGTAGGGTAACTTTGAGCAAGGGGTCCACATCATCAGCGTTTGAGTCATCTTTTTTTTGCCACGTCTCTTGACCGTCAAACTGACAGTATGTGATTTTTTTTGGCGGACATTCGAGCACGTTTTCTAATATTTTGGGGGTGCTTTTCAAAAACCACCAAAAATGTCTAAAAATTTGGTGTATACCTATTATGGACATATGTATGATCGATGGTTGTTTGGCGCCACGCTAGTACTGGCTCATTACACTCCTAGTAAATGTGCATTAACTGCCACCCATTCCTCCTCCTTAACACCTACCACCTCGACATGCACACCATTTGCTTGGTCTTGCTTTGGGTTCACAAAACATTCATTCATGAAAACTTTATTCATTTTGAGCGGTTGAATTCAAAACCAACTCTGGTTAGGATGGACGCCGAAGGTGGTGAGGCCATGGGCGAATGGTGGTGATGCATTTTTCGAACTTTTTGTGTTTATCAACACCACATTCAATATAAGGAAACTATTTAACTTCTTGCTACGCAATGAGGTTGTGTTCCAACCTCACTTAGGGAGTAACTATGCATTGCAAGATTTTTCTAGTTTTTACTTGCAATCTTTTTTGTTTAAATAGTTTCTACCAAGTTGTAATGATTTCCTCGTCTAATGAAGCTTTGTTGTAGCTTATTCATGGTCGCTTTTGTGTATATATATCTCTATACATATATATATACACACAGAGGAACGGTGAGCAAATTTAATTTTCCAGCAATAATGCACCTATATTATGGCCGATTGTGTATATATGTGAGTACAGATATATATATATCTACATATATATGGCCGATTGTGTGTAAATATGTGTATACACAGATATATATGCATATATATGTATATATATGCATAAATATCTATGTATACATGTATATACACTCAAGAATAGTGAGCAAATATAATTTTGAGCAATAATGCACCTCTATTATGGCAAATTGTGTGTATATGTGAGTACTTGGGTATATTTATGCATATATATGGCCGACTATGTATATGTGTTTATACACAGATATGTATGCATATATATGTGTGTATACACACATATACACATAGTCCACCATAATATAGACCATTGTTTTCATTTTATACCTCTATAATTTGTATATGCATAGATATCTGTGTATACACACATATACACACAATTTACCATAATATAGACCATTGCTTTCATTTTATACCTCTGTAATTTGTATATGTATAGTGGCAGTATTGGAAGTTAATATCTTTTCAGTATTAAGAATTTCTTGCAAGTAAAATATAACCAACTGTGTATATAGTCAAAAATACACACATAAATATATATATGTGTGTGTGTGTGTGTGTTTGTGTGTATATATATACACACAACCAATCATTTACATATACATACACATACTGTGTGTATACATATACATAATGTCTGTTAAGGGTTTCATGCACCTATATTTTTGGCCGACTGTGTGTATACATATGCATACCATTCATGGCTTTGTATAGCTCGACTGTTAAGGGTTTCATGCACCTATGTTTTTGCTGACTATTTCCACCATTGCTGTGAACCCCTCGCTCAAGAATTCCTGACCCCCATCATCCACTCTTCCCTGTCCATTGTCTCTACCTGAATTGTGGAGTTTTTGGGAATATTTCATACCCATTTACAGGATTTCCGTAGTCAATTTACTAATCATTTTAGTTTTTTAATTGACTAATCATTTATAGGATTTCGTAGTTAATTTAGTAATCATTTTACTTTTTAATTGACTAAACATTTTAATATTATTAATAACATATATTAGTATAATATTTAACACTTAATATTATAACAAACATTAAAATATTATGTATGTATCGTATACACACACATACATACATACATAATAATTTATTATGTACATGTATGTATGTGTGTATATGATACATACACATACATACTTACACATTATTTCATATGTATGTATGTATTTATGTATAGTAGACACACATACAACTATACATACATACATGCATACATATATGTCAGTTGATATACACATACATGCACATACATATTTTATACATATATGTATGTGTGTGTGTGTATAGTAAACACACTTACATGTATGTATGTGTGTATAGTATACACACATACATGCATGTATGTGTGTACACTATACATACATACTTTGGCCAAAAGATAGGTGCATGGCACCCTCAACTATGGAGTGTATGATAATGTTCCAATACTGTCATTATATATATGCAAGTTGGAGATTTACAATTACATATGGCAGATATATAGAAATTGATGTTTCATACAGTCTTGTTCATTTACATTTATATGAATTCGATGTATAATTTAATTTTTATTCAATTACATTCACAAGTGTGACAAAGTTTGATTAAGGACAATGGACCACTAGTGGGTAGGGCAATGTTGATAATATAACATGCATTGCTTGTTTCATTGCACACATACCCTTGATCCTTTGCAATCAACTCTATTAGATGCATGGTTAGTTTGTTCTTCAACCACACTCACTCTTACATGTATGAATTTGTTGCTTCAGTTTATATCATTCTATTATTTATAAGAGTATGAATTGGGGATGGCATACTATAACATGCACTTTTTGATTCATTGCAAACATACCCTTCATCACCTCAAGGATATAAGAGTTACAAGTGTGCATATATGTTGGAGGAGTCTAATCTGTCCAAGATATACCGAACTACTCTCGATGATGGCGTCAATGGTTACTTTGTATATATTGTACAGATAATACTTCTTCCAATGTATATCCCTCTTCATCTTATTACAAGAGAATGGCTCATTCCTATTAACTTAAGACACCTCAATCTTACATGTATAACATAAGACCCTTGTTCATTTACAATCAGCTCAACATGCATGCTTAGTTTGCTCATCAATTACACTCAATCTTACATGTATGAATTGGTTGTTACACTTTGTAGCATTATTTGATATGTATATGTATATGCATATGCTTATGCATATATGCATATGTATATGTATATGTATCTGTATATGTATATGTATATGTATATGCATGCATATATGTATATATGCATATGCATATGCATATGTATATGCATATGTATATGTATATGTATATGTATATGTATATATATATGTATATGCAAACAAAAAAAGTGCAGTTGTTCTTGTATACACCTAAAAATAGTCTGGATAATCTAATTAATTAATTAATTAACCTTAATTTCATCTACTATTAAATAAATAGAAATATTTATTTATATAGTTCATATTTAATTCTTCTAATTCTTCTATTATTCCATCTTAATTAAATAAACAAATTTAATACTTTGCTTTATTTAATTATCAAATTCTCCTATTTTAAATCACATCATTCTATCTTAATTAAATAAATAGGTTCACATACTTTGTTTTATTTAATTGTTCATTTCTTCCATATTTAATTTAATAAATAGACTTCTATAGTTTGTTTTGTTAAATTTAATATATTATTTCTTCCTAAATTTGAATAAATCCAAAATATTCAAATTCCACAGCTCATCATATCTCACCAATAAAATTAGATATTCTGTGTCTAATTATTTCAACTGGGATTCACATGAAAGTTGTGGAGACAAACTTGCAGGTAATCCTCTTCAATCTCTTTCCTTTGATTCTTCCTATCATTTGGCCTAATGTTTTCATGGGGAGGAACCATTCCCATGATCAACTCAAGATTCTTCATATCTCACCATTCAATCATCCAGATCAAATCCAAGCCTTTGTTGTGTTGCCCTGTCACAAATTGTTGTCGTGAATCTATATATACAACCTTTTGAAATAGGAAAAAGGATCTGAATCTCTCATCTTTATGTAAAATTACTCTACAGGAATAGCAATCAAGCAATCAAGTATTCAAGAAATAGCATTATCATTTAGCAATAACAATCATAACATTTTAGAATCAATATCATAGCTACATCATAGATTATTGTAGCTTCCTTTTATCATATTCATGTCAGCATAGATTACAGTAGCTCATCATATCATCTAGAAATCACTATATAGGATTACATCATTGCATTTAGCAGCATCTCATTCTCTAGATTGGCATTTTAACAGTCACAATGCTTACCAAATCTGAGAGCCCTGTGACTTGATAAATCTTTAGAGATAGAGAACAATATGACGCTTTCAGTAGATTCTTGCTTTAAATTAATTTAGTTTCTTTTGAATCTTTGATATAATGTCTTATTAAGAAGTGTTTTCATTTATTTTACTTCATACTTATTCCACACTTACATTTTAGTGCCCACCGTGGGGCACCAACCCCATATTTTAACATTTTTTTTGAAAAATGTTCATACAGGATTCTAGCGTGTTCTTTTAGCGTGACCGGGGGATTTTGCAGCACTTCTAACTAAAGTTTTAGCGCTTCGACAGACTGTTTTAGCACATCCACCTGAGGTTTCCAGCACGGTTGACTGTTCCATGATCAATTCTATTTCAACGCTTCCGATAAATTCTGTAGTGCTTCTGATAGATTCTGCAATGCCTCCAATCATTTCTGTAACACTTCTAATCAATTAAGTGGCGCTTATGACCTATGTTATAACACTTTTGTAACTTGTTGTTTGGATCCGACGCGACCGCGACCAATAATTTCTTTTCTTCATTTTGGACTAAAATAAACCAATCCTAGGATAGTCATTTGGATTAAAATATATCAATCCTACGGTAGTCATCATACATTTTCTATTTTGGTTAAAATTAACATTATATCTTTTGTGAAGCAATATCTTCACATAGAATAGCAAATTATCATTTGGACTTTAAAACTAAACATTGATTATTGTGCTTGTGTGGTGATAGGCCTATGCTCTCTCCTTAACTGGGTGATCAAAATTCCAAACTCATCCTTTAATTTCATGCAATTTACGCTTTTTTAAATCCTTTAGAAGGCCTGTCATAGTGGGAAAAAGTACTCACCCTACGGGAACGACCTAAATGGGAACAACCAAAGCCAGGTTTTCCAACCCACTATAAAATAAAAGTGAATATGGGGAAACCCACATTTACCTGAAGTGTGCAAGATAACCATCCCCAAAATATTTGTTCTAAAGATTGGGAGGTCTCCTGAGGGAGTTTATCATTTTCCGCTCCGAACGGAAACCCTATATACAAACCATAGTGTAGAATCTAGTTGAGTCAATAACCAAACATTATAATACTCAACGGTGCAAGGGGAGGGAAGAATCTGCCCCCAAGACACTCACCATATAATTTCCAAGGATTATTTTCTCAAGGGATTGAGAAATCTAACTTTGAGTACGCGCCTGGAAAAGACAAAAACACGGGCGCCCTCTAGGGGGTGACACGGTTGTGTGAGTCAACACAATTTTAAGATGTGGGATGTTTGAGTATAACAATGACCTTTTGACCTTAAGAGTGAGTCTGCTTGGAGTGTATTCTTTGTTAAAAACCTGTTGAAATCGAGAAGAATCATGTTTGATTCTTGAACATACACTTATTGTTTAGATTCTAGGACTTAAAAAAAGTTGTTCTACAATTGCTTGCTATGTTTTCAAATCATTAATCTAGATAAAGATCATCCAAAAAAACACAAAGAGTCAGACAAAATCAAACTGTAAAATTTATGATTAGGGATTGGAAATCCACAATGTTTGTCAAGAAATCCCTCACAACAAGAGTCAATAAACCAAAGAAGCAACTTAGCCACATAAAACTTTTGGAAAGAAGACGCTTTTTGTTTCAAAGTAGAAAAAATTTGTTGGAACATAAAAAATTTATCCATAGGTATCACGACTTTGCTAGGGGATATACTGATGATTTTTCCTTAGAGCCTTTATGTTCACAAGCTTACTTTCAATGAAGAGCTCTTTCACAAAAACATAATCATAGTCGACCCATTCATTAATCTTTCATCCCACAACCAACAATACAATATTCCAACAGGCCCAATCAATTCTTACAGTAGAGAAAACTTGGAAACATTAGGCTTGTCATCCAAAATCAGAGAGTTACTAGTAGAGATATCCTGTCAAAATACCAAAAATCTAGAAAATTACACCCAAAAAAAGTCAGTCTCTTCACGGAGAGGAAAATTAGGCAACATTGTGGAGTCCCAAAATAGCACTTACACACTTTGTTTTAGCACATCCACAATTCAAATAGCACGTTTGTAGTCTGTTTTAGCGCTTCTAAAAATTTTTGTAGCGCATCTACCGGCTATAACCAGAATTTACCAATGTCAGGAAATTACCAGTATAATAGTACTTTCACAATCTGTTCTAGTGCTTCCGCACTATCTTTTAGTGCATCCACATTTGAAATACTACATTTGCAGTTTGTTTTAGCACATCTGACAAATCTTATAGCGCTTCTACCAACTGTAACCAGAACTTGTCAGTGTCAGGAAATTTACTAGTACAATAGCACATCCATGGTCTGTTTTAGTGCTTCTACCCTGTTTTACAGTGCTTTTACCATAACTTTTAGCACATCAAAAGTTTGTTTCATCGTTTCTACCCTCTGTAATAACGCTTCCACAGAACATAAAAATAGAGAGCTTGTACGAACATCTGTCAGGTTGTTGGTATCAGAAACTTAGATTTTTACCAGACGGAAAAAAAAATTTACAGTCCAGATAGCGTCTTAAACCTTAAACAAAATAGGTTCTTACAAGTCCAAATTATTTTCAACTTAAACCCAGATCTTGTAAACTACAAAGTGTCCAATTATCAAAACACAAATCTTGATTATTGAGTTAAGTTTCCTCATTAGGATTTTGACATCCTACAATCACGAAATGAAACAAAAATAATCATATTTTTAACTTGGTCTCATCAATAGAATATATCATTCTATTTGACTTTGTTAAAATCCAATTGAGTCACACTAATCCAAACATTGAAGATCAAAGTTTAGTGAAAATACTGAATACTTGTATGCCAATCTTGACAAGGTTACAAAGACAAAAACTTAGAGAGAAGTAAATTGAAACACCAAACATAATGGTTGAGGAAAATCCCTTTCATAGATTTCATCAAAATGATACCAATGAGATAAATCAAGAGGATATACAAACCACCCAAAAAGATCCAAATTTTCACAAATTCATGGAAAAAGTATTGGAACAAGACATGAAAAAATACCTCTTGATGTTACCAGAATTAGGTGCAAAACTTCCAAAAGATTTTGACATCAATTGATTGAAGGAAACACCTAGAACAAATGAAACTGAACCACACAAGACACAAGACACAGATCAAGTGGTTGCTCTAACATCTCAAATGAAAACTTTACAACAACAAATTCAAGATATGCAAAAGGGAACCACAAAGAGGTATTCATTACAAGACATTTGTCCTTATCCCTTTCATCCAAGTGTGGACATGATACCCTTCCCTAGACAATGCAAAGTCCCCAAGTATGGCAAGTATAATGGCAAAACAAATCCAATTGACCATGTGAGGGAATTCAGAACAATGAGTTTAGAGTTTTCACTTGAGGATACTTACTTAATGAGGCTATTTCCAAGGAATTTAGGAGCTCACTATATGGAATGGTTCTCCAAATTACAACCAGGGATTTGATCCTTTGAAGAACTAGTTAACAGATTTATCACACAATTCTCTTTCAACATTCAACATGACGTAACCATAAAAGATCTGTACAATATGAAACAAAAGAAGGGTGAGACATTCCTATCATTTCTACAACGTTGGAAAAATTTGTTCACTAGATATCCTCGATCTATACCTGAAGAGGAAAAGATTGAATTATTTATCGACAACTTAAATGATGACATGAGTTATAGACTGGAACTACAATGTCCCCCGACATTTGAAAAAGTGATTGAGAATGGGCTTAAAATCAAAGAAGCCTTAGTCAAAAGAGGATTGATTAAACATTACAATGATACATCAAACAACACAAATTCCTCAAATTAATATGGAAACAATGACAAGCCTAAATTCTGGCAGAAAAATAGAAATACTGGAAACAATGATGCTACAACTGACACGCAAAATACAAAACCAATATTCAATTTGACGAAAACAACTGTGAAAATAAATCAAAATGACAACAAGAACAACAATCAAGGTACCACTCAAAACAATAACCCAAACAATGGAGAATCTCGGCCACCATCATATCAAAGACAATCCAATTGACGAAGATTTACACCATTAGGACAAACTTTGGAATCAACAATGAGAGAGCTTATTGCAAATAGACTTATTACCCTACTAGAAGCAACAAATTGGGAGCCAAAAGTGAAACCATCTTGGTGGAATTATGTTGATTATTGCAACTTTCATAAAAATAAAGGACATAAAACAAATGACTGTATGCAATTAAAACATCTGATACAAGACTTGTTTGAAGCAAAGAAGGTGTTTTTCAAAGGACATCAAACAAACAATGATCACAATGTGTTTACAAATCCTTTACCCAACTATGAAAAGGGATAATATTCTTCAAACAATAAAGGTAAAGGTATAAACTACATCTATGATAGCACTATTCATTGTGTTTCTAAGGTTGATAAAAATAATGTCATTGACAATCAAATAGATAACATTAACATCAATGACACTATATCCCTAAACATGATCCTAGACATAAACACATCCAAAAACCAAATAAATGTCATAAAAATTAGGGAAACACAAGACAATCAACCGGTCAATGTAACAATAAGGGGGCAATCCAAAAAGTTACTAAAAGGAGTTTCATCTAAAACCACTACTCCCCCTTCAAATGAATACAACACAGTGGTGGATCAACTATAGAAGATACCAGCACAGATATTCACATTAAAACTCCTTAAAATTTCACCATCACATAAGGAGGTTTTGGAATAGGCTCTAGTGGCCACTATGATACCCAATAATCTAGATGTCTATCAATTTCAAGCTATGGTGGGACATCTGACCATGCCTCATTTTTTGTCATTCTCCAAACAAGATGACGTGTCACTAAATCACCCACATAATGCAGCCCTACATATAGAGGTTCTAATCCATAAACACCATGTCAAGTGTGTCTTAATAGATGGCTGAGCTGGATTAAATATTTGTACTTTAAAACTAATTCATGCACTAGGTTATTTTGACAACGCCATTGATGTCAAAAGAAAGATAACAATAAAAGCATATGATGAAGAGGAAAGGTCTTCCAAGGGGTTGATTATATTACCTATCCAAGTGGGACTAGTTGTGAAGAATATTGTTTTCCAAGTATTAGACAAAGAGCTCACTTATAACATACTCTTGGGACGTCCCTGGATTCATGAAATACAAGTAGTACCTTTGGTATATCATCAGTGTTTGAAATTTCTTGTCAATGGACAAGAGGTCACTATTTCAGCTTACTACAATAATCCCTAGACTTGTAACATGCTTAAAGTCACTCAAGACACTTTGGTGCCCCACAATAGAGAAGCCAACACTTCTACTTCATCCAGTGGTGAAAAGCAACTAAATTTTATATCCAAATGGGTTGAGAAAAAGGACCAGGAAAAGGGAACAGTTGTTGCTAACTCAACTTTATCAAACAATGAAGGTCCCCTGAATACTCTATCACAGTATTTTACAGACAAGATCTAGTTAAAAGATAAGGGCTTGGGAGAGTATTCCATTGAGCAATCCTTGTGTCTTTCACAATTGTTTCCATCTCCAAAATCATATGGATAGCCCACAACAAGCACACAATGATCATCATAACCTACCATAGTTTTGGATGAAAGGTTTGTAAAAGCAGGTACTCTAGAAGATGAATCATAAGATAGGGGCATTCTCAATTGGCTCTATAAAGATGAATAAGCCTCAACATCAACAAATATCAGCATAAGGATAGATCAGTATGGAAAAGGAAAGGCTATCTTAGATAAAATGGGATATGAAGGACAAGGACCAATTGGTAAAAGAAAAGATGGCATTATAGAACCTATTCAACCTCTAATACTTTAGCCTAAAGACAAAACATGATTAGGCTATATAGGGGAATCAAAAGAAGAAGTAACTTAGAAAGTGGTAGAAAGGATTCTTCAAATGAGGGATGGTTCTGAAACAGGTTCCAATGAGTATGAATGGGATCATTTATCTACAACATCATACACTGACAAAAAAATTGATGTCATTAAAGCGTATACACCCACACAAGAAGAGGGACAAAGTTCATGAACTAGACCACTTGTATTAGGATCACCAAATATTGATGAATCGAGTGAGGATAAACAAACATCGAGTGAGATAGATTACTCGGAGGAGGGTAATATCATAGATCTTGACCTTACCACTAATACCTTTGATCACATGGCTATTGGAACCCTCACTGCCATCGACCTTACTCAACTTGAGGACTTTTTACCCTTGATGCATCCTAAACTTGTTGACTAGGAACCAACCGAACCTATTAATATACCAGTCTTCTCAAATGATGGTGCCATCATAAATTTTCTTTGCAGTGACACACCTGATACAAGTTCTACCCATAACACTCATAACGACACTTCAAATCAGGAGAGTGCCAAATCTTCCAGTTGCAAAATTGACAACAAGAATAATGGATCTAATGGTGAAAACCATTCAATGGCAGCATTAGATCTTGAAAAAATAAAAATAAAGAATGCATCTAACAGTGAAAACCTTTCTGAGGCATTGAAAGATGGGAGATTTGACACCCTTCTAGAGCATTACCATGGCAGATCATCAGTACTGGTGGAGCCTACACAGTCCATAAATCTTGGAACAACAGAAAAGGAAAAAATGCTACATCTGGCAGCATCAATGACAGAACAAGAAAATCCAGAATTCATCAAGTTCTTTGAAGAGCGATATATCAACTTTGCTTGGTCTTACTCTAATATGCCAGGGCTAGATCTAGATATTTTGATGCATCATCTATCTTTACCATCTGGAATCAAACCAGTCAAACAAAAACTAAGGAAAATGCATCCCCACATCACATTGATGGTAAAAGTTGAGCAAAAAAAGTTTTTGGATGTAGGGTTCATCAGATCCATCAATTATGTTGAGTGGATTTCAAATATTGTACCTGTATCTAAACCAGACAACATTATAAGAATATGCATAGATTTCAGAGATCTAAATAAAGCATGTCCAAAGGATGATTTTCCTTTACCAAACATTGACATTATTGTCGATTTAACAATAGGACATGCCATGTTGTTTCTAATGGATGGCTTCTTGGGGTATAACCAAATCAAGATAGCACCCGAAGATCAGGAAAAGACAACACTCGCTTGTCCTTGGGGTACATTCTATTGGAATGTCATTCGCTTTGGGTTGAAAAATGTAGGTGCAACATATCAACGTGCAATGACTACTATTTTCCATGACATGATGCATACTTTTATGGAAGATTGTGTAGATGATATATTAGAAAAATCATACACTAGGGAAGGACATCTGGAGATTCTGAGCAAAATATTTACAAGATTAGAGAAATTCAATGTTAGATTGAATCCAAAGAAGTGTGTGTTTGGGGTTATATCAGCAAAGCTCCTCGGATACATAGTATCAGAAAAAGGTATTGAAGTGGATTCGGCTAAAGTCAAAGCAATAATGGAAATTCCTCCACCAAAGAATATCGGTCAATTAAGATACAAGGTAGGCTACAATCAATCAAAAGGTTCATCTCTCAATTAGGAGATAGAACTCATCCCTTCAATCATCTACTATATAAGAATGTCTCTTTTAAATGGGATGAAGGATGTGAAACTACTTTCAATTAAATAAAGAAATATTTGATATCACCTCCCATACACATGCCACCTGTAGCAAAGAGACCATTGTTACTATATATCGCAACAACAAATATTTCTTTAGGAGCTCTATTAGCACAGGAAGATTCTAAGGGAAAAGAACAAGCTATTTACTATATCAGCAAGACTCTCAATGGTTATGAAATAAATTACACATTCAAAGAAAAATATTGTTTGGAAGTGGTATTTGCAACCCAGCAGTTATGACACTACATGTTGACTCATACAGTCAGACTCATAACAAAGATAGATCCATTAAAATATCTACTTAGGAAAGCTGCTCTAACAGGGAGACTAGAAAAGTGGGTCATGATCTTAAGTGAGTTTGACATCCAATATGTAGACTAAAGAGCCATCAAGGGACGAGTGATAGTTGATCAATTAGCTAAAGCTCCATTGTCAGATTCTCATCCAATGAGCATTGAATTTCTTGATGCAAATATCCTTACTGTGACAACACAACCATGGAGGCTTTATTTTGACGGGTCATACACACAACGTGGGTCTCATGCGGACATTCTATTTGTCACACCTCAAGGACATACAATCCCAAGGTCCTATAGACTTATGTTTTCTTGCACAAATAATGTAGCTAAGTATGAGGTCTTGATTATTGGAATCAAAGTGGCAATTGAATGGCATATCACAGAACTGCAAGTATATGGTGATTCACAATTAGTCATTTATCATGTAAATGACAAATATCAGACAAAGGATGAAAAATTGATGCCATATAAGAAGATGATAGATTATTTCAAGAAATACTTTGTGGAAATCAAGTTTGAAAAAATTCCAAGGGCAGAAAACAAAGCTGCAGATGTTATGGCAACAATTGCTTCTCTTTTACAGTTTCCAGAAAAACAAGGTCGTTATGAGTTTATGGTAGAACAAGTATCTAAACTAGCTTATGATGATCCAAATTCTCAAACCATATGCCAACTAGTTGACATTGAATCCTCCGTCTATGGAAATACCTATGCTTACCTTAAGGACAATATCCTTCCTCCTGATCTTTCTAGAAACCAAAAATGAAACTTCATCCGCCAAGTTGCATGACATACCTTAATAGCTAACATACTTTACCGTCGAGGTCTAGATGGTACTCTTCTTCAGTGTCTAGAACATAATGAGTCTGAGAAAACTTTACTTGAGGTTCATGAAGGTATTTGTGGAACTCATTCAATTGGACCATCCTTAGCAAAGAAACTCCTTCGTTTGGGGTATTACTGGCCGAATATGGAGATGGAATCCTATCATTTTGTTAAAAAGTGCCAAAAATGTTAGATACATGGTAATTTAATCCACGCACCAGCACAAGAATTGTACCCATTCACATCAACATGGCCTTTTTGTCAGTGGGGACTGGACCTAGTAGGGAAGATCAATCTGTCTTCATCCAATGGACACAAATTCATAATCACAACAATAGAGTACTTTACCAAATGGATAGAAGCGGTTCCTTTAATAACAATCACTGGAAAATAGATCTCGTCGTTCATACTGAACTACATCATCTATAGATATAGAATTCCTCAGTCCATTGTAATAGACAATGGAAGACCTTTTAAAAACTAGGATGTCCAGGAATTGTGTGAGAAGTTCCATATCCAACATCGTTTTTCAACACCGTACTACCCTCAAGGAAATGGCCAAGCAGAGGCCTCAAACAAAACAATTTTGAAAATTCTAAAGAAAATGGTTAATGATGTTAGACATGATTGGCATGTTCAACTAAATCCTGCATTATGGGCATATCGAACTAGCATCAGAACATCCACAGGAGCTACACCATATGCTTTGGCATATGAATTAGAAGCTATACTACCCATTGACGTTGAAATTCCATCACTCTATGTCTCATTGAAAGGTATCATTCCAGATGAAGATTATAGGGTTTCTAGACTACAAGAGTTGGAATTATTGGATGAACATCGTCAACAAGCTATGAACCATCTGACGACATATCAACAGAGGATGTCTAGAAGCTACAATCAAAGGGTAAAACCTAGGGTCTTTCAGGTTGGGGACTTGGTCCTAAAGGAAAACCCTAGAAATTAGTAGGACAGAGAAAAGAAAGGGAATTTTGAACCTAATCGGCTAGGTCCCTTTATCATCATATTATTTTATGGATTTGGAGCCTATCAACTATCCACACTTGAAGGGGGTCTGTTCGATGAACCTATCAACAATATCCATCTCAGAAAGTTCTATACCTGAGTCACCTAGTGGACGGATTAAGTTTTAAAATGGTTAGGTTGATGAAAACCTGGAAAACAGGCATCTCGATGATAGAAAAATACAAAAATACAAAAATACAAAAAAAAATATCTAAAAATACAAAAATACAAAAAAAATCAAAAAGGCTAAAAAAGTGCAATAAAAACATGTAGTGAAAACCTAGAAACATGCGCTACTTGTGATTTTAAAGCCAACTTTTCCATCTATTGGATGCATGACATGGTCGTTACTTCCACCATCATTTTTTATCATATCATTGCGAGTGGTCAAGTCCCACCCTAGCTTGGGGGAAAAATCATGACCTCACTAAGGGCAGTAAACATCAAGCTTAACCAAATAGATGAACATTAGGAAGACAAACGCAATGAAAAAAATGATCGAAACACAACCCAACATGAAACATAAATCACCATTGGAAACACATTGGACATCCATATCACAACAGAAAATCCAAAAACAAGTCAAAAATTCAATCTCAAAAATTCAAAAACAAAGTATGTGTCAGTCGAACTACGTGGTCTCTACGTGTATAACGTAGGCAAGGCTAATCTTTGATTAGCCCCCGAGGCCCCTAGGATAGATCTTTAGGTTAGGTTACTAGTCAAAATCTTGAAAATCACAAAACATCATAAAATCAAAATGGATGATCTAATCTGAATAATGGTTGAAATACTTTAAGCAAAGGTTGGATATATTGTACTTTGATCTTTGTATCATTTCTTTGGAGCAACTTGATGATGTATTGAACTAGAAAAGCTAGGAAGGAGAATGGTATTTTCTTTGTCTACTGTCTATGAATTAATCATAATTACTGTGTGAATTGTCACGGGAAGTGCTCTACAAAGTATCATGGATGACATTCCAATTCACATAAGAAAGTTATTTTAATCCTTGTCTATTTATGCAAGAAATGCTCAGGTCATCTCAGTTTAATTATACCTAGATACTTGTGTTCACTTGCAATATCAAAAAAATCATGGAAGTAGTACTTAGGTCATCATGGTCTAAATCATACCATCGATGCTTTTACTCAATTTCAACATTTTTAAAACTCTATGATGATACAAAACATGATAAAAGTACTGTTAAGATGCCAATGTTCGCATGCAGATTTGCATGGTAAAATTAGATTGCATTCATAATAGTTTTTACATCTACAAAGCATTTGTTACAAAGAAGGGTAATCAATTCCAAACAATATCATCTTTTATCATAACAAATTGAGTATACTTGACATTAACAAAAACATCATCATGATCATGTAGTCACATCATCATTTTCATTGCATACATTAGAAATAATTTTTAATTATCATTTCATCATTCATACATTTTATCAAATAATTTGCAGTGATCATATCATATTTCTCATATCACATGTCCTAAAATTGCATAAGAAAATCTCAAAAATAAATATCTATAGTTGCATTTTCATTCATCCATCAATCATATCACATATCATAGTCCATTCAACATATCATATATCATACATCATTTTTATCCACTTATTACACCATGTCATTGCATTTCCATATCACATATCATAAACATATCATATATCATACACCATTTTCATCCACTTATTACATCATATAAGTGCATTTCCATTTGAACATATATATTCAACATACCATTATCATACATCATTTTCATCCACTTATTGCATCATATATTTACATTTATCACAAGAATAAAAGTGCACACATCTCGTTTACATCGCACATCATATATCATTTAGAAACTCATATCCATAATCATGCATATAGGAACATTATCATATACTTTCGAAATACATATCATCATACATTTATTTCATCCATATAAATAATTGCATCTATACATCATTCATACATCATCATTATGCACATCATAAATAGAACATCATAAATCATAGCATATCGTCATAATTATAAAATTGCATCCATAATATCATAATATAAAGATCATTGTAATACCCCTCTGTTTTTCTTTCTGGTTGGACAGTGTTTCCTTGTTTGCTTTGATGTGCTTCTTGGTTATTGAAAACATGTGGTATCTCTTATGCCTTTGATGTAATTTTATCATGTATGGAATGTATGTGTATTTAATTTGTTAAGTAATTAAATGTTATGGTTTCATTTCATGTTTCTTGTTTGGGTTTTAAAGTAACCTTAGTCTCGTGACCTTAGAGGTTGTTGCAATGGGTAGTGATCTTGCATGTTAATTGTACTTATTAAAAAAAAAAAATAGTATGTTTGTGTAGTTATTGCAACTTCCTCTAGGGTTGTGTGGCGGGGCGTTACACATGGTATCAGATCCTAGGTTTAAACACTGGGTCCTCTGCCAGGATAATGTGGAACCCATTAAGTTGTTAGTTGCATAGGTTTTATATTTTGGGCACTATGAGCCCATGGCATTGACCTAGATGCTTTATTCGTTAATTAATGTTTTCCTTTTGGGTTGATCTCACTTGTCTACCCAGAAGTTGTTGTGAGGTGGTGTAGGTCTAATGGTGCAGAAAACTAGTGGAGAGGATAGGATACTTAGTGTAGTGTGCAATGCATTGATATCCTTTCTACTGGGCGAATGCATTATAGACCATTGTATAACATGTAAATTTGTGTGTGTGTGTGTTACCTGTTTGTGTTTGCAAGCTTCCAGGAGTAAGCCTGACCCTAGGGGGAGGATGTAATACCCCTCTGTTTTGCTTTATGTCTGGATAGTGTGTCCTTGTTTTCTTTGATGTGCTTCTTGGTTATTGAAAACATGTGGTATCTCTTATGCCTTTGATGTAATTTTATCATGTATGGAATGTATGTGTATTTAATTTGTCAAGTAATTAAATGTTATGGTTTCATTTCATGTTTCTTGTTTGGGTTTTAAAGTAACCTCAGTCTCATAACCTTAGAGCTTGTTGCAATGGATAGTGATCTTGCATGTTAATTGTACTTATTAAAAAAAAAAGTAGTACGTTTGTGTAGTTATTGCAACTTCCTCTAGGGTTGCGTGGCGGGGCGTTACAATCATCACAGGGAATATAGAACATAGAAAATAAATGCATCCATCATAGAATCATATACAACACATAATAGATCAATAAAATCCACTGCGTATCATATAGATGTCTGAAATGAAAAGAGATATATCATCAAAAATTGTTGTAATCAGAGTGTACGTCACATCTCAAAATATAACAGAGGGTGCAATCATGAAACTAGGTGTTGTTGGCTCCATACGGTGCAAGCATCTTAGGACTAGTCCCTTCACCACCAAATGTACCAAGATCTCTCAGGACTCTCAGGAGAGGCTATGTCATGCCTCCACTCACAGTCCTCGAATGGGACCTACTAGATCGGGACTGCCCATAGCTCACTCTCTGCTTTGAAGGGATGACATCATAGAATTTACCTCTGTAATACTCTACCTCTCGACCAACACGAAAAACCTCTCGCATATAATCTGCTATAGTGGTGCCATCCGCCAATCTCTGCAATCTCTCAACTATAGCCTGAGCCCCCTTTGTAGTAAATCTAGCGACATCCCTCTCGGCTGTCAATGATGCAATATGAAACTAAGTTGCCTCTGCAATCTGTCTAGCGGCATCCCTCTCAGTTGTCAAGGCTGTAATCTATACTTGAGCCACATCCAACTGAGCCTATACCTATGCTAGGGCCTATGTGTGAGCCTGATCTTGAACCTATATCTATGTTTGAGTCTGTACCAGCAAACCCTGGGCCTGATTCAGCTAACTCTATAAAGTCTGAACCTATACCTGTAGACTTGCTATCTGGGTTTGATTGTAATACCCCTATGTTTTTCTTTCTGGCTGGACAGTGCGTCCTTGTTTGCTTGGATGTGTTTTTTGGTTATTGAGATACTTTATCATGTGTGTGTTATTTGATTGTTGTTTATAGAGTGATAGTCTTTTTGTGTGATGTGATGTATCTTATCTGATGCTTTATTTGACATGTTTTAATTGGTGTAATGATGATTAGTTATTGTAACATGTTGTTGCATGAGATATTTGTTTATGATGGAACTGTCAGTCTATGATGAATGTATTGGTGAAGGGGACGAGATCGCATCACTCGCTTGCGAGTGCCCTACGATTCTGCAACTTTCTCTTCACAGTGTGTTTTTTTATATTATATATATATGCATGTTCGATATACTCCTTGTTCGCAGGTTGACAGGTACAGGACATCGACTCCACCTGATTTCACAGGTTTGAGCATGTCCATTGGCCAACAGTATTTGATTGGGAGATAGTAGCTAGGTTTTCCATGCCAAGTCATCACCCTAGTCATAGCGTGTCGTCGGATTTCAGTCGGGTTAAGTTGCTTCTTTGTTGTGCATCGCTTCTTGTTTTCATTTAAATTTCAAGTGAAAAAGGTAGACAAATGGCTTTATGTATTTAAGTTGTTATTAAATTTATTTGGTTACAATGTTATAAATGTTATTTAATTTATTTATTAATTTAATTTAATTAATAAAATGATCTAATATTGGATTAGACTTGTTTTATTGATTAATTAAATTAATTATGTTGAAATAAATCAAGTTATTCATTTTGGAGATTGTAATTGTTAAATTCTTTTGAATTGAAAATTTAAAAAGGATAAGTGTTAAAGTTGTTTTGAAAAGAAAATTTTAAAAGTTGAATGTTTTTTGAAAATATTTTAAAAAAACATTTAAATGCATTTGGAATGGAAATTTTAAAATAAATATTAAAGCCATGTTGAAAAGAATTTTAGTTTTAAATTTTCAAATAAACAAAATATCTCCAATTTTGCAATAACTATGGGGATAGGATATTTTAGGGTATTTGACCAAATTTGGGGGGAAAAAAAAATGGGGAACATTTTTCATTCTTGAAATTGGGTTGTGAGAAAAAGAAAGGGAGTTCTTCATGATTTGTGGATGCACTTTGGTTTTTGGGTGAGGATTTGGAAGAAGCTTTGGAAAATAATCTTGCAGGGAAGCTCAACCAACCTATTCAAACTCTTCTTCAAGCTTCAGATCACAGGTTTTCCTTATTTGTTTGTGTTGAAATTTGCATTTTCAGTTTATAACTTGCTTGTAAATCTTTATTTGAAACCCTGTTTAAATCTTGAAAATAATTTAGATTGTTGTTGAAAATCAAACTTGCAACAAGAAATCTTCAATTTCAACAATAGAAAATGAAAGAAACAAAAAGAAACCAGAATACCTTGAGCTGGATTTGGGGATTTTTCATTTTGATTTTGAAATTAAGATTTGTTGTGTTTTTTATTTTCTGTAGATAACTTGCCCAATTTGAGCTGTGAAATGGAATATATATATATATATATATAGTGCCCCTCCGTTTCGGTAGTCATTGACATTCAAAGTAATTTGTTTTCGAGTAAGTGTTTATTGTGTTTTGTTGTTTAACGTGTTAATCTATTGTGAGGTGAAATTAATATTTTAAATAATTATTTAATTAAATTAAAATTATAAATAATAAGTCAACTTTGTACACAATTACTAGTAAATAATTAAATTAATTTAGTTTATAAAAAGTATTTAATGGACTATCTTGTAGGAAAAATAATTAAATATGAGAAAATAAGGTGATTTCAAATGAATTATGGAGATAAGATTTCAACTCAAGACAAAAATAGAAAGAAAAGAATAATGTGATTTTTAGATTCGAATGGATGAAAAATCGAATTCAAAATAGTAAAAATATGGAAAAAGGATTGTGAATAAAAGGATAAAATTTTGATTGAATAATAGGACAAGTGCAAATGGAAACTGTTCTAAATATTAAATAATTAAGCAAGATATTATTGAAAAGCGGGGAAAAAGATAGGAAGAAAGTGTGTGCTTGCATGACTTTTAATTGAGTGGTTATCTGGAAACAGGAGGATGAGGAGATGATTACTTGACTTTGTGGATTCTCGACAGAGAACGGAGATATCATCATAATTCTTCTTGATTGATGGGGGGAAGGGTGGACAATTAAGGTTCAACAATTCTGCCAAGCTACGGAGATCCCTGGGTAGTACTGGTACTTCTTGGCTCGATGGTTGGAGGGAGACGGTTAACAAGATGTCGACGTTATAATCATTTGTGAATTCAAGGATGCGAGACTCTCTGGAGAGGAGGGAGAAGGTTGTGCGGAAAATATGTCTCCACATAGGATGAGGTCTTTGCATGGAATTATTCGTACCAGGTATGTAATTTGAGATGATAATTTTATGTCTTGGAGAAATCGACAATGTCTTAGTATGGTTTCCAAATTGGAATTATCTTGAGTGCATTTTTAGTCCTTGTGAATACTGTATGCCATGATCACCCTGTGAATCGTTAAGAGACTTGTCGAGTCTGATTCTTCATGACGATATCATGATCTCCTTCATCCCGTTCAGTAAAGCCAAGAATGTTTCATAAAAGGTCTCCTTCTGTCTGATAGGACGACACATATATTCGATGGAAGGAAAGTTATATATGCTCGTTGGTACATTAACTTCCCTCCTTATTTAGATTAAAGTAGTCGATATGCTATATTGCATTCAATTTGATGGTGATTGAGTTTCTTATTTGGTGCACTTCGAAATCCTCTAGATGGTTGTTCCTCATTTGTGTCTGATGCTAGATACCTCAAGTTTCATTCGATGGTCATGTTCAATGTGGGAAATTCTATTTTTCATTTGAATCTCTTCCTGCGTTCATCACCAACATTGTGGCTTATTAACTTATTCAATGATTAGTCTTGAGCCTGAAAATTTAATTTGCATGCAACTCAGTCGATGCCTCCAAAGCCAAACATTTGAGTATTTTACAATCCTACTTGTATAGCTTTACCTGAACGCCTTAATGTTAAATTATTCAAGTTTCACTTTGATCAGTCTTGATCTAGGCTAATCAGTGCAATCCATCTGAATACTGTCCTCTCCTTGTCTGATTTCATTTAGCATTTGAATTAGGCTTGGTTGTGGCTCAAGGAAAATCCGTTGCTTTCTCTCTAACTGGTTCTATAAGTACCAATGTGTGGCGCTCCTCTCGTTGACTTCTAAAATTGTCTCCTACGTCCACTTCTCTCTTTTCCATCGCTGATTCCTAATTGGATAGGATTTGATTTAAGCCTTATGAGTGGTAATCAATGATTATTCATATGCGAGTCTTGCTAAAAATGCATTAATCTTGATAGTCTCCACCATTTCAATTTTTTTGACCTTTATTAGCCCATATTTCTGTGAGGTGTGTTGTCGTGCTTTTCTTTCCCTTGTTCGTATAGGGAGCTCGCTATTGATGATTGGGTGTGATGGGTTTTATCTCTCCTTGTTCTTGATGAAAGCTTGGAACTCTTAATTTCACCAAATGTGACTCACTTGTGATATTGAATGCCCTTGACTGGTTTTATTGGTGGGTGGCCTTACTTGTTACTTTGTTTATACCTTTTCCTCCCTATCGTGCACATCATCTTCCTCTGCAATGCACATTGAATCTGTTGTTGTTGAGGTGGTTTCCATCGATGCACCTAAATTGCCTAGGCCTTGATTATTTTGCATGACAGATATAATCGATGTATTTGGTTTAAATCTGTATTCGATGGATGAATAATACGTTTACCCCACTCTCATCTTTGTAGCCTGCTTATTGTATTTGGTAATCATTTGAGGTAGGTTTCCACGTTAGTAAAATCTAAGATTCTTTTACTCTATTTCCATGCATTGATAAATATCTGTGAGACTTAGAGGATAGTCGCTACCCTAGCATATTGAAGAGTTCGAATATTCTCTAGTAACTCCATTGGAATGTTAGAATTTATGTCTATGGTCCTCTGGTATTCGTCTTATTTTCTAGTTAGATGGACGCATGGCTGTGTAGGAGTTCTAAGTGCAATTCTTGCAATATTTCTGATTTATTTTTGTTTACAACATATTTTGTTTAGTTAGATATTTAGTTTAGCTTGTATAAGTATAAATATGTGTATATATATATATATATATACGATGTCATGGTATATATATTTATTTGTTATTTATTTAGTTATTTGCATGTGTTTAAAAGAATTTATAGTACGAATATTTTAAAAAAATAATAATAAAAATTGACTTAGTAGTACCTTGCTTTTGAAAAGATTGAGTTAAATGATTGTGTTGGATGATCCTTTAATATTAACTTCGTTGCATTCTTTAATTGGTGGTATTGTAAATTAGATTAACTAAAATCATAAACACTAGTATAGTATTGTGGAATATAGTGAGCTATTTTGATTTTGTTTTGCAGTGTTATAAAACTTGAATCTACAAGATGTATCGTCTTTTGAATAGAGACTTCATTCTTAATTATTTCATAATTGGATAGATCGTAAGTGTTGTCATTAGGTAAATAGAAGGAAATTAGATGATCTTTTGAATGTCGTACTCCCTTCTACTTAATTAATTGTTGTTTGTATGTTCTTTACAAGGATTGTTTCATAAATCATTGGTGTTCATTGATTCCTCTATTGGATTGGATTAATTTTCGTCTTAAGATTGCGTATTGGTTGATTGTTTTGTTGTCATGGTCAATGATTTTGTTTGAAATTTGTTTATGAGTCAAATTGTAGGATAGTCAAGTAATGTGGGTGGTTGAGTAACCTATGTGGAGAAATAGAGGTCTCCCTTGGATGCAATGTTGGTATTGTGGATTGTTTTGATTTGTGGGTGGTTTTGATGAAATTTTATTTGTGTGGCTTTTCTAAGTTAACCTCAGATTTGAGGGAAATTTTATCCTTGTGTTGGAATTGTTGGGGAAAAACTTTTGTTGCTTCATTTTACCCCGTTTGTGGGATGTCGTTCTTTTGGCTTCCATAGGCTTGAGATGATTGACAGATGATGTTCTCTCTTTATGTGCCCTTGATGTGGCAAGTGTTTTGGTATCATGATTTTAAAAGGGTTGTACGAGAATTGTTGAGACTCTAATTATGTGTTTATAGCGAGATGGGTAATGCCTCGCATGTTTCTTTGTTGAGATCTAATGTTCATTTTATGTAGTACAACCCTTGGATTTTGGTTTATGTTTTGGGTCTCTAGGGAGAGTGGCTCTTCGTGGGGGTCGGTGCCTCAAATAGGAGGAAGAGCACAGGATAACCCATGTAAGAGTTAGCTTAACAAGTGAAAACCTAATAATTGAACTTAGGGGAATGGGTAGTAATAACATAATATGATAAATATGGATACCTCGTCTATCCATTAGGGCTTTCGTAGACTAATGGCGGACAGAGAAGGCTGTGGTTGGCAAGGTCGTTACCTCGGCCTCATGAGAGGTTAACGACTCTGCATGAGTCACCCTATGGGGCCGACGCCTCAGGTAGGAGGAAGGGCCAGGATAACCATAGATGGGGGTCGGCACCTCAGGTAGCCAGGAGAAGCCGACGCTTGGAGGAAGGGCCAGGATAACCCATGTAGGACTATGCAATGACACTCTCCCCTAGTACCCCTTATGATTGTTACCTTTGCAAGCCTCTAGAAAGTGATTTATTGTTGTTATGTTCAAAAGTAGTTTACCGTTGTTATGTTTTGGATGCGATTTATCAAAGTTACGATTTATTGTTGCTTTGTTTTGGAAGTGGTTTATCATTGTTTTGAAGTAATTTATTGATGTCATGTTCAAAATTCATGTTTCTAGCCATGGTTTATTGATGTTGTGATTATCTTTGAGTTTTCTGTCACTCTTGTATGATGTTGAGTCTTGTGGTTCTCTGTTGGATGATCTTGGTCAAGGATTCTTTCTTGTCAGCTCCTTAGCACGGGGGGTGGGTCTTTGGACCCACGTGGTCGGGTGGAACGTGCTAAGCACCCCATTGGGTCCCCAGTTGAGGATCAAGAAGTGTGGATTGGTGCCATTTGCGGCGACTTCAGAGTTGTTCCGTCTTGGATCCAGTTATGATATTTTGTATTCTACTGCTCAGTTGTATCATTTTATCTTGTTATTTGGTTCATGCTCATGTTGGGGAAAACTTTTGTATCTTTGTAATTCATGAACAATGTATTCTGTTGAAATGCATGCAATGTATTATTCTATCCTTGATAAACCTTGTGTGGATATTGATCCATGGCAAATGTTTTAGCTATGTTGTATATGAGAAAATGTGCTCTATTGTGTTCTTATGTTGTAAATAACAATATTTTATATGTTGTGTTTATTTAAGTAAATTGTATCTATTTGATGGTTTGAATGCATGTTTTGTCATGGTTTCAATTTGGTTTTCATTCTTTATTGTTGATGTATGGAATTAAGCTTCGTAATGTCACCTCATGTACCCCAAGGGATGTAAGTGTTGTGGTTTTGTTTAATTAAAATTCATGACATATCTTAATGTGCATCTCGTGTATAGTTACTGTATGTTTGATTTATAAAAAAAATAAAAAATTGTGCAGTAATTATTGCTTTAGATGTCCTTTGGGGTTTGCACGACGGGGCGTTACAATATATATATATATATATATGCATATAAAATTTATATGCTTTAACTGGAAGTGTTACTTTTAAAATAAATAAAATTGTTTTTTTTATACTTTATACAAAAAATCCCTATCATTTTCATTCTGGGTGAACAGGGGAGACTGGGTTCTTTGTTTAAAATTGAGAATTTAATATAATTTTTTTTTTATTGATTATCTTTGGGGCGTTCCGGCCCCTATGGGGTGTTGGTGCAACGCTCCCCACAACAGCCTCCATAGGGGAGGTGCAGCCATGGGCTACCCCTCCTCTTTGGGGGTTCGGCCCCAAAAAAGTTTGTTTTTAATTTTTTTTAAATTTATTTTATTTTATTTTATATTATATGTAATATAATATATATATATATATTGTATATATAATATTTAAATAATATATTATATATATATATATAATATATGATAATTTTAAATTAATATTTTATTATTATTATTTAAAAATATATATATTATATATATATTTTAAATAATAGGGTTTTATTTTTCTAATGAATTGGAATATTGAATGATATTTATTTTGTAGGGAATATATTTAAATAATATTTAAATATTGAAAATATGAATTTTAAAATGATTATTTTATTATCATAGTTGAAAAATATAAATGATTTTTTTTAAAAGATTGATTTGAATCATTTTGTATGATTGAGAAAATGAAATTAGATTATTAGTTTAAGTTCCTTAATGTTGCAATGAAATTTATTTACTTTTGATTATGTGCAAATAATGTTAATTATTTAATTGATTTCATGCACTATGTCATTGCTTGGCTTGGATTTAGGAAATCCTAACATTAGTTTATTGTGTTGCATGAAATGCATTCTAAATGATGTTTTCGTTCTTTCTCGATGTTGGGAAAATGGGGTTATTTGTCTAGTAAGTCTTCCAGAGGAGTTAATCTAGGCTGGGATGTTTTATGTGGTGGTTTGATTTGTGAATTGCCTTGGGAAATGTGTGTAGTTGTATCTTGTTGTTTTACCCAGTTTTCACGAATGAAGATGGTTTGTGCCTCCTTTGGATTAGGAGCGGTTCATGTGGTTTGTGCCTCCTTTGGAAGGAGTGGTTTATGTATTTTGTAGCCTCCGGGTGTTTGGAGTGAGTTTCATTACTTGTTGCCTCCTTGGATTGGAGAGGCTGTCTTATCTAGTTTACCAATTAAATTGTGGTTTTGTACCATGGGTGTTATTGATAGGAGAGTGGCTCTTTGTGGGGGTCCCGCACACAAAGGGGTGCCAGGGTAACTCGCTTAGGGTTTAAGTAAGTGATAACTTAAAAGAAATAATGAAAATATCTCATAATAATTAAGATAATAAATGCCTCTCTCATGACTCATTTGCTTTTAAGGTTTGAGATGAAACGAGAAGCACAATTTGCATGAGGGTCCGGCAGCTGGTAGAGGCAAGCCTGGGTAACCGAATGGGGGTCTGGTAGCCTAGGAAGGTTGAGGCAGGGTAACTCATAGCAAATGATGTGTGACACTCTCTATGTCAACCAGAAGTCAGTTTGTTGTACTGTGTAGATGATCATTATTCTCTGGAAGCATTGTAACCTTTGTGTTAAGTGATGTTGTTCTTGTACCTAATTCGGTTTAGTTATGTATTAGCCCGTGTCTAGAGGTAGATGGTCTTGTATAGGAATTCCTTGTTACTATCTCCTAGCATGAGGGGTGAGCCTTCGAGTATCACATGGTTGGGTGGAATGTGCACCTTAATGTGTTGGGTCGTCCTTTATTCGTGTGGACGAGATTTCCAGTTGGAGAGCTCGTGGGATCCAATTTCTTCTCATGCTTTATTCTTTCAATAATTATTGTAATTTTATTACCCCTCATTTGTTATCGAGGTGGAAGTTGTAATAAATAATCATGCTTATTGGATTTATCTCATTCGGGGAATGAGTGTTGTAATCTTATTGTTAAATGATTATTGATATTTAAAATCATGTGGTATCTCTTATCCTTTGATGTATTTTATCTTGTATGGAATGTATGTGTTCTTAATTCCTTAAGCAATTAAATGTTATGGTTTTAATTCATGTTTCTTGTTTGGGTTTAAGTAAACTCAGTCTCGTAACCTTAGGGGTTGTTGGAAATGGGTGGTGAACTTGCGTGATTAATTGTACCTTAACAAAAAAAAATTATTGCGTTTGAGTAGTTAATTGCAA
The DNA here is from genome assembly GCA_007258455.2 of Sequoia sempervirens. Lineage (NCBI taxonomy): Eukaryota > Viridiplantae > Streptophyta > Pinopsida > Cupressales > Cupressaceae > Sequoia > Sequoia sempervirens. The sequence continues at coordinate 128,982,727 of VDFB02026320.1, forward strand.
CTTCCCCTAGGGTTGTGTGGCGGGGCATTACACTGATGTTGCTGCACACACTGCTCTAAAGGGGCCACCACTATTTTCCTCTTATGAGGCATCAAATACTCCTCTAAACCAGGACCTGACACACTTGCACCTGACCCACTGGCAACATTTGGTCCTCCACCTCCATACCCCTCATCATCATCACTATTGTCCCCCTCATCACCACTACCCTCGACATCCTTTGCCTCCTCACCCCCACTGCCCTCCTCATCACTACTGCTCTCAACCTCCTCCACCACCACCTCCTCATCAACAATCTCCTCTCTCCTATGTCAACATTGGTGTGCAACAACAACCTTCTCATCAACAAGTAATGGTGTTGGCTCATCAGGAATGGTAATTAGGAGAAATGGATGTGACACCAAATACTCTGCATAATCAGCTGTCATTGGTGGCTCGACAATATCTGGATGGATTTCCCAAATAAGAGGTTGTAAATCCTCGAACTCCTGCACTGCTACATCATAAGACAAACCAGGCCCCCAATCTGTAGAGTCTAATTGTGGACGAGCATAGTGGGTAGCAACCTGGGGAATGCCCTGAACAATGCTATACTGATGAAGCACTCTTCTCAGCAGAAATCTCTCCAAAATCCACTATGTTCGACCAATCAGAGTAAATGACTGACAGAAGAATGGAAACTGAACATCATCATCATCCCAGTGCTCACAATCTAAATATGGACACCATGTCACAATCTCCATATCATCCAATACTCTACACTAATGATCCAACTTACCTAGTCTATGTTGAGTAAGATGACCTATATATCCATGCACATATTTTCGCTTGGCGGGATGCTACCTCACCATCACTGGTCGCATGACAGCAATATGCTCCCATGCCCACACCTGAAGTAAAGTGACTCTGATGGATAAAATCCAACCTCCAAGGTAGACTGTTGAATGTAAATCATGATACAAATGAGCAAACATGCACATGCCCCAAGCATATCTCATCCCGTGCACGATCATGCTCTCTAGTACATGGCCCCAACCAACAGAGAATCCCTTTGGCATGCAATCAGGACAAAGGAATCCTCCAATGAATCCATCAAGCACTATCAGAAAAGTTGCATAAGCATCCACCATCTCACACCACATAATCCAATATCCAGCAATCCTATCATCCTACAACACTCTTCAAAGGGCATTAGTCCTACCTTGCTCTGATGAATCATATACAACAATATCCCCGACAACTAGTATCTATAGAATCCACCAGACATCCTCAGGGGTGACTGTAATCTCGTCGGTAGTTATGTGGAAGGTATTATGCTAACTATGCCACCTCTCCGCTAAAGTTGTCAGGAGACCCCCATTAATCCTAATCTAGGGCATATCCAATAAGGAGGAAAATCCACAATGTGTAATAATAGTTGTCTCAGGTTGGGACAACTATGGTATTAGATCAAACATCTAAGGAAATCGCTCTCTAATCTAGAGGTTTTTCAGAGCTTCCTATCATCATGAAATGTTCAAAGTTAGTATTCTTTGTCAAAACATCAATCATCAATTATCCTAACCTAATCAGCTCTTGGTGAGACTTTTGATTAAATATCATGAGTGAACATCATTGAACCTCACCTATCATGAGGTCAATACATCAAATCAACCTCGCCTATCATGAGGTTCATCAATCAAACTATAATTATTCCTCGCCTATCATGAGGATAATTATCATCAATTAATCATCAGACCTTGCCTATCATGAGGTTGAACATCATCTACTTGATTAGGATCATCAAGCATATCAAACCAATGGCTGACACGATAAAAATTTGACAAAATCACAGACAAATTTGACAAATTTTATCAATCTAACTTAGAAGCGCTAAAACAGAGTTTCAGAAGCGCCATAATATCAGAAGTGCCATTAAAACACTTAAAAGCGCTAAAACAAGCGCTCAAAGCGCTAAATCATCCAAATCACCATTTCATCAAGAATATGCACCATTTCAAATGGTCAAAGCGCCACTTCATCATAAGTGCTATTATATTGGGGAAAAAACTACAAGGCAAAAGTGCTAAACTAGTGAAAGCACTAAAACAAAAGGTAAAAGCGCTAAACTTCCTATCCTAGGCGCTAGAACATCAAAAGCGTTACAATCATCTACCTAAGCGCTACAAAATCTAGCCTAAGCACTAAAATAGTTTTTCTAAGCGCTACATTGGCATGCAAAGGGGCTAAAAGACACGAAAATTTAAAAAACAAAAAAAAGTGCGAGAAACGAGAAATGCACGAGTAACAAGGGGGTTAACCGGTACATACCAGAGGTCCGTAGACAACTGGGCGGTTATGTCGTCGCACATGCTTGAACTAGTGATTGTGGTAAAGAATCGACATCTTGCTCCAAATTGCTCAAATAATCCCTCTCACAAATTTCAAAACTCAAATTGCACAAATGAGTTTAAAATCATTCTTTTGATCTTTTATAGGTTATTTTTGGTGGGATTTTTATGGGGTAAATTAATTTTTTTCAAGGGAGATTAATTCAAATTCATCCAAGGGAAATTTTCTACATTCTTAATCGAGAGATAAATTATTTCACCACCAAATCATTAGAAAATCATAAAAAAAATTGCAAAATCAAAAAAATTCAAAAAAATCAAAAATTCATTAATTTATCTCCCGAGGGGGCATATATTCATCATCACCTGAAAATCAACATCTGGGGCATACTGAATTTTTTTCATCGATACTAGCAGGAGCACAAAATTTTCTTTGGAGCAATGCATAAACACATCACTTCAAAGAGGGGCAAAATGTATACTCCTAAAAATGGTCTAGATAATCTAATTAATTAAATACGATTTAATTGATTAATTAACCTTAATTTCATCTACTATTAAATAAATAGAAATATTTATTTATATAGTTCACATTTAATTCTTCTAATTCTTCTATTATTCCATCTTAATTAAATAAACAAATTTAATACTTTGTTTTATTTAATTATCAAATTCTCCTATTTTAAATCACATCATTTTATCTTAATTAAATAAATAGGTTCACATACTTTGTTTTATTTAATTGTTCATTTCTTCCATATTTAATTTAATAAATAGACTTCTATAGTTTGTTTTGTTAAATTTAATATCTTATTTCTTCCTAAATTTGAATAAATCCAAAATATTCAATTTCTACAGCTCATCATATCTCACCAATAAAATTAGATATTCTATGCCTAATTATTTCAACTGGCATTCACGGGAAAGCTGTGGAGACAAACTTGTAGGTAATCCTCCTCAATCTCTTTCCTCTGATTCTTCCTATCATTTGGCCTGATGTTTTCATGGGGAGGAACCATTCCCATGATCAGCTCAATATTCTTCATCTCTCATCATTCAATCCTCCAGATCAAATCCAAGCCTTTGTTGTGTTGCCCCTGTTGTCAATTAGATTTGAACCCTGCTGAATGCAAGATTCAGCAATCTATTGAATCATGGAAACCTTCTTCAGATGTGGATGATCTGAACGAAGAAGGAATCTCTAGAGTGAGTTGGTTCTCCAAAATGATCGATCATATTCTAAATATTTATGAGGAAAGGGATAGAAAGATAACTTGTAAGTAAAACCTATGACTTAAAATGATCCACAAAACTTAACAATGACTTTGATAATTTCTCTCACAAAACAGTCTAATATTTCTCTCACAAAGCAATCTTCAGAAAAATAGCAACGAATTCACAATCCCTCATGAACAATAGTGCAAAATTGATTTGTATGAAGGTTCAGAAGTAAACATAGCATGCAACCTGCAACAATTAACTTTCTGCATTGATGATTTGCAATACATAGGACATAAAGAGGATCTGTAAACAGAATAACAACATCAATATCATACTAAAACTGCAAGTTGAGACAGAAATTGGAGATAGGAATGTTGTTTTTAATTAGATCAAGGAGTGAAACTCTCAAACTGAGTACAAAATTTTACAAGCTCCAAAGTGTTAAGAGCAAGAAAACTAAAAAATATGAACTGAGCATTAGAACCAAAAGACCAAGTCTTTTCAAAGTATATCTCCAAGAAACCCTAATCCGAGCTCACAAAGAAGGTCAAGGAAAAAAGCTTCAAATTGTCTCAAAAACTGCATAAAAGTAGAAAAAAGCACACTGCTTTTATGATCAAACTGTAAAGCCTCTAAAAATAGGTTGAATCTGCTTTAAAAGCCAGAAAAACACCTTATCTCTCTAAGATAAAGCTTAAACTCGACCAAGAGGAAAAATTCAATATCAATCTGCTAAAAATAGCAAGAAATCATAAAACAATTTATAAAAGATTTCCTTATGATTCTTCTTTACATGATTGGAGATTTTATAATTCGTCTATTTTCTAATTAAAAGATTGGAAAACCTTTTGCAAAAGAATTACATCTTATCTCACCAATACAATGCTTTGATTTTTCTTAAAAAATCATAAAAATAATATGCCCCTATATTACACCTTCAATTGTTTTTCTTAAAAAACAATTAAAAAATAGAATAAAATAAAATACCTAAAACCCTAATTCATAACAAAGTTTTCAAATTTAATTTTAATTGACCCCCCTCTAAATCAATCAAAATCAAAGGTCTCCACTATCATCAATTTTACTAAGGTATAGGCATTTGATAGCAAACTCAAATCCCTAAAGTCTTCTAGGCTTTTGGAAAACACATCTAAATGCCTATCCTTAAACCTAGGCATTAATACCAAATGACATTCTAACATGGTCAACCTAAGACATGAAGAATTCGGCCTCCAAACATTAGCTTTAGATTTTAATACTCATAGTGCAAGGTAACCCTAATTCGAATTTCCACATACTAATGTTAAAGGTGAATATTCGAAGGTAATCATATAGTTGGCTCGAATTAGGGCATGAGAAAAAGATGGTCAAACCCTAAAAATGATTTCATTTTGCACTCATCATTTCCAAAACATGGAGCTCTTCCTGAGAGAGCACGCTGCCATGATTGAGCTTAGTCTGAAGCTCGTGCGCTCAACAATTTTCACTTTTTCCTTCTGACAGTCGAAACTTGACTGGGTAAGCTTGATCTGTTTGTTATTGTAGCTCTTTACTTCATTGAAAGAAAAAGAAAGACATCAAGGTCGCAGCCTGTTCATGCTTGTCTCTAACTTTCTTTTACACTTCTTGTGCTTTGTTCTTGGTTGACATGTTATGAGTTCGGGCCTTTTATCTGAAAGCTCTATGAGAGAGCTTGCTAGAGGGTTATCTTCTTTATTTCACACAAGGTGAGCTTCTTGTTTGTCTTATGGCCGCGGCTTAGACAGCCTCTGATGCATTTGTATACTCTTTATGCTCACTTCAAGAGAGCACGAATCGTGAGCTTAGGCTCTTTGTATTTACCTCTGGCCTCCATGGTGAAAACCTTCAAGCTTGGAGCCCTTTGTGAATGTTCTGGCTACGGCCAATGTGTTCTCCTTCGAGCAAGAAATAGTGAGTTACTTCACTGTCACATATTTCTTTCTTATTGATATTTCTCCTCAAACAGAAAGCTTGTAAAAGCTTCATTTCTCTGTAGATAATCAACCTTTATTTGTAACTTTCTGGCCATTACACAGGCCACACCATGTGTATCTCAGGGAAAGCATTTTTAAATCTTTTGTGTTCCACCCAAAACAGGAATCTCACATTTTTGTATATTTGAGGACAAATCCCTTCATGGGTATCATGAAAATCGAATAAAAACTACTTCCTCTATTTTGAAGCTTGACCCTTACGATTTCCATCTATATTCCTCTTATTTCACATAAAATCCTCATATGGGTTGATAAAACAAATTATTTTGTTGTTCTGATAAAATACCCATATGGGTAGCTGAAACAATGAGAATCTATACACCAACTCGGAACCCCAATGTGGGTATTTGTTGTCTTTTGTAATATTCGCCTTTAGAAACAAAACCCCATGTGGGTGTATGGAAAACAAAATCTATATATTAATTTTGTATTTAGTTTATGGGCTCGACCCATAATGGTTCTTGATATTCTTTGATATTTTGTTGAAAACCCTTGCATGGGTAAGCTAGAAATGTATCTGTTTGTCTTAATGTTCATGAAAATTAGCTTGATCCATTATTTCTTTTGCACTTTCAGTTGCAAAAAAAACTAGGTATGTCATTCATTACTAGAATGGTAAAACTCTTACTTTAAAACAAAACCCCCAATATGCTTAAAATGAAGAAAAGTTGTTCATTTAATTCCTTGAAAACTTGGCTCAAACTATTCCCTTATTTATGCATTTTGTGAAACATATTTTTGAAACCTTGCCATATGAGCTCATTTGTGACATGCAGGATTTTGTATTATAAATGCAAACCCCAATGTGGGTGCATGAGAACACATAAGAACTGTATATTTTGATTACTGGGCACAACCTTGACTCCTTTTTGCATTTGAATTTTTCAACATTCAACATATAGGTGTTTTCAAACTTAGAAAAATCTGTGTCATTCCATCACCCAGGTATACCACAATATGACAAAAAACTGAAAGTTTATTAACCACCCTCTTACATCTGCACTTTCAGTACACCTCGTTAAGTCATTTCCATATTCCTATACTTGTCTCCTTGTGAAGAAAAGTATCTATGAATGTATTAATACCCATGCTATTTTCTTTGCACATAGAATTGTTCTTTTTTGGATTCCTTTATTCCACCATATAGCAAACTCTTGCTTTCTGTCTTTGGACTTATGCTGAGATTTAAATTGAAACATTGTGATTCTATGAACTGCATTTATTTGATTGTTCATGTGCATAACTAACACTTAAGAAACAACTTCTGGAATGATCATTTCTCACCTTGTCATTCTTAATGGTATATTTGTATTGTCATTTAAACTGGAACTGATCGTTCATTTATTATTTGAATGCATCGTCTGTCCTTTCACACACTTAGGCTTCAACCTGGCACTCTTCATGCATTTTTATGCTCCACCTAACAAACTGTTTCGTAAATATTTTTTCTTCTAAGATGAAAATTAAAACAAATCTCTTCATTAAGGCATAATGTATGCATGTTCATTGTCGTTGCTTGTGAAAAATAACACTGATGAGCTGAACCTCGCATGACAAATGATCATGATGAACAAATATTACTGTAGCAAAAGAACGTGAACCACACAACAATGTTTGATATAAATATACTTGGTTAGATGATTGAGCAAATTAAATTCATTGTTCACCTCTAGCTTTCATAAAGCATTAACCTGATTGTTATGAATGCACAGTTGGTTTAATAGCTTGATAGATAACTATGCTTTACTCATTCAATTGTATATCATTTCCTTTTTCTAATGAATATGATGATGTAATCTCTTATCATCCCATTTGTAATGAATAAGGTGAGCATGTCGAGCTCTACCCTTGTGGGAGCCCATTTTTCTCCACATGCTTGGTCTTCAAAAAATAAATAGCTTCGTGATTTTCCCTATACCTGCACAAGGAAACAAACAATGTTAGCATAAAAAAAATATATCATGATCATGTTTGATGTTTCTCCTTCAGTTCATTCTTTTGTACTTTACTTGATTGTTTCAGTGCATGATTTATATTAGGCCAGGCACTATTGTTGGTGATTCATATAGGTATCTTCATAATCAGAGCCTCTGACATCTCCCTCTTTTCTCTTACAGGTCAACGGAACTCGAGAAGACAAAGGTGGACCACTTCAGCGTCAACCATCGGCCATTCAGGCAATGATTATTATGTCGTTACTTATGTGATTTCGTCTTTTGCATCTTCCATAGTGTAGTGTGCTATTAGTTATGCACTGTGACAGTCCCATCCACGGCTTGTGTGGATATTTGATTTCATCTTTTGCTTTTCATTTGAAAATAAAATGCATTTTAATGTAATGTTGTATTATCATTTGGATTCTTGCAATCAAATGAAACTATGTAAATATGAATCACTTCATGAAATGAACGAAAGCATATAGAATGCTCTGTTGTTTATATACTCAATTTTGTACTTCATTTAATTGTAAAAACATTGAATGACACTTTTGAAATTTTGATTCTTCTTTTTAATGCTCAACTATCACTTAATGAACAATGATCACGATGCAAACAACACTTAACATAATCTATAATTTCACCTTGAGATATAACAATGTTCAGCTAGCTCCACCAATTGAGCTGTGGCAAAATATTGGTAATGTTTTGGCAATTTCCGCTAAATGCTTGCCTGCTAAGCATAGATCAGTTGGCTTAAAACACTCCATTGGGCACGGAGTCAAATCTACCCCTTCTTGAAACTCAGAAACTTGAATAGCAACACTCCAAACAACAGCAAAAGAAACAAAAAAGAACTGAAAGTAAACTAACAGGCCCTGATGGCCAACAAAACATGCGCAGCAGCGCTTAGGGAAAGAAAAACTACTGAAAGTAAATGTGCGAAACTCACTTATTTGCAAACTACTCTACTTAACTATGAGATAGAACCTATCTCAGAGGCAATGCTTGAGGTGGATCCCATTAACTGGGATAGACAGCACCTCGCCAGTTAACTTGGAAAGTTGGAATGTGTTGTGTTCCTTGCATTCTGTGATCACATAAGGCCCGTCCCACATTGCATCAAACTTGGAATGACGTCCAGGTCTGCTTTTAAGTTCATTCCACTTGAAAACTAGATCCCCAATAATGAACTCACGTGGTCTTTCCATCTTATCAAAAGAATTCTTCATCTGAGCTTGATGTATCTCCAGTTGTCTTAGAGCTTCCTTTCTGGTTTCCTCGAGCTCTACCAGCTGTGCAAATCTCACCTCAAGAGGTTGTTCATTCAGCAATTCCAGTTCTTTAACATAACTTAAAGTTGGCAATTCAATTGAAACAGGGAACTTAGCCTCTTTATCGTAAGTTAAAACAAAAGGGGAACAACCAGTAGCTCTTTTAGGGGTTATTCTGTCAGCCCATAGAGCTAACTTCAGCTTTTCGTGCCATGTCCTTTGATTATCTTCAATAGTCTTCTTGATTATCCGAATCATATTCTTATTTGTAGATTTTGCTTGACCATTGCCCTGCGGATAATAATTGGAAGACGTGTTCAAATAGATGTTATTTCTAACTGACCAATTAGAAATCCTCAAACCAATAAAAGCCAAACCATTGTCAGAAATGATTGAATCTAGAACACCAAATCTCGATATGAGATCTTGATAAAAGTTAAGCACTGAAGTCTCGTTTGCTTCCTTTAAAGCAACAACTTCGGTCCATTTTGTAAAATAATCTGTGGTAGTAAGAATCCACTTATGACCCACACTTGAAGGCAGATTAATAGGGCCAATAAAATCTAAGCCCCACTTGGCAAAGGGTTGTTCTACCTGAATCGGAAGCAAGGGAAATGGTGCAAGCCTCTATTTACCAGCAAACAAAGCACATTTCTCACATTTTCTAACCCAAGCAATAGCATCTTTAAACAAATCTGGCTAGTAATAACCAACTCACATAATCTTCAGAGTTGTTGTTCTTGTAGCAAAGTGACCTCCTGAAGGTCCATCATGAAACTTTTCTAAAAGCTTGTCAACTTGATCAGGCTGAATACAACGTAATAAGATACCTTGGAAATATCTCCTATAAAGAATTCCATCAATGATTGCATAAGGAATGGCTTGTAATCGGTAATACCTTCATTTTTCTCTATCTAGGCCTTCGGGACACTCACCAATTTGTAAATAATGCATCATCTATTGCAACCAAGTAGCAAGAAACGCTGGAACAACACCTACAACATCATTATTTAGCATTGTTTCTGTGTTTACAACTTGTTTTAAGTTGTCCTCACTACCTGCAATCTGTTCACACAAACCTTTCCCTCTAACGAGCTTGGTTACCTTTATATCAACATCGAACTCCATTACTTTGGTAATCCAACTAGCATGCTTATCGTTAATATCTTTGTTAAGCAGAAAATACTTAACAGTTGAATGAGCTGCCAACAAATGAATCTTGCGTTGGACATCAAATGTCTGAATTTCTTTAAACTCCTCATAACAGCAAAAACATGCTTCTCAACAACAAAAGAATATTTTACCTCGTAATCATGCAATACTTGGCTGAAAAATACAACAGGCTGCTCCAAGCCTTCGTCGTTTTGTTGGCCTAACATAGCTGAAACTGTATCTACTCCTCCAAAAGCATACAGAATAAAGTCTTTGTCAAAGTTTGGATTAATGAGAGTAGGAGCAGCAACGAGGGCTTCCTTAATCTGCTCAAAGCTCCTCTTACCTTCTTTGGTCCAACTGAATGGAATATTCCTCTTAAGCATAGAAGTGAGAGGTTGCAGCAAAGCTGCAATATTCGGTATGAACCTCCTCACGAAATTTATTCTTCCAAGAAAGCTTTGTAAGCCTTTCTTGTGAGCTGGTAATGGCAATTCAAGAATTGTGGAAACTCTTTCAGGATCAATATAAATACCTTGCTTTGAAACAATGTGTCCGAGCAATTTTCCTTCGTGCACTGAAAATAAACACTTCTTCGGATTGAGAGACACTCCGAACTCTCTACATCTCTGAAAAATTTGGTCCAAATGATCAAGGTGTTCGTTAGAATTTCTGGAAAAAATAGTAATATCATCTAAGTATACCAGAACGAACTTGTTCATGAGGCCATGAAAGGCCATATCCATCATACACTGACAAGTTGCTCCAGCATTAGATAAGCCGAAAGGAATCTTCTTGTAGGCCATCGTGCCCCACTTAGTTGTAAACGTTGTTTTGAACTAATCTTCCTGCTTAACCAGAATCTAGTTGTAACCTAAGTAACCATCTAATAAAGAAAATATGTCAGAACCAGAAACTACCTGTAAAAAATTTTCCATGGAAGGGAGTGAGTAATGGTCTTTCAATGATGTTTTATTTAAATCTCAAAAATTGACGCATAGTCTGATTTCCCCACTTTTCTTCCTGACTGGTACTAAATTTGACACCTAAGAGGTGTGTTTGATAGGAAAAATAATACCACTCTCAACTAGCTTATTCAGTTAAGCCTTCATAAGGTGTTCTAATTTGGGGTTAAGTGGTCTCTATTTCTGCCTTACTGGTTTTGCATCGGGTTCAAGTTCAATGGTATGTTGGGCTAGTTCTGGGTTAAAACCTCTCAAATCCTTGTATTCCCAAGCAAAAACATCACTAAATTTCTGACATAACAGAATAAACACTTGTTGTTCATCTTGGCTACATACCTTTCCCAGCTTGAGAAGCTTTCCTTTGAAGATTTTGATGGCTACATAATGTTCTTCTTTAACCGTCAAGCTGTATTTGTCTTTACACACTTGGTCATCTAAGTTGAACACAGATTCCAAGGTCACCAATCCTTTTGGCAGCTTATTAGTCTTCAACTGGACAATCTGGTCCTCATATTGTTGCTGCCATTTTTGCTAGTTTCCATCTGCAAACTCAGCTTCAGCAATCAGGAAGTTTACGATTTTCTCATCGTTGTTAAAAACCTGCCAACTCACATTATTGTCAGGTACAGAAGGTCTGACCACTATTTTCACGTATTGACGTGCCTCTACCTTATGAATCTCCTTGGGAATATCAAACTGGGCTCCTATGGCAGCGAGCCTATCAGCATGCTTATTTTGATTACGAGGAATTGACATGATATTAAAAGCATCAAAATCCTCCATTAAATCCCATACACGATGCTTATATTTCTTAAGCAAATCATTCTTGGCAGCATTTAAATTTCTGACCTGATTTACAATCAATTATGAATCACCATAAACTTGCAAGCTTTTAATACCTCGTTTGTGGGGCCATTCAAGGCCATGCACCAACGCTTCATACTTAGTTGTATTATTTGAACAGCTGAAAGCAAACATGCAAGCTGAAAAGTATTTATCTCCTTCGAGTGATATTAACATAGCCCCACCCCCGACACCAACACTGCTCCTCAAACCATCAAAGTAAAGCTTCCAAAGCTCATTCCCTATTTCTGCAGATGGTTCTTCCTCTTTACAAATATTAGGCATATCACAATCAGGCTCTCAAATCATATAGACTCCTAATACTATCTCATCTGTGTGCTGAAACGGATCAAGCTCGTGATCTTCGGCTACCCATTCATCTAGATTGATATTGTCTACATGGGTGCTACAGTCTGAGGTCATGGTTTGCTCCTCCAGTGCAGAGGTGGCGTAGAGGTTAGCATTTATAGGATTTGGTGAGTATGGTTCGATATGGTCTTTGGCGAGAGGCTCAGATTTTATGGTCACTTTCGTACCATACCTTGTTCTAAAAAACAAATGAGACCAATCAGAAGACAAAAACCCACCCAACTTGGCTGTAAAATCCCTTGAGAGACAAATGGCAAAGTGTGGCGGTAAGTCAATGACATGTATATCCTAATGAATAGAAAAACTTGGGGATACGTGCAAGGTAAGAGCTAAATTTTTTATAATACCAGCAATTTTAACAGTAGACCCATCTAATTGCACTACGCCTTTCTGAGGATTAGGCTCGTAAATAAGACCTAGCTTATCTGCTAAACTCTTAGGCATGACTGAACTACTAGCACCAGAATCAACCATACAGTTATGAACAATTTTATCACCAATGATCAGACTTAAATAGAACGGAGGGGGCTTTACCTCTTTCGCTTTCTGTTTGTTTTTATCCTCCAGATCATTAGCAAGCACGACCTTCGCAACCCCTTGATTAGCATTGTCAGAAACAGACAATTCAGTTAAAGCGCTTTGCAGTAAACCTTTCTACCCTAGAAGGTGTAAAGCATCTAATATCGACATGCTAACAGTTGTTTTCTTGAGATGCTCAACAATATTAAACGATGAAGAGTTTACCTTCTACTGATTTTTTGTGACAGCAGCATCATTTTTCCTTTGCAAAGGCTGAGAATGCATTCTTGATTGTTCCTTGTTGGGTATCTCTTGACCTCTTTGCAGAATCTGCATTTTAGGTTGTGTGGCAGCGTTAACATTTGATGAAACAGGCTGCTTACCATCTGAAGGCTGCTGCTGTGAATTTCCAGCTTGCTGTCTTGGATCCATATCTCTCTTTTTTTACCTAGTATTAGCCGAAATAGGAGAATTTTGCTGACTTTGGCCATTCACGCCACAGAATTTGGAGCTCTGCCAGTTTGGCAAGGCAACTTCCACATTATCTTGTTGTTCTTGATTCTGATGTGCAACATTTTCTGAACCAACATAGTTATTTTGAACCATTAAAGCCTGATTTCTCATTCCATTGGCGCACGTTGATTGGTTATGGGGCTGATTGCACGGATAACACCAATCACAATCCTAGGCAACATTATTTTGTGGCACAAGCTCCTTTGATGAACTGGCTGCGTTCGGATTGTATGGCTGGAATGGCCTAGGGTTAAAATTCCTCCTTTGGGCTTGATAATCATTTTGAAAAGCGAGTCTATTTTGCTGGTTTTGCTGATATGGAGTTTGATAAGGCTTATGTTCTAGGCCAACGTGCTTTTTAATAGTCACGAGATCATTTCCAAAAGTCTTTAATATGCTTTTAATCTCTTGCATCTCCTGATTTGGGGCTGGGACAACAACTTCTTGGGTTGTGTTATGATATCCTATCACTGGAACAGGCAGGACAACAGCCAAGGGAGGTACAACAACAGGGATAGGTGGTTGTATTTCTAGAAACAAAGGCATAGGAGGTCTAGGAGCTATGTCTCCAACTTGGATGAGGCAGTTTTCAGTGTTAATGGCTATATTATAGGCGTTAGGGAGCATAAGCCCGCCCATAGACTGAGTCATGACTGTAATTTTACTATTCAAAGCTTTTAAGTAAAACAAAAAAGCATGTGCTGGTAAAGGTTTTACCGTTGCAAGAATCTTGTCCCAGGTTCTCTGAAATCAGTAGTTGAAGTCAGCCAAGTCCTCATGTGGTGCCCTTTGAATGGTGCTCAACTACTCTAATAAAGACAGGTTGTCAAATTTATCAGCAAAATGTTGATATAAACCATTACCTAATGCATCCCATGTCGTGATCGAGTTGGCTGCGAGGCCTCTGAACCATTGTAATGTCTTTCCTTTGAGTGACACAGCCAACAACCTTAGTGCGACGTTCTCCTGCGTAATATTATGCACCGAGCAAAACATGGCTACATCACGGATGTGTTCGAATGGTGTGGTGAAATCCTCCCTGGTGAAGTATGGCAGACCTCTAAGGGCTGTAACTAGTATGCCATCATGCTGAACGATGTTTAATGGGGTACCACCATTGAAGGGTGTGAACGGGTGCTTCCTTGGTGCTGCCATTGGCGGTACTTGTGAGACCAGAACTGGAACTCCTGGTGATAACACCAAGGAACTAAAAATAGGAGGTGTTGACTTTGATCTCGTGGGTGCTTTAAAAATCATCCTTGTTGTTCCGCCTCTTCTTCGTGATGGGGACAGCTCTTGATACCTGAAGGGTGCATAACATTATCTTGTTTGTATCTTTCTCATGCATGGGCTGCACTAGCATGCAAAAACAAAACCGGAGTTGCTAGGTATATTGTGATGGCCTCCAGAAGGTTGGAAAATCTGCTGCATATACCAAACAACAAACTAAAAATATTAAAAATTTCTATGAAAATAGCTTTCAGAGTCCCACCGGGCGTGCCAAAAACTATTGTCAATTAGATTTGCACCCTGTTGAATGCAAGATTCAGCAATCTACTGAAACATTGAAACCTTCTTCAGATGTGGGTGATCTAAAAGAAGAAGGAATCTCCAGAGTGAGTTGGTTCTCCAAAATGATCTATCCTATTCTAAATATTTATGAGGAAAGGGATAGAAAGATAACTTGTAAGTAAAACCTATGACTTAAAATGATCCACAAAACTTAACAATGACTTTGATAATTTCTCTCACAAAACAGTCTGATATTTCTCTCACAAAGCAATCTTTAGAAAAATAGCAACGAATTCACAATCCCTCATGAACAATAGTGCAAAATTGATTTGCATGAAGGTTCAGAAGTAAACACAGCATGCAACTTGCAACAATGAAATTTTTGCATCGATGATTTGCAATACTTAGGACATAAAGAGGATCTGTAAACAAAATCACAACATCAATATCATACTAAAATTGCAAGTTGAGACAGAAATTGGAGATAAGAATGTTGTTTTTAATTAGATCAAGGAGTGAAACTCTCAAAATTGAGTACAAAATCTTACAAGCTCCAAAGTGTTAAGAGCAAGAAAACTGAAAAAATATGAACTGAGCAGTAGAACCAAAAGACTAATTCTTTTCAAAGTATATCTCCAAGAAACCCTAATCCAAGCTCACAAAGAAGCTCAAGGAAGAAAGCTTCAAACTCTCTCAAAAACTGCATAAAAGCAGAAAAAAGCACATTGCTTTTATGATCAAACTATAAAGCCTCTAAAAATAGGTTGAATCTGCTTTAAAAGCTAGAAAAACACCTTATCTCTCCAAGATAAAGCTTAAACTCGACCAAGAGGAAAAAGTCAATATCAATCTGCTAAAAATAGCAAGAAATCATAAAACAATTTATAAAAGATTGCCTTATGATTCTTCTTTACATGATTGCAGATTTTATAATTCATCTATTTTGCAATTTAAAGATTGGAAAACCTTTTGCAAAAGAATTACATCTTATCTCACCAATACAATGCTTTGATTTTTCTTAAAAAATCATAAAAATAATATACCCCTATATTACACCTTCAATTGTTTTTCTTAAAAAACAATTAAAAAATAGAATAAAATAAAATACCTAAAACCCTAATTCATAACAAATTTTCAAATTTAATTTTAATTGATCCCCCTCTAAATCAATCAAAATCAAAGGTCTCCACTATCATCAATTTTACTAAGGTATAGGCATTTGATAGCAAACTCAAATCCCTAAAGTCTTCTAGGCTTTTGGAAAACACATCTAAATGCCTATCCTTAAACCTAGGCATTAATACCAAATGACATTCTAACATGGTCAACCTAAGACATGAAGAATTCAGCCTCCAAACATTAGCTTCAGATTTTAATATTCATAGTGCAAGGTAACCCTAATTCGAATTTCCACATGCTAATGTTAAAGGTGAATATTCAAAGGAAATCATAAAGTTGGCTCGAATTAGGGCATGAGAAAAAGATGGTCAAACCCTAAAAATGATTTCATTTTGTACTCATCATTTTGAAAATATAGAGCTCTGCCTGAGAGATCATGCCGCCATGATTGAGCTTAGTCTGAAGCTCGTGCACTCAAGAGTTTTCACTTTTTCCTTCTGACAGTCGAAACTTGAATGGGTAAGCTTGATCTGTTTGTTATTGTAGCTCTTTACTTCATTGAAAGAACAAGAAAGCCATCAAGGCCACGACATTTTCATGCTTGTCTCTATCTTTCTTTTACACTTCATGTGCTTTGTTCTTGGTCGACTTGTTATGAGTTCAGGCCTTTTATCTGAAAGCTCTATGAGAGAGCTTGCTCGAGGGTTATCTTCTTTATTTCACACAAGGTGAGCTTCTTGTTTGTCTTGTGGTTGCGACTTAGACAACCTCTGATGCATTTGTATACTCTTTGTGCTCACTTCAAGAGAGCATGAATCGTCAGCTTAGGCTCTTTGTATTTACCTATGACCCCCATGGTGAAAACCTTCAAGCTTGGAGCCCTTTGTGAATGTTTTGGCTGCGGCCAATGTGTTCTCCTTTGAGCAAGAAATGGTGAGTTACTTCACTGTCACGTATTTCTTTCTTATTGATATTTATCCTCAAATAGAAAGCTTGTAAAAGCTTCATTTCTCTATAGATAATCAACCTTTATTTGTAACTTTCTAGCCATTACACAAGCCGCACCATGTGTATGTCAGGGGCAGCATTTTTAAATCTTTTGGGTTCGACCCAAAATAGGAATCTCACATTTTTGTATATTTGAGGACAAATCCCTTCATGGGTATCATGAAAATTGAATAAAAACTGCTTCCTCTATTCTAAAGCTTGACCCTTACGATTTCCATCTATATTCCTCTTATTTCACATAAAATCCCCATATGGGTTGATAAAACAATTTTTTTTTGTTCAAATAAAATACCCATATGGGTAGCTGAAACAATGATAATCTATACACCAACTCGGAACCCCAATGTGGGTATTTGATGTCTATTGTAAAATTCGCCTTTAGAAACAAAACCCCATGTGGGTGTATGGGAAACAAAATATGTATATTAATTTTGTATTTAGTTTATGGGCTCGACCCATGATGGCTGGTGATATTCTTTGATATTCTGTTGAAAAACCTTGCATGGGTAAGCTGGAAATGTATCTGTTTGTCTTAATGTTCATGAAAATTAGCTCGATCCATTATTTCTTTTGCACTTTCAGTTGCAAAAAAAACTAGGTATGTCATTCGTTACTAGAATGGAAAAACTTTGCCTTTAAATCAAAACCCCCAATATGCTTAAAATGAAGAAAAGTTGTTCATTTAATTCCTTGAAAATAGGGCTCGAACTATCCCCTTATTTCTGCATTTTGTGAAACATATTTCTGAAACCTTGCCATATGAGCTCATTTGTGACATGTGCAGGATTATGTATTATAAATGAAAACCCCAATGTGGGTGCATGAGAACAAATAAGAACTATATATTTTGATTACTAGGCACAACCTTGACTCCTTTTGGCATTTTAATTTTTCAACATTCAGCATATAGGTGTTTTAAACTTAGAAAAATATGTGTCATTCCATCACCCAGGTATACCACAATATGACAAAAAATTGAAAGTTTATTAACCACCCTCTTACATCTGCACTTTCAGTACACCTCGTTAAGTCATTTCCATATTCCTATACTTGTCTCCTTATGAAGAAAAGTATCTCTGAATGTATTAATACCCATGTTGTTTTCTTTGCACACATAATTGTTCTTTTTTGGATTCCTTTATTCCACCATACAACAAACTCTTGCTTTATGTCTTTGGACTTATGCTGAGATTTAAATTGAAACATTGTGATTCTATGAACTGCATTTATTTGATTGTTCCTATGCATAACTAACACTTAAGAAACACCTTCTGGAATGATCATTTCTCACCTTGTAATTCTTAATGCTATATTTGTATTATTAGTCAAACTAGAACTAATCATTCATTTATTATTTGAATGCATCTTCTATCCTTTCACACTCTTAGGCTTCAACCTAGCACTCTTCATGTATTTTTATGCTCCACCTAATAAATTGTTTCGTAAATCTATTTGCTTGTAAGATGAAAATTAAAACAAATCTCTTCATTAAGGCATAATGTATGCCTGTTCATTGTCCTTGGTTGCAAAAAAGAACACTGATGAACTGAACCTTGCATGACAAATGATCATGATGAATGAATATTACTGTAGCAAAAGAACGTGAACCACACAACAATGTTTAATATAAATGTACTCAGTTAGATGATTGAGCGGATTAAACTCACTATTCACTTGTAGCTTTCAAAAAGCATTAACCTGATTGTTATGAATGCACAGTTGGTTTAATAGCTTGATAGATAACTATGCTTTAAGTATCATTCAATTGTATATCATTTCCTTTTTCTAATGAATATGATGATGTAATCTCTTATCAGCCCATTTGTAATGAATAAGGGCAGCATGTCGAGGTCTACCCTTGTGGGATCCCATTTTTCTCCACATGCTTGGTCTTCAAAAAATAAATAGCTTCGTGATTTTCCCTATACCTGCACAAGGAAACAAACAATTTTAGCATAAAAAACAATATATCATGATCGTGTTTGATGTTTCTCCTTCATCTCATTCTTCTGTATTTTACTTGATTGTTTCAGTGCATGATTGATATTAGGCTGCACTATTGTTGGTGATTCATATAGGTATCTTCATAATTAGACCCTTTGACATCTCCCTCTTTTCTCTTACAGGTCAACGGAACTCAAGAAGACAAAGGTGGACCACTTTAGCGTCGACCATCGACCAATCAGGAAATGATGATTATGTCGTTACTTATGTGATTTTGTCTTTTGCATCTTCCATAGTGTAGTGTGCTATTAGTTATTTACTGTGACAGTCCCATCCACGGCTTGTGTGGATATTTGATTTCATCTTTCGCTTTTCATTGTAAAAGAAAATGCATTTTAATGTAATGTTGTATTATCATTTGGATTCTTGCAATCAAATGAAACTATGTAAATATGAATCACTTCATGAAATGAACGAAAACATTTAAAATGCTCTGTTGTTTATATACTCAATTTTGTACTTCATTTAATTGTAAAAAACATTGAATGGCACTTCTAAAATTTTGATTCTTCTTTTTAATGCTCAACTGTCACTTAACGAACAATGATCATCATGCAAACAACACTTAACATAATCTGTAATTTCACCTTGAGATATAACAATGTTCAGCCAGCTCCACCAATTGAGCTGTGGCAAAAAATTGGTAACAACCCCGTCACAAATTGTTGTTGTGAATCTATATATATAGCCTTTTGAAACAGGAAAAAGGATCTGAATCTCTCATCTTTGTGCAAACTTACTCTATAGGAATAGCAATCAAGCAATAGCATTATCATTTAGCAATAGAAATCATAGCATTTTAGAATCAATATCATAGTTGCATCATAGATTACTATAGCTTCCTTTTATCATATTCATGTCAGCATAGATTACAGTAGCTTCATCATACCATCTATAAATCACTATATAGGATTGCATCATTGAATTTAGCAACATCTCATTCTCTAGATTGGCATTTTTACAGTTACAATGCTTACCAAATCTGAGAGCCCCGTTACTTGATAAATCTTTAAAGATAGAGAAAAATATGACGCTTTCAGTAGATTTTTGCTTTAAATTAGTTTAATTGCTTTTGAATCTTTGATATAATGTCTTATTAAGAAGTGTTTTCAGTTATTTTACTTCATACGTATTCCAAACTTACAGTTCTTTTATATGGAGAGTGGAATGAAGGAACGATGCATAAGCATAAGCAACAACAACATTACACTCTCCATCAAAAAATGCATCGTACCTTCCATTCGTTACACTCTCCATCGAAAATGCATTGCATATGTATAGATACATTTACATATGCATATGCATATGTGCATTCAACCTAATTAGATGTATGCTTTGTTTGTTCTTCAATAAAAGTGACTACAAATATTGGCCCCTCTCCCTTACAACTAACTGTGATGATGGCTAACTCCTACTTACATTATATCCATTTCTCATACAAAATATTGAAATATAACTTCATAAAGCATAATAGTTTCTGATACACCATTATGAAATTTATATATAACTTCAAACAACACTATGGTATAAATATTTCGAACCCTTTTGGATACAACATACTGAAATTTATAAATAACTTCAAACAACCTTGTTCATTTGCAATCAATTCAAATAGATTTGTATGCTTAGTTTGTTCATCAATTACACTCAATCTTACATGTATGAATTTTTTGTTACACTTTGTATCATTATTTAATTTGTGTCAATTATAATTGGGGATGTGATAGTATAACATTCTTTTTTTGTTTTTTTGCACAAAGACCCTTGTTCATTTGCAATCAACTCAATTAGATGCATGGTTAGTTTGTTCATCAATTACACTCAATCTTACATGTATGAATTTTTTGTTACTCTTTGTATCATTATTTGATTTGTGTCAATTATAATTGGGGATGTGATAGTATAACATGCATTTTTTGTTTCATTGCACAAAGACCCTTTTTCATTTGCAATCAGCTTAATTAGATGCATGGTTAGTTTGTTCATCAATTATACTCAATATTACATGTATGAATTTGTTGTTACACTTTGTATCATTGTTTGATTTGTTTCAATTATAACTGGGGATGTGATAGTATGACATGCATTTTTTGTTTCATTGCACAAAGACCCTTATTCATTTGCAATCAGCTCAATTAGATGCATGGTTAGTTTGTTCATTAATTACACTCAATCTTACATGTATGAATTTGTTGTTACACTTTGTATCATTGTTTCATATCTATATGCATATGCATATGTATATGCATATATGTATATGTATATGCATGTATGTATATGCATGTATGTATATGCATATGCATGTATGTATATGCATATGCATGTATGTATATGCATATATGCATATGCATATGTATATGCATATATGTATATGCATACACATAGATGTATATGCATATGCATATATGTATATGTATATGCATATGAAGTTATATATAAATTTTTATATGCATATATATTTCAATATGTTGTTTGAGAAATGGTATTAACATAAGTAAGAGTCAGCATATACATATGCATATTCATTAGTATATGCATATTAATATATGTATATGTATATGCATATATGTATATGTATATGCATATGCATATGATGCATATGGATATGCATATGCATATATGTATAGGTATATACATATGCATATGCATATGTATATGTATATGTATATCCTGACTCCTACTTATGTTAATACCATTTCTCAAACAACATACTGAAATATAACTTCATATAGCATAACACATTCTAATACAACATTATCAAATTTTTATATAACTTCAACGTTCAAACAACACTATGGTATACATATTTCCAACCCTTTATGATACAACATACTGAAATTTCTAAATAACTTCAAACAACAGTATGATACAACTTTATGATACATATATGTATAGATTAAGATAGATACATACATATGTTTCCTTTATCCTTGTTTATTTTCATTCAACTTAATTAGATGTATAGATACATATGTTTCGTATAGCAATGTATATATGTAAATGTATATATATATATACAACTAACTATTGCAGAGATAGATAGATACATAAGTTTCCTATAGGCTTGTTCATTTACATTCAACATAATTAGATGTATGCCATGT
This sequence comes from Sequoia sempervirens, assembly GCA_007258455.2. Lineage (NCBI taxonomy): Eukaryota > Viridiplantae > Streptophyta > Pinopsida > Cupressales > Cupressaceae > Sequoia > Sequoia sempervirens. The sequence continues at coordinate 129,004,612 of VDFB02026320.1, forward strand.
TGGCTATTTGATAACAATAACTCAAATAGTCATTGATAGTAACATGATGGAATATGTTGTTTGTATTCAATTCATATTGTTGTTCCAAGTTACAAACATTCAAAACAAAAAAGCTCAAACATCGTTTCAAATCCATCAAAACCTTCACAACAAAAAAGTTGCAACAAAACATTCAAATCAATCAAAAAAGGTACAAAAATTGAAATTTGATGCCAAGCTATCTTGTGAGTTGGATGTGACCTGCGACGGAGAAGGACTCCAAGATTGAACTTGTTGGATTATTCTTGGGGTAGGTGAGGGTTGGTACAACTCTGAATGAGGACTCCAACTTTGAAATGGTTGGGTAATGCTTGGGCTAGGTGAGAGTGTATAGGACTGTGAATGTGAAGGACTCCAACTTTAAAAAAATTGGATGCTACCTTGGGTAGGTGATGGACAATATTGGGGGCATTGAATAGACACAAAATCTGTGAAGATCTTATTGTGGTCAGGCAAGGGATTTAGAGGTTTGTTGAGTCACCTATCCTTTGCAGCATTTGCTCGTGCCTTCTCCAAATATTTATCCCTTTTTGCGGCTTCCTTTTCTCTCCTTTGCTCCTCCCTTTTTTACCCTTCTCCTTCTTTTGCAACTCCTTTTCAACCTCTGCTACTACTTGTTGCTTTTCCTTTTCAAATCTCATAAGAGCCTTCACCTCCAATTCCACAATCCTTTCTATCTTGCGCTCTGCAAGCTATTGCTTCTTCCTAAATTTTAGTTCTTCTAGTTCCTTCTTCTTTTCCTCTTGCTCACTTAGCAAGGTCATGTAGTCATCAACAATTAGGAGTTGGGATCCTCTTTACAATTTGATCCCATGGTCAGTCACCTTATTAGTCTTGTCTTTCACTACATGAACCAGTATCTTCAAAAGAATTGTGAGATGCGTGAAGTTGGTTGGCCTCCCAAAGGCTCAATCAAATCGGCATTATTTGTTTCTGGCACCTCACTATCTATAGCATCCAATCCATCTCCTAACTACTCATTGTCACTATCTCCCCAATCAGCATACAAATGTACTAACAGATTTGGACCCATGTTGTGCGGTGGAGATGGCATTGTAAAACTTTGGTCTTCCTCCACATGCATATCCATACCAAGATTAGCAACACCGTCTACGAGCCATGAGGGTTGCTCATGTGGAGTTGGTAGGGAAAGATATATTTCCCCAATAGTATTGTGGTCTCCCAATACTGATACTTCAATTGGTTCATTGGAATTTAAAACAACAAATTCAAACATGTAAGTTTGAGAGTAATTGAAGAACAAACTAACCATGCATATAATTGAGTTGATTGGAACTAAAGATGGGTAATTGCATAACATACTAACCATGCATCCCATTTTGTTGATCTCCAACTTCTGTAGTTCCATCATTACACTCACCCTCATTCACTACCAAACCATTGTTGGATAGGCTTAGAATGTTTGCAGCAACTGATGCTTCCTGAGGGGAAAAAAACTAGAAAGTCTCACTAACCCTCATGTCCTTTTCCAAAGAATTTTGATCAAAGGGACAAATACCTATCCTCTTGAAGCCAGTTGTTATGTTTGAAACAATGAATGACTTTTGAAAAGCTAGGCTACCAAGTGTAGCCAATTTTGTCCTTCTTATCTCCAGATTTGGATGTCTAATACTCCAATATGTTCTTTCCTTTTTGAAGTTAGACTTGAAAGATGAGAAAACACTCACATCAAGACGTTGCAACTTGTGTGATGTGTGGGCCGGTAGAGTGAGAAAATCAATATCAAGTGCCCTTGCTTTGGTAATGGTAGAGAAGGCTACATGGCTGCCATGGTCATCAAATATCAAGAGGTGTCTATGGCTGGGTGAGCAACCCCCAGGTACTTGCATACCAAATAACTTGATCCATTTGATAAAAATCTCTTTGGTCATCCATGCGTGAGGTTGAACAACCATCAATGCTCCTGCCTCACAATTGACTATGTAGTTTTGCACATGATTTTTTCTTTTGAACAAATAAAAACCTGGAAGTTTTTTACTTTCAATGTTTACACATGCTAGAATAGTAATCCACTCCCGACTCTTTTGGATAATGTAAGCAACACTTTTGATGCCTTTATTGACAAGCACCTTCATATTACCATTTTGGCCAGCTTGCAGCCATATCTCATCGTAGTTCCAATCCTCTACGGTCCATAATTCCCTCCTACATATTACTTCTCCAAAGTGTCATAGAAAGAACTTACAACTATAGCCCTAAGATTTATAGCACGATATCTATCTTATCCTTGGACTATTCTCAAGCATAGACCGGGATGCCTTCTTTTGAATCTCATCCACCAAGACTTGTCGGGAAGCCCATTCTTGAAGGGATTATTCCTTGTTTCACATATTTGGGCCACTTCTGTTTTGAGATTGACAATCTCCAAACCATGGCCAATAGTAACCATCTCCTTGCACCAATCAATGATCAATGACTCTTCATCCTCGGTTAGGACTATTTGGGGCCCTTTCCTTCTTTTAGTGGTCACACCACCCAACCAATTTGACAATGTTGTGGTTGGAATACCCCACTTTTTGGTTGCACCTCTAGTTGACACCCATTGTCTTTGACATCTACAAGGGCACAGTCCATGTCAGCCATGGTCCATTCCCACCTCAAAGCAACCTTTTTGGTTGATACAGTTGGGTTAGCTTGGAGTACAAATTTGGTTGGCTACTCCACAACAATTTCTACCTCCTCCTCACTACTTGGTTCTTCAATTGGCTAGTGAACAGGAATCACAACGTCCTCCTCATCGCTATGTGGTAGATGCACACCTCTCTTATGTGCAGGCATAGTTGTTCACCTCCGCTTTGGTACAAGTCTCTTTGTTAAAGGTCAATTGGTATTTGTTGTTGCTTTTTCTTCCTATTCATTGAATGAACACAGTGATTAGTAAACAACGTACACTTATAACTAGTACAATGAAAATAATGATAGCAACTGAAACAACAAATTCAAACATGCAATATTGAGTGTAATTGGAGAAAAAACTAACCATGCATCTAATTGAGTTGATTTCAAATGATGAAGGGTATGTGTGCAATGAAACAAGCGATTCATGGTATACTATCATATCACCAACTCTACCTCTTATAAACATTTTGGTCATCATGTTAAACCCTTCCTCATACATAATTATGATAATCTTATATAAAAACTTGAAACAATAGTATGATACAAATATGTATATCTTCAAAGAGCATTATGACATAGGAAAGGGTTTGAAACATTTCTATCATACTGCTATTTCAAGTCGTGTAAATGTTTCATAATGTTGTATGAGAAATGGTTACCATAGAGTCACTTTAATTGAAGAACAAACAAAACATACATCTAATTAAGTTGAATGTAAATGAAGAAGGGTATAGCAAACTTATGTATTTATCTATCTTTGCAATATATACATTATATATATATGCATATATGTACATATATACATATACATATATGCATATATATATATATACATATACATATATACATATATATACATACATATATATATATATATATATGTATACATGTATATATATACATATATACATATACATATACATATACATATATATAATATATATATATATATTACTGTTGTTTCAAGTTATTTATGCTCTTTCATAAATGGTTATAACATAAGTAGGAGTCAGCCACTATCACAGTTGGTTGTAAGGGAGAGGGGTCAACATTTGTAGTCAGTTAAATTGAAGAACAAGCAAAACATACACATAAGGGAGAGGAGCTATGTGTGGGCATAGGAGCCGATTGTGGGTATAGTTTTGGACATATGACATATGGTGGGTATGGTATGTGACAACCTAGTATAGGAAACATGTGTACGCTGTCAATTTAATTGAAGAACAAACAAAGAAACGGAGGAGCTTTTTTGCCTTGCAGAGAACGTAGTGAAGTGGTATAAAGTTCATGGCATTTTACAAGAATTTATAATTCATGGAATTTTCCATGGATTTTATACCACTTCTGACTGCATGCACTGCAGGGCAAGAGTGTTTTGATGCAACATATGTCGACATGTGCATATACATATATGCATATGTACATTCAACCTAATTAGATGTATGCTTTCTTTGTTGTTCAATTAAAGTGACTACATAAATATTGGCCCCTCTCCCTTACAACTAACTATAATGATGGTTGACTCCTACTTATGTTATAACCATTTCTCAAATAGCATACTGAAATATAACTTCATATAGCATATAAATTGGAAATAAATATAATCTGATATACATATATTTGTACATTTTGTTTATATATTTAAATGTGTGTGTGTGAGTGTGTCATGCCTTTTAAAAAAAAAATTGGAACATAAGTAGGTGTTAGCCATTATCATAGTTGGTTGTAAGGGATAGGAGCTGATATTTATAGTCACTTTAATTAAACAACAAACAAAGCATATATCTAATTAGGTTGAATGTAAATGAAGAAGGATATGGGTGACATACATATCCATCTATCCCTACAATATATATATATATATACATATACATATATATATATATATATGTATGTATATGTATATGTATATATATATATATATATAATTTGCAGAGATAGATATATATGTAAATTGAATGTAAATAAACAAGGCTATAAGTAATTTATGTATCTATGTATCTTTGTATATATATATAGATGTATCACAATGTTGTATCAAAAAGGGTTGGATAAATTTGAACCATATTGCTAATGAACTATACAGTATTATATAAATTTTAGTATGTAGTATACATACATATACATATACATATACATACATACATACATACATACATACATACATACATACATATATATATATATATATATATATATATATATATATATATATATATATATATTGCATAGATAGATAAGGAGGTCATTGTCACTCAAGAGTATGCAGCAGAAAGTGAGAAATTTGAGTTTCTTCGGTTGCAACTTGCATCGCACAACTAAGGATTGCTTGCATAAATAGGTTTATAGAATTTGAATTGTTAGCAAGTGGATAATTTTGAATTATGGGAGGAAATTTTATCTACATTAAATGGATTAATGGTAGAAGTGATAGCTTCATGGGTACATAGGATTTTCGGTTGGTGATTTGAAATGATATTATTATTTTTTTGAATTCTAACCAGTTTTAATTTTTTTTATGATTATTGTTTTTTATGTTGATTTGTAAATAATAGTCTAATAATTATGTGTTTTAATGAAAAAATGCAATGCATAGTGAGCCTAAGAGCTCATTTTTTTCAATTTTGTAGGAAAATTCGAAAAAAATATTGGTTAATATGAACACCCGAGAACCAATAGTTTGTAAAAAGAAGATGAGAAATGGAACATGTTGAAATGTATTTTGTTAAAATATATTTGGAATTAAACCAATTGGCAATGTCTTTTGTACATGTCAACTCACTCTAAGTGCATGTCAACTCACTTTTAATCCAATAAGACATATATTTTGGATAATAAAATTTACCTTTACAAAAACCTTTTATTGGGAAGGTGGCAAAGATTATTTATATTGTGGAAATAAGTGAACCGTAGATTCTTGGCACCCTAATCCTTTCTAGCACTTCTAGGGTTTTTTACCTAAAAGGAGAAAGTAGAGCCAAAAGTCTAGCTAGGTTCACTCAAATTACGCAATGTATTATGTTATTTAGGCTAAATGAGATGAAATAAGTGCAATTAGATGATCTATATGACTGATTATGTATGCAAAACCTAATATATATGCAATGTTGGAAAACACAATGTGATATGCGAACAATGAACTATGAATGAATGAATGCAAAACAAAAAGGAAAAGGAAAAGGAAAAGGAAAAGGAAAAGGAAAAGGAAAAGGAAAAGGGACAAATCAAAGTGCACCTGGGCAGAGATTGGAGAATCTAGAATCTTCTGAATACTGTCTGAACTTATAGAAAATCACCAATGGGACTCATTCGCCACTGATGGAAAATCAGTCCTGCTTTTGATGAAAACTGTCGAGAATAGGTTTATGAGTGTCAGGATCCAAAATCTGACAAAACTTAGATTTCTAGCCTTAAGGTGGGACTCATTCGCCACTGATGGCGAATCAGTCCTCTCCCAATTTTTTGAGAAATCAGGAGACAATTTTGCAACACCAAATATGAGGTTGTCTACTTGTCGGGTTGCCGAAGTCAAATCTGCAAAAAATAGACAAAATACCTTCTCCAAGCTTGAAATAGGATGTAGTTGACTTGAAGCACCTTGTTGACTTGTTGACTACTCTTCAACACCTGAATGCTTGTTAAATTTGCATACAAAGGTCTGCAAACACACATGCAAGAGGGGGAAAATGGCTGAGGGTTAGAGAATAGGGGTTTGCCTTGGTCAAACCCCACTTTGGTAATAAAACCCTAAATGAAATAATGAAATGTAAGAGAATGATAAACAAATAACGTGAAAATGCTATCAACTTACCAAACCCTTGTTGAAGAAAATTTGAATTTATGTCAATGGCTGCTCCAAGATGTTTGATTGATGCTTGATTTGATGACACAAAGTGCCTGAATGCTTGAATGATTGGATGAATTAGTGAACTTGATGAATTGATGTTGATGGGGGTTAGAATGGATGTAAAAACACTTATTTAGACATTCTTGTGCCTTAGTAACCCATTGATACCTCATCACAGGCTGACATCAAGTGATTTTGAAAAAACCCGAAAAGAAATTTGAAATTTTTTGAATTTGGAGCCAAGGAGGACTCATTCGCCACCCATGGTGAATGGGTCCCACCTCAAGCTTGAAAGTGGGTGTCAGGAATTATCTTGCATTTAATGTTGTTTATCGGGTTTACATTCGAAAATGCACTTAATTAAAGCTTATAAGGGCATAAAGGGGTCAAATAAAGTATAAGAAAGGTGTAAATAGTGAAATTATGCCTAGAAAAGCGTGAAATCTTGTTACAAGACTTTACAACACTTCAAAATAAGACTTGATAAGTGATGAAAAGGTGATTTTTAGGTGAATTGTAATGAATAGGGTCTAGAAAAGTGTAGAAATGTTTTACAACACTTCACAACACCTTCACAAGACGCCATTATTTGAATTTCAAGGAACTAAATATGTTTGTTCAAGCCACATTACAACATAAAATCAAAGAAAAATGGACCAAGCATTGTGAAGCAAGACCTAAAAGGCCATGAAAATGACAAGGGGCCATTTTTCTATGACACGATGAGATTATCATGATGCATTCACTTAATATTGTGAAGGTGGCAAATAAATGTCAAGTTGCATTCACCTACTATTGAGAAGGTGGAAATAAAAAATTCTACCTTTGATAGGACATATTTTGAATTTAATATGAATCTGTCATATCATATTTAAAAGCATATTTGAAATTTTAATTGGCATAAATATTGGCCAATGGTGGGCCCCAGGGTATCCAAATCTATACCCACAATCGACTCCTCTCCCTTATTAAGTTTTTTTTTTGGAAAAGAAAAGGTTTAGGTGTGACAAATATTTATTTAAAGATGTTTTTGAAATTTTAAAATATATATTAAAGATCGGATCTATATCTTATTATTAAATTGTATATAATTTTTAATAGTTTACATTAAAAAATTATATAATATATTTTTTCTAAAATTTTGATTGTATTTTAGAGTAAAATACTTTAAAATTGTAAGTACCAATTTCAATAAATCTATTGACATCTATATTAGCTTCACAAAACAGATTTTGGTTTAAACTTGACTCTACTCCATCTATTGCTCTTCCAATAATTTCCATTCCATTTGATGGAACACTCTGAAATAAAAGACAAAATACACTCAGTTCTATCCACGATAAATTGTTTTCATTTATAGATCACTTCAAACTTTACTAAACAAAATATACACTATCTTGTAAGAAAAAATTACAAAACAAAGCTGAAGACAAATAATGAAATAAAAATGATATTTATTATTAACTATTACAAGTGATATTTATGGTTGCCTATTAAAAAGGAGTATTGAAATTATTACCTTCAACTTATGAATGCAATCTCGTATTATTGCATTGTTGCAATAACAAAGTCGAATATATTCTTGTACATGCAACTCTTCAATACCTACTATGTTCTCCAGCTTCTCACATTTGTTGATCATAATTTTGTACAACTATGTAAACTAAAAGTTACCTGACACACTTCTCAAATTTTTACAATTAACCAATATAAGATCTCAGTTCCCATATCCATCAATTATAATCCTCTTGAGGCAACTTAGACCTATAAAATCTGGCATCTCCTTAAGCTCCAAGCAACCCCGAATTCTTAATTATACAATATTTTCACAACAAAACTCCATTGTTTTTAAATTTTGACAACCATCCAACTCAAAACATTTGACCATCACATTTCTATCCAATGTTATCCTCTCTAGATGCTTCATACCCTTGAGACACAAGGCCTCAATCTTGAGCTTCCCATAATCAAATATTTCTAATTCTACAAGCTTTGCAAGATCGAATATTCCTAACACTCTTTTCAAATTTTCACAACGACCAAGGGAGAGGGACCCATAGTGAAGCACCCTAACTTCACCTTTCTCAAAATCCTACGTGGAAATTTCAAATCACTCCCAATTTTGTATAATATTTTATTTGACAACTCACGTGCTTCTATATTTCATTTTAGGGCCACATCAACATGCTTTTTGTTTAGGTATCCAAAAAAGGCCCAAAAAAAAAGTGAGACCGATAGTGATGCGCTAAGTCATGTTTTATTGGTGCACTAATGTGGTATCACATGATTTGTTAGTTTGTGTATTTTATGGATAAAAAGTGTTTTGCAATTGGATATTAAGGTGCTTCACTATGGGACCCATTGAGGACTACTTCTATCCCTACTATTGGACCCCACTCCACTATGGACCCCTCTCCTCTAATCACAAGAAAATTTAATGTCTTTACCATTCTTAAATCCACTTCCACAAGTTTTTGGAATCCACTTCCACAAGTTTTTGCATGTTATGAAGTTTGATAGACTGAAGACTTGGATAGTGCATTCCACTAATAAAGATCTTGGACACACAAAATTTTCATAGATGATCTCCAGAATTTTTGAAGCCATTCATAGGGGCCCTAACACTAGAAGACATTCCTGCAATATTCCAATCTACCTCATTAAATTTGAAATTCATGATAAACAAAGATTCATAAAGAGTCCTCTCTCCTCACTTAGTGGAAACCTGTCCCCCCTTTAATGTAGAAGACCCGACACATAAACTACAAAGATTCATTTTGAGAAGTTCTAGTAAAGGAAAACCTATGAATGGAGTTTCTCAAGCATCTAAGAGCGTACTCTCTAAATTATCAAATATTCCTGAAAAATATGGAAACCTTTTCAAAGAGTTTTGAGAAATTTGCAGCTCTCTCAACTGGGAGGGAACCTGAAATTCAAGATAAATTTGTGTAAAGCTCTCGATGATTTAAAAAAAAGTATCCCAGAGACATCCATATGAGAATGAACACCACTAAAATTCCAAAGGAGATTTAGTTTTTGATTGGGAAGATTAAAATACCTGCATGCCATTCTTCCACAATGTTTTGAATCATCCATGTGTGATGTTTAACCACTACAATTTTTGCAGAGGAATCAATGAAGAAATGCTTGGTACTTCTATGGAACTGAATGGAAAGTTAATATGGAGCCATAGTAAGGAAGCTAACGTCTTAACACAACTATCTGATTGGGCTAAAAGTAATTTAACTTGTGAACTCATGGACTTGTCGATAAAGGAATGGAAACATCTAATATTGGTTTTGGTGAGTATTGTTTTGAAACCCATTGATTCCTGACTACACGAAAGTAGTTGAGTTTTCTATTTATGTAGTAACGATTTAAGACTTCGAATATTAAAATACTAAGAAGAAATTTGGAGGCATAACAAACATACCAAAGATTGCAGATCTTGAGGACGCCACAGGCGATGAGGATGGTTGAGCTTATGTGCCATTTCTATTCCCAAGTCCCTCAGGTGGTCTTGCATTCTCAATACAATTTCCCCATAAACATTAATTTATTTAATAAGACATTTATCTTTGAGTCTTTCTAGTGCATGTTGTGTGTTCCATTCCGATCCCTCCCATACTCTTTTGGCTATACTCTCCTCTCTGTTGTTAAAAAAATGAGCGGAATCCATGAAAACTTGTTTTTGTTTATCATCCAATGACTCAAAGCTTATTCTCAATATTTTCTTCACATCTCGAGGTAGCATCATTTTAGCTTTAGTCAATTCTGACATCCAATAATTATGAGGTCTACCATGAATTTGTTGACCTAGAACCTGAGGCAACAAAGGAGACCCTCCACATAGATCTACAAATTCGTCAACCAGCACCTCGTATCTGGTGAGTGGATGGGGTTGGCGGAAGGCAATGCCAACAAAAGAGTTCCCTCACGTGGTTTATATCCATTCTTGCTAAACAATAGCCATTAGTAATCCCTATGGTTATAACCACTCCAACATCATGGGTTGTGACAATAACTAGACTATTATGAAATATATTTAAGATATTCATGACCAGCAGAGTATTTAACTGCTCTACATGATCAATGTCATCTACAACTATTAGGAAGTTTAAAGTGGGGCTCCTTTGTAGATGATCATTTAGATAGCTCGTTCCTTCCTCTATACTTCTAAAACATAAATTTTCCTTGAAGGCATCTTTGAGAAGCTGACTTTGCAAAGAAGGTGTAGATAGGTTGAAGGTAGAGTAGAGACAATAAGACACAAAAATCACTAGGATAAAACTAACATTGGAGAACTCAAAAAATTTGAGCGCTACTGAGACTTGTTCGTTGCTTCCAATTTATAAGCAAAACAATAAAAAATCACATACCTTGCAAGAAAATTGGATTAAATTGATAATTTTCAAAATGGATATTAGTTATATCGGATATGCATTTGCCTTTGTTCGCCCTCCTCGCACTACCGTGGGTGAAAATATTGAAATGATAAAGATTTGGCTTTTTTTTTGTTTTAAAGTTCTGTAAATGGATATGTATTTAATTTCATATAATTTTTTAAAGAAAGTTGGTTATATATAATATTGTATATAATATATATAATATTGTATATAATATATATTATATTATATATTGTATATAGGGTAAGTGCACCAAGATGGTTCCCAAAAAGGGGGCTTAAGTGGCCACTTTTTTTTCTGAAATCAGGAAATACTGACCTTGGACGTGAAATTGAGAATACTTACACTCAAAATTTTGAGATGGAACAAAAAGAAGGATTCAAGTGCTCCAAGTCTACTTTGTAAACTACTAATTTATTATGAAAATGGTTGAGATTAAGGGGTTCAAATGAGGGGTGTACACAAATTGGTGTTGTTTTTGTCAAAAAAACATAACATAGCAACTCTTGTATGACCCTCGTATGGTGAACTTTTTTTTAGTATTTTTAAAATCGCTATGGTCAAAAGTTAGGTAATAGTATGTAGTTGATGCATGATTTTTCTGATAATTTTTTAATTAATATTTTATTTTTAACTAATTTTCGAAGTGGACACTTCCTGAAAAATTGAATTTTGGCTGTGTTACCCCTATAAATTTTGGAAACTAATTGAATTTTTTTTTTAAAAAATTGTAGAATGGAGTCTAGTTTCTAAAAATGTAATTTATTTGAAATTTTTTTGAATGGTTAATTTATAACGAAAAAACACCAAACACTTCTTTTTGCCAAAAAAGAGACATACAAACAAAATAAATTATGGATGAGTGGCTTAACATTGTTAGAAAGTGAAAAAAATTACATCATTGGATAGCTAAGAGAGAACTAACATTACCCAAATGTTCGATTTGTTTGATATTGAACCACGTACAATCTTGATGGTGAGCACGAACCCAATTATGTGAAATATTGTAGAAATTAGAAAAACACGTCTCTAGTCATTGGGAATTCCCTCCAAGCCTTTGGGTTGGTATTCCAAGGAAAATACCAATCCTAAGGCTCAGGGATTCCCAAAGAAAGATATAATGTGAGCGCGTTATAACGCACTCGCATTATATGTCAATTTTGACATGGTTTTTACTATGGGGAGCATGTCTAGCAAGACATAACGTGAGTGTAGTATAACGCGCTCGTGTTATGTCTTGTTTTATGTTAAATGCATATTGAATGTATGTTTATATATTTATATGTGTTTATGCACATGTATGCTTGTATGTCATGTATGTATGTATGTATGTATGCCTGTATGTATCAATGCATGTATATTGTAGGTATGCCTACTTGTATGTAAGATTATATATGCGTGCATGTACATGTATGTTTGTATGCATGTATTTATGTATGTCTTTAGAGGGAGGGAGAATTTTAAGAGAGAGAGAGAGAGAAAGATCTAGAGTTGTCTAGGTAGGGTGGGAGAGAGATGGGGAAGGGGAGGGGGAGGGAGGGAGAGAGAGAGAGAGAGA
>VDFB02026320.1:129018352-129091662 GCA_007258455.2 Sequoia sempervirens
AGATAGAATTAGGGTATAAGGGTAGAGGGAAGAGAGATAGAATCAGGGTATATAGGGTATAGACATAAAGAGAGAAAAAAAATCTATTAAAAAATCAACTTTCACATAATGCGAGCGCATTTTGAAGTAGAGATATGGTCGTTTTAGGAAGAAATAACGCACTTGCATTATAACGTGAGCGCATTTTGTGTTGCACAAAAAAATGGTAAAAAAACTCAATATACCTGTGATCTCAAGGCCCACATTCTGCATATTCTCCTAGTTTTGTGCGTGCTCCGACAAAAAGTAGATTTTTTATGATGTTGTGAAGTGTGCATGCATGTTTTTCACATTCCACCACCTTTTTCATGATCTTTCTACCACCTTTTCATGAAATAGCAGAGTTTTCATGTTGAAAGACATATAATATCAATTCAAGTTTGAATTTCATTGAAAACTGATATACAATTGAAGTTTGGAGGGGAACAAGCTTTTGAAAAAGTCAAATTGTTGAGGAGTTTGAAGAAAGAAGAAGCTAAGGCTACATAATTAGGTTGAACTCCTCCATTTGAAACTATGGTTTTTTAGGTATGTGAAGTCTTTACACATTTTCTTTCATTCTACTATGGCTTCCTTTCATTTTTGTTGTTTTGCATATTCCATGTTGATCATTGTTTTTTTTTCATTATAACCTTAGGTTTTCAATGCAAATTTTAAATTACACAATTCTATACACTTGCCAATTACATTTTTAAACCACATCTCTTTGAGGCATTTTGTTATTTAACAATTGACTTACCTTTTGTATGCTTCCACATTTTGTATACACATATATATGACATACGTTTTAAGGAAGTAAAATAAAACATCATTTCTCAATCCTTTATTATGGAAGTGCATACCACTCTCCGAAGCTTTCATTGAGGTTTTTTGTCAAACAATTATATCAATCAACTCATTGCCTTGTGTATGCTACCAAATTTTCCATACATCTCTTTAAAAAATTGGAATATACTCCCCCCACATTGATAGATCTTAGAAACTATTTTAGTTTTCATCTCTATTTCTAAATTTGCCTCATCACTAAACCTACCTCATCACTTTTATTTGTGATATATTTTAAATGTTTCCTTGATTATTCTACCTACAAGGGATTCCAACCCTTCTCTCCACTGTTAGAAGACTCTTTATTGAAGGCTAAGTTAGTAACATGGAAAAGGTACAACCTATCTTGCAATCATGGCTCAAAATGGAAGCATGGAAAAAGAATTGAAATTGTGATGCAACTAGGGGAGGTCCTGCAACACAACTAAACACAAAAAATCAACCAACAACAACATTTCACAAGTCACAATTCTCAAAACTCTTCACTTTTCACCAAATCAACACTCTTCCTTGTAGCATTGCCAACTCATTCAATCAGGTATTTCTTCTAGATAAGATTCTTTCAGACCAATACTTGAACCATTTCAAGTACCCTTCAGGGTACACAATCACATGCCAACAAAACACTATTGGTTACTTTGTAACAACTTTCTCAAATCAGGCTTTCTACACCAACTAGGCCTCAAATTAGGACACTTTAGCAAAAAAAACTTATCTTGAAACTTGACCAAAACCTCCAAACACATGTGGGAAACAATTTATATGTATTAAAACCAAATAATTCATAATTAGTTCTCAGAAATTCATCCACCAAGATGTGAAAACCAAAAACCCTCTTTTTAAGCCAAATAACCTAGGGCTTATTGGAAAACACACTTCCCAACCTTATCAAAACATGCCACCACATCAAAAAAGTCTAAAATGGATTGAAAAAACTCAATTCAACAAGAAACAGTGCTTCCCTAACACAATACTCACTTTAGCATGTCAAAACCTCTCAAATTCACATGGAAGACACTAAATTTCACTCTAGGGCTTCATGCCCAACTCAACTCTTGACCTCCCCTACACACACTCAACATTCTCACACCTTTTTAGTGATGTTGTAGACCCATTCCTCAAGTTAGAGTTATAACAGTGAGAGGAATGGGTCAAAACACCATTTTAAATGACTTTCAAACCTTAAAACTATGTGTTCAGGTTGGTCTCAGAAATGGTTGACATGGTAGGGGCAGTGTATTCCTCATAGAAATGGGGTGTCACGGTGATTACATCACCATTACACCCTATTTCTATGAGGCGTACGCTGCCCCTACCTTCTCAACCCTACAACATTCACAAGCTAGTGAGTGAGCTAGCTTGCCAACACTCCACTAGCTTGCCAATACAGTAGGGTTGAGAAGGTAGGGGCAGCGTATGCCTCATAGAAATGGGGTGCCAACTTGCCAATGCGGTAGGGTTGAGAAGGTAGGGGCAGCGTATGCCTCATAGAAATGGGGTGCCACGGTGATGTATCAATATGCCTCATAGAAATGGGGTGCCACGGTGATGTATCAGGTGATACATCACCATGGCACCCCATTTCTATGAGGCATACGCTGCCCCTACCTTCTCAACCCTACCGCATTGGCAAGCTAGTGAGTGGGCTAGCTTCCCAAAACTCCACTAGCTTGCCAATAGGGTAGGGTTGAGAAGATAGGGGCAACGTGGTAGCAACCTAGGTGGTGAAGACCCCAACCAACTCAAAATGATCAGACTGAAACAACAAACCAATCCTTGCACCACCTTTGTCTATGCTAGAAATAGTCTTGTACAAGATGATTATAAGTATTTTTTATGAAGCCTTGAATGACATATATTTCATTTATTTGAATGGACAAATACTTTAGGAACTAATATTCGTCTCATTACCATGCTACAAGTAAAATTATCCACCATGCCGAAGAAAAAAATAAGGATTAAACTAACAGACGAAGAGTATGAAACCTTCAAAGAAAAGGAGAGAGAACGGGTGGCGACATATCATGAAAAGAAGAAATTGGGTACTATTGACGAAAACAAGCCAACTGAAGAGGAACCTCAACTATCAAAAAGAGAACAAGATTTGGCAGCACAAAGGGCACGAATGTGAAAGCATCGTGCTAAGACAAATTCATATACCATAGCTAGAGACACACCCTCTACAGAAAGTGAATACAATGGGACACCATTAAGCACAAGCAAAAATGGAGGGACACTAGCTACCGTGAGTGAATATGGAGGGACACCATCTATCACAAATGAATATGGTTGGACACCATCCAACGCATCTCAAGTTGAGAGTACATCATCACTCAGATTTGATGAAGAAGGTATACCATCATCCCCACGAGAACCTCAAGGTATGTCTTCTACTCCACCATCAATCGAAGGTATGCAATCTAACCCACCTCAATTAAATATTGATGAAACTCCTAATTTGAGATGTATGTACCTAGGAGAACACCACCTATAATTTTGTGTAGAAAGCCAAAGTATTTGATTAATATTGATGAGGATATTTTGCAGAACATGGATGGTAAGATTCCAACACGCACTTGTAGAAGATATGCTGATAAGATTTGGAAATTCTACTTTGAAAGAATAAATGAGACCACAAGATGCCAACTATTTGTTGAAATGATGCGAGGTATAAATTATAGAGACATCATGAAGACTCTTGGGTTGAGAACATCAAATGCATCGAGTGAAAAAACTATTGTGAAGAATCTAATTGATGCATATGAGAGTGTGGGTAAGACCTCACACTCACAGGATAGTAGTGTCACACAATGTGTCATTACATCGACTTTGGTAAGTAGTCAAACAAAGAGAGCTCGTATCATTAGAAAGACGATTGAAAAAATGAGAATTAGTAGAAAAACTTTATCAAAATCCGTTCAAAGGCGGCAAAGAATTGAGGGCACTGATTCAAATGAATTATGGGCATTCTTGGGGAGACTGCCACAAAAAGATAAAAAAAAATTGTTGAGGCATTGAGAACACTAATTGAATAGTATTGGAAGAATAACACAAGGCCATCTCTGAATCAAAGGGATGTGGTAAGAAGGAGAATCGGTAGTCAGAACCGTGAGCCACATTCAAAGCATTTTTTGGATATGACTCAAACCCAAATTTTTTGTAATTTTCAAATAGATTATCCTCAAATTAGTATTTGTCAAATATTTTTGAAATGCTTAAACCTTTTTATGTCAAGATAAATCACACACGCACTACTTGTTGCTATAGACTACATATTGAATTATCTAACCATTATGATGTTTATCATTCTATATGTTGTGATTTGCATACTAACAATGTTTTGCAAGATTGTGGCATAGAAGCCCCACCAAAATCTTCAAGAGAGTTCTTATCAAAAAAATTATGTGAAATAGAGGATGGCCAAATATTTTATAGGACAACATGCTTGGATGGTTCATGCAAGTGTTGTAGTGGCTTGCAACGTATACCAGTATGTCAACATATGGAAAGCATAGATGAGGTGGGACAGAAACTAGTAGAGTTCAAGAAGTATAAAATGGTGGCATACGCTACAAAAGATGGGTCTCAAGAAAAAAGGTGTGATTTGGTTGTTTAGAAGATTCCAATGTATCAGTTTATGTCCATGTTTCATGGAAATATAGTGTATGAGTATGCAAGGCATCTGGACACACAATTTAAGCTATGCAAAGACACCTTTCCAGTTGGAAACATAGTACCAGTGGTTGACTTTACAGAGAACTACACTTTACAGCCACAACGTGAGGTGCAATCACAATATTACAACTCCACATAGGTTTCAATATTTGTGAAAATAGCATTCATTCATGCAGCTGATAGTACAAAGGACCAAAGGAAGGTATTGAGGGAGTATCACTTTTATATTAGTGATGATCACACACATTCTCCAGAGTTCATGCAAGGTTGCTTCCAAATGTTCTACAGTGATTTGGCTCAGAGAGGCATAGCATACAGTTGGCATATAATATGGTCAGATAACTGTGCAACATAGTTCAAGAACTTGCGCATGTTCTACTGGTTGAGCAGGATGCATGTCATTAAAGGTGTACAACATATGTGGAGCTTTTGTGAGGCTGACCATGGAAAGGGGGAGCATGATGGTGCATGAGCATGTGTGAAAAGAGCATTAGTACTAGAAGAGTTAAAGTATAAAGACAGTGCAAAGTTGACATATGCAAGATCAATTGTCGAGTGGTGTAATGCTTCGATGAGTCCAGGTAATGAAGGTACATCTTCAGTTCGTATGTATTTTTGGTTGATGGATGATACTAACATTGCACCATATGAGGATTGTTGTACACTAACAAGATTAAGTGAGCTACACTCTTTCCTTAGCTCAAGTGAAGGTCCATGGAGTATTCATACATGAAAGATGGCATGCTTCTTTTTTTCATGTATAATGCAAGCCCGTAATGATTGTGAGTCAGGGGAGTGGGTTGACAAATGGTTTACAAGTTATCTCAACCTACTTCACACGTATCTCCCTCTTACGGCATTGGAACGAACACATATGGAATCATCAGTCGACTTTGACCATGTATCAGATTTAGTTCAACCAGGTAATATATTTGCTTGCTTAGTTTTTGAAATTCCATATTGTTAAATTACTTTGTAGTGTATTTGTAATGTTGACTAATTTTGAGAGATTTGTTGCACATATCAATGCAAGGCAAGTTTATGTAGTTATTGCAGATGAAAACAATGAAGAGGAAACAAATTATTACTTGTGTCATTGTGTTGAGGTCAAAAAGAAATTGGAGGCCCCAGTTATAGATGGAGAAAATATCAAATACCCTACAAGCTCGGTTGTTACTAGAACGTGGCTTAGAAGGTACCCACATAAGAGTGTTAAACATTGACTATTTTAGGACTTTGACACGCATCGTAATATTCTTCATTAATTGAACCTTATCGTGGCATCCAATGTTTGTTTGACCAAATATGAGGGTAGACCTTTGAACAAGGTCTTGTGGAAGGTCCGTGAGTTTGACCATGAAGCAATACTGGACACAATAAAGAGTAGAGCAGACCCGGATGGTTTGTTGGATTAATTTGTAAGTGTGCACATCAGTTCTTATTAATTTATAATTGTATGCACATTAATTTGTTTGATGGAAATGCTATCATCTTCTTTTACTTTGCCTATTTGTAAGTAACCTACTACGAATTGATTGGTGTCCCCTTGCAGAAAATGTAGATTTATGAGACATCCAAGAGAATGTCAGCCAAAAAAGTAATGCAACATCCTTATTTTGATGATCTTGACAAATCTCAATCATGATTTTAAGCCATTACAAAAGTGTGCAAATCTTGGTGAGGGAATTTCAAGTTATTCATTTGAAGTTAACCTTATCATGAGCAGCTATGATGTAGACATTATAAGAGCATCTCAAATTTCAACTTACTCTATTCATGAGAGGTTTTGTGTGCAATAGGTATCTTGGAACTCGCAATGAAGATGTATGACCAGGAGTGACTAAGTTGAGAGACTAGCACGCCTATCTGTAAATGTCTTCCATCTATTTTCATTTCATTTCCATTTTGGATGCTCTTTCTTTTTCTCTTTTACTTTGCATATTTGTAAGTGAACTACTAAAAATTGATTGGCCTCTCATTACAGAAAATGTTGATTTATGATCCATCAAAGAGAATCTCATCCAAAAAAGCAATGCAACATTCTTATTTTGATGATTTTGAGAAATCTCAATTCTAATTTGAAGCCATTATAAAAGATCGTGTGAAGCTTAGCGAGGGAATCTCAAGTTACTCAATTGAAGTTAACCTCATAATGAGCACCTATGATGTAGACATTTAAATAGAATCTCAAATGTATGAGTGACATTGTAAAAGATCTGTGAGAACGGAGGTCCTAAGGCATTGCAGTGAGATTTACTCAAATATTGTAATTTTGGAGTTCATGTTTGGTGCAGTAGCACCTTATTCTGTAAATGCCTTCAATAGGAAAATTTGCAAATTTTTAATTTTGAAATGTAAACAATGTGAAAAAGGTCATGTGAAGGTCATATGTAATGTATTCAAAGTCTCAAAGAGGTCATTAGGTGATTAGAGAAGTGATATTGCACAAAAGATGCCATTTGGTGTAAAAATGCAAAACTTGCATTAGTTGCACAATTGCAAAATTAGTAAATAAAGGATGATGTTTTCTGTATTTGCAACACTTTTCATTTTTTGTTTCAATCTTGTGCGGATTGTATAGCACCTTATACTTTGATTGTTGATTAGTTTTCAAATGTAAAAATTGAATTTTGAAATGTAAAATGTATGTAAAAGGTCATGTGATATAGTCAATATGATGGTTTGTGGATTGATGCAATAGGGTGAGGCCTACAACACACAAAGTCACAATTCCAATATGCAAACACAACTGTCAGGCCATAAACTCCTCGCAATTTCATCATTTCTTCAAAATCACTCTTTTCCCTTGTAGCACTAGGAATCAACTCAATCAGGTAACTTATCTCAATGACACCTCATCATTCCATGACATGAACCTCTTTAGGGACCCATTTGAACAAACTTTGACATACTCAAAATCCACCTATGATCACTTCAGACCAGAGCACTCAAATTTCACCTTTTCCCCGTTTTAGGCTTCTAATTAGCCTATTTTTCCAAAGCAACTATACTTGAAACTTATCCAAACCCTAAAAAGCCTTGGGGAAACAATTTAAATGTGTCAAAACCTCCAAAACCATAATCAAACCTCTGACATACCATCGTACAAAGGGTAATCCATAAAACCCTACTTTTTAGCGAAAACCCTAGGGGTTTATTGAAAAAGTCACTTCCCAATCTACCCAAAACACAAAACCTCTTCAAACAAGTTTGAATTGGTCTTCAAAAGCTTAATCAAACATGAAATAATGTTTTCTTCTCACAAAACTCACTTTGGCCCACCAAAACCTCCACTTTTCATGAGGAAAACTCATATTTTCACATTAGGGCATCACAACCAATGCAATATTAGACCTCCCCTTCACAAACAAGCTTGAAACCACCTATTCCCAACTAAAAAAATTTCATTCCAAAAATCACAGTAGTCACAGGGGGTAGAATGGGAAAAATTTACATTTATGTGACTTTGAACACCCCAAAAATAGGGTTAACAGGGCAGATTAAGAAAATCTAGGAAAAAACTTCACAAATCTGAAATAAGACTCTCAAAACTTTTGACAATGAAAGTTAACACATGCTATAAGAGATTTCCATAGTTTGCAAGTCAAAACACCCCTATACAAGATTGTACAAGTTTGCCAAGAATGGAAAAATATAGAAAATCTGATAAAAAGCAGTGTTAATCAACTTTATTGCTTCAAATCTTCAAGATCCCCCTCTCATCGAGTCTTTACAATATATTTATAATGTTTCTACTTCAAACTAAACTTTTCCAACAGATCTAACTACCTTTTGAGCTCCTTAATTGTTCGAACCCTTAAGAGTCCAAAGTGAGAAATGGTTGCAAACTTTAGCATGTTGTTACTTGGATACTGTGACACTTAGAAAATTCTCGTCTGATCCTACAGGATCACATTGGGCACATCTACAAAAAATCTCTTGGTTTTGGCTATCTCAGAGTGTTTTTCCCGTGGTGGCAGATTTTCACTTGATAGAAAAAGTGTCAAATGTAAGCAGTGCAAAGTTGCAAAGTGGTGCAACTTTCATTTTGCAACTCGTGTGACCAAATGGACTACTCCAACACGTCCAAATAGGTATGTTTACGCTAGGCATGGTCCTCTTTCACACCCAAACACGCGGAATCGCTCTGAGCTACGTTCAACTAGATCGATTCCTTAAGAGTCCAAAGTGCGAAATGGCTGCAAACTTCAGCATGTTTTTACTCGGATATCATGATGTTTAGAAACTTCTCGTTTGATCCTACAAAATCATGTTGGGCGCCTCTACAAAAACCTCTCTTATTTTTGGCTATCTTAGAGTGGTTTTCCTGTGGCGACGAATTTTCACTTGATGGAAAAAGTGTCAAATGCAAGCAGTGCAAAGTTGCAAAGTGGTGCAACTTTCATTCTGCAACTCGTGTGACAAAATAGACTGTTCTAACACATCCAAATAGGTATTTTTACACTAGGAATGGTCTTCTTTCGCACCCAAACATGTGGAATCGCTCTGAGCTACGTTCAACCAGATCGATTCCTTAAGAGTCCAAAGTGCAAAATGGCTGCAAACTTCAGCATGTTGTTACTCGGATACCGTGACACTTATAAAATTTTCATCTAATCCTACAAGATCACGTTGGGCCCCTCTACAAAAACCTCTCTCGGTTTTGGCTATCTCAAAGTGGTTTTCCTTTGGCAGAAAATTTTCACTTGATAGAAAAGTGGTCAAATGCAAGCAATGCAAAGTTGCAAAGTGGTGCAATTTTTGTTCTACAACTCGTGTGACCAGACAAACTGTTCCAACACCTCTGAATAGTTATGTTTATGCTAGGCATGGTCCTCTTTCACACCCAAACACGCGGAATCGCTCTGAGCTACGTTCAACTGGATCAATCCCTTAAGAGTCCAAAGTGCAAAATGACTACAAACTTCAGCATGTTGTTACTCAGATACCATGACACTTAGAAACTTCTTTTCTAATCCTATAGGATTGCGTTGGGCCCCTCTACAAAAACCTTTCTTAGTTTTGGCTATCTCAAAGTGGTTTTCCCGTGGCGGCAGATTTTCACTTGATGGAAAAAGTGTCAAATGCAAGCAGTGCAAAGTTACAAAGTGGTGCAACTTTCATTCTACAACTCATGTGACCAAATAGAATATTTCAATGCATCTGAATAGGTATTTTTATGCTAGGCATGGTCCTCTTTCGCACCCAAACACGCGTAATCACTCTGAGCTACATTCAACTGGATTGATCCCTTAAGGGTCCAAAGTGCAAAATGGTTGCAAACTTTAGCATGATGTTACTCGGATACCGTGATACTTATAAACTTCTCGTATAATCCTACAAGTCTGCATTGGGCCCCTCTACAAAAACCTCTCTCGATTTTGGCTATCTTGGAGTGGTTTTCCCGTGGCGGAAAATTTTCACTTGATGGAAAAAGTGTCAAATGCAAGAAGTGCAAAGTTACAAAGTGGTGCAACTTTCATTCTGCAACTCGTGTGACTAGACAAACTGTTCCAACACATCTAAATAGGTATGTTTACACTAGGCATGGTCCTCTTTCACACCCAAACATTCAAAATCGCTTCGAGCTACGTTTAACCAGATTGATCCCTTAAGGGTCCAAAGTGCAAAATGGAAGCAAAATTCAACATGTTGTTACTCGGATACCGTGACACTTAGAAACTTTTCATTTGATCCTATAGGATTACGTTGGACCCCTCTACAAAAGCCTCTCTCGGTTTTAGATATCTTAGAGTGGTTTTTCTATGGCGGAAGATTTTCACTTGATAGAAAAAGTGTCAAATGCAAGTAGTGCAAAGTTGCAAAGTAGTGCAACTTTAGTTCTATAACTCGTGTGACCAAACGAATTGTTCCAACACGTCCGAATAGGTATGCTTATGCTTAGCATGGTCCTCTTTTGCACCCAAACATGCGGAATCGCTCTGAGCTACGTTCAACCGGACCAATCCCTTAAGGGTCCAAAGTGCAAAAAAGAAGCAAACTTTGACGGGCTATTAATCAGAAACCATGAACGAACTCTCTGTCTGAGCCTATGGGATCGCATTGGGCCCCTCTACAATAACCTCTCTCATTTTTTGTTATCTCGAAGTCATTTTCCTGTGGTGTCCAATTTTCACTTGATGGAAAAAGTGTCAAATTGAAGCAGCATAAAGTTGCAAAGTGGTGCAACTTTCATTTTACAATTCATGTGACCAAACTAACTACTCCAATGTGTCCCGATAGGTAGGTTTATGCTAGGCATGGTCCTCTTTCACACCCAAACATGCAGAATTGATTTGAGCTACATTCAACCGACTTGATCTCTTATGATGGCATGCAAAACAATGAAAAAGAGAAACATACACATGATAGTTGAGAAGTCCAAGTATTCCACATAAAAAGCATATGATCATTGGTGCAGAGCACCTTGTTCCTCCATTTGATGAAGAAGGTCTAGTTCAGTGGTTTTAGTCATTATAATGTCAAATAAGGCCATGATAGGCCATTTTGTAATCTTGCTTTTAGTTTTGAGTTAGTGTGGGGTCATTTGAGTCAATTATGTAAGTACGAATAAGAAAATAGCATTGGTAAAGGCATTGGAAGAGATTACTAATATTTCCTCTGTTCAAAATTCAGAATTTGGGCCTTAAAAGCAAGGCTAGATGAGGTGAAAAGAAGAAATTGCTTGAGAATAAGTTAGAATAGGTTGGAAATAGGGTGAGGTTGTGGAGTTTGATGTGTTCAAATGGTCTACAAGGAAAAGGGAAGTCAAAAGGATGTTATGGCATGATGCCCTAATTGGGAATAGAGGGGTTTTGAATGAAAAAAGAGAGGTTTGAGGGAGTAAAAATGGGTAAAGTCAAGTGGCAGCATAATTTGGTAAATGTTTCCCAATGGTGTTTTCCAATTGGAGGAGCGATTGAGAGCATGTTGCTTTGTTAAATAGACCTTTTTGGGGATCTAGGACAGTATTGATTCCATTTCTTATTTGTATTATAAATTATAACTTTCTTTCTCCTGAGTCCATTTCATATACAAGAAATAATATTGCAAAAATTTGACATATAAATCTTTCAACGTGTTTATATGGTGACGCATCAAGAACATAACAATTCATTTTGCACTATCAGGATTATGCTATGAAAATGTTTAAAGACTACTGAAGATAAATTTTTGTATGATAATGTGTCAAGAACTTAACTACTTCATCTACTTTGAATATTATGTTTTGCAAGTGTTGTGAAGATTATGTATCATTTTCTTAATTGAGTTGTTCCAATCAAAGGATTAAATATATTGGAATATTTTTATGAATCATTTCATGGAATACCAATTGAAAACGTGTTTTTTTCTTTTAGATAAATTTGTTTAGCATCAATCAATTAATATTCAAGACAAACCATGAAGGACAACAATGATCAATTCTAGGGCTAACCAATTAATAAGTATACACGTGAATAATTCAAGCATGTACATGTGAATAAGGGAAGCACAAGTACTCAAAAACACATAAACCTTGAAGTATGCACACAAATACATAGTATACACAAATTAATACAAATTATATGCACAAATACAAGGTATACACATGAAAACACGTAAGTTGTAAAGTATACATTGGAACACACGTAAGTTGTAAAGTATACACTTGAATACACATAACTCATATCTATTGAACCATCAATTTAGACTGCAAATATGGACACCATCGATAAAAAAAAATTGTATTAACCAAATAGCCATATAGGCATACATCAATATATGTCGATATAAGTATGAAATATAGGTACAAAATAATCATATAGGCTTACGAGAATGCCATATAGGCATACAATGTCAAATATATCTAGTACAAAATATGTACAAAACTTCCATGTAGGCATACAACAAAGGGCTCTGGAATCAAAAGTCATTGCTCTCCATGTTCTGGAAATAAATTATTTCCCTTTGCTTGTCGATCAGATGGTGATAGGTCTGTCACTCGTTTGTGCTACACTTGAGGAGTTTTCCTACTACTCCTCCTAGTGTTTAGTTCATGGTGAAGTTTTAACTGTTACAATAAGAATTAAAGACATTAATATATAGAAATTAAATTTAAAAAATGATATATTTAACAAAATAATCACTTACCGCCATCTCATGATCTCTCTCCACGAGGAAAATATTCACACACCCATGCTTAGGCATGTTCAAGCCTTGTATAAACCATCCAAATAGAAATTAAACTATAAATCAATAATGGTTTGATTTTTCACTAACTAACATCTATAACAACGAATGTAAATTGAAATTTACTAATTTTTCCTCATACCTTCCTTGTCAGAGCCATCGAGGATTGTATAGCAGATGAAACACTGATCTCCATTTCCCTCGTCCCATTCAGAGGTGTTTCAGCTTGCAACAACTAAAAATAAAACAACAAATTATTCAATCACAAAAAACTACAATACCGATCCACGTCATGACTTATAATGTATGAGATAATGAACAAAATTTGGAGTACTTATTAAACTATATATTTATGATTCTCATGCTTACTATTTTCCCTATCCATATCTTGTTCGAAAGGACGTGTTTTTAGGATTTTACCCATAGTAGCAAGCTGGTGAACCATTTGATCAAATGCTTTCGTAGACATGTACGATAACTGTGGTGGTATAGAGAAGGCAATGGATTGTTTGAAAAAATGCTTCAAAGAAATGGGGTCTTGTGGTGATGGAATGCCATTACAAATAAATGCACGTCATGGAATTCTATCACCATAAGACCGCATTTCTTTCAAGCATTTTTTTAGAAAGTTCATTTCCTTCTCTATGGTATTATTGCTTACTATTATGCTTTGATAGATATTTTTCTAAGCATCCATAGTCTGTTGGAAAGCACCTATTTTAGGCTTTTAGCCATAGCTGCAAGGAAGTGAGTAGTTTGATAAAATGCTTTAGTACACATGTATGGAAAATGTGGTATCATAGAAAAGGTGGTGAGTTGTTTGAAGAAATGCCTTGAAGAAATGTGGTCTCCTGGTGAAGTAATTACATCACTACTTATGTTGACTTTCTAAACAACTATACTGTAGTTGAAATTTTGTCATCTATCAACATCTAGTTATTAGTTATGGAATGTGAAGTAATGCTTTGAGTTTGAATGATGTGCAATGCAATGTAATCAACGATATGAATATAAACTACACAAATCTATTAAGTACAATTCATTAGTTAAACTCTTTATTCTATTACCTACATGTAGGTTTGAGTAAATCCACTGGCATTGGGAGGTGTTCCTTGGAAACTTCCAACATTAGCCTATTCAACATCCAAAATAACATATTAAAATACCATTCATTAAACAATGCTATTAACATGTAATAAATTTATAATTGTTTACTAGTTACATACCCCACTGATAGGTGTATTATAGAAATAAGTAGGTGGAGGGCCGGTGTAACCAGTCTCAACACTGTGACCCTGCAATTTTATTAAAATCATAAAACTAAATTAGTTAATATTGCATTTTAAAATCAAAATTTAATAAATTAAATTCAATTAACATGCTAACTTTTACCTGACTATCAATGCCATACACCTCATGCAAAATGTCAGCTACCCTCTCCATCTCCATAGTTGCAGATGGATCCTGGGTAGCAGCCTCCTGAGTGTTGGTGGGGTCATATGAACAAGTTGCCTCACAAGATTGACACACACATGGGTTCGAAGGCCACCACTCGAAGACTCCCCTGGATGGCACTGTAGAATAGGGCTAGTATGATGGATGACACTCTGGGTCAAAGTGTTGATCACTTGTAATGTCTCTACATTGGCACTCTCCTTCGCGATGGAAGGCATAACAATGTGCTCACAAGGAAGCCTAGCGAGAGCTCATCTCCCTTGCCGCGTAGGATCCGGTTGTGCACTAGGTCTATCCTGAGCCAACCCCCCACCTCTTCCCTGGAAGTACCTCGTATCAAAATAATTTGGGATTTTGTTCAATATGAACTCACTGTATAGTTTCTTAAGGAAATACTGCAGAACTTCACAATTTTTGCGTGGTGGGTAATCAAAGACCATGTACCACCTATCATAAAAATAGTTCCTAATCTATTGGTGGTGGCACCGATGAATAGGAAACCTCTTCGCATTGAGGGTAATATTTTGATTTGTGCGTGGGTCAGTGAATAATGAGCACAAATCACCTTTTGTAATTTTTAAATCCTTTACATCTTTATATGATAGTTTATCCACATAATAAGCCCTAGTGGCCTACCTCCTATCTTTCCATCTAGTTATTTGTTTGCTAATTGAATCTACATT
This sequence comes from Sequoia sempervirens, assembly GCA_007258455.2. Lineage (NCBI taxonomy): Eukaryota > Viridiplantae > Streptophyta > Pinopsida > Cupressales > Cupressaceae > Sequoia > Sequoia sempervirens. The sequence goes on from VDFB02026320.1 coordinate 129,033,199, forward strand.
TTTTAACATATCTTTCAATGAAATTGCTAGGGTCATTCTTTCTACGGTTGAACCATTTGGATCACTCAACCTACTAATTAAATCCTCGATTTGTTTTTTGTTGTTCTCAATTTCACTCATCAAATTTTGTTGAGTACTAAGAGGGTGTTGAGTGATTGGCGGAGGAGGTTGTTGTGGTTGATTTTGTTCTTGAGGATTTTGGTCTTGAGGATTTGGTTGATCTTCTTGTTGAGGATTTTGAGGGTTTGCAGGTTGATTTACATCTCCTACAAATTCAAAAAAAAATATATCAAATACAACCTAAAACTAACAAATTCAAAACAAAAATCAAACAATCCTTACCTCTCACACCTCCTCGTCATCGTGGTGCCATCCTTGTGAAGAAATAGCAATGCTTGGTGAAAAAATTTTCACAATGCCTCCTTCTATAATGTGAGCATGAAAAATGGGGGTTTTGGTTGCGGGCACAACAAAAAATAGTCGAAATGCAGAATGAATGACTTTCACTTTTTCTTTTTGCTTTTAACATGTCATAACGCAAGCGCATTATAATGCACTTGCGTTATGACTTTTCAAAACTTTTTTTTGAAAGTGGCCACAAATTGGCTACCCATCTCCATGCAACCGCCCTATAATATAATATATATTATAATGTATATTATATATTATATATAATACAATAATGTATTATATATATTATATATAATACAATAATGTATTATATATATTATATATTAATTATATAATATAATGATATAATATAATATATATATTGTATTATATTATACTAATATATTAATGTTGAAATGATAAGTTTCAATTTTTTTTGTTTATTTCTTTGTAAATAGATATTTGTTTGGTTTTGTAAGCTTTTTAAAACAAAATCAATTCCTAATATTATATAATATTAATATATTAATATTATTATTATACAATATATATTATTATGATATATTATAACAATATATATATATATATATATTATAACAATATATATATATATATATATATATTATAACAATATATATATATATATATATATTATAACAATATATATATATTATAATAATATATATATATATATGCAGCAACAACCTATCATGACCTTGTTCTGGCAAAAGATTTTGGGGTCTCCAAAAGTTAGCTTGAAGGGGATTCTCTTAATGTTATTGTCTTATGCTAAATGGCCCACCTTCTTGGTCAATTTCCCATCTCATTAATGATTCACTTTCCATCATTAATTCATTTGATGAGATTAGAATTTTGCATGTGTTTAGGGAAGCTAACTTGTTGGCTAATGGGTTAGCTAATTTGGGAGTGGTGGCTTGAAATAATTGGGATGATTTTGAATCCTTGCCACTTAACCTTAAGATCATTTCCAATAATGACTAGTTGTCATGTCATTAAGGTGGTTAAGATGAGGGAAAGGCTCTTTTTTCTTGTTCTGAATTGGTTTTTGCACGTAGAGTCTTGGACCTACTCTTCTCATAATTCCCTTTTAGATTTCCATGATATTATGGTCTGGCTGCGTAGGTTTGGAATTACTTGGTATGGCAAGCTCACATGCTTTGTGGGTCTTATTTGCATTGTTTTGTGTTTAGTTTTCCTAATTTTGTCTTTGCAAAAAATTTAGGTGCTAGTGGTGTCTTATTCGTTGCATGTCACCATGGGAGGTGCTCAGTGTAGAGTGGAGCTGAGCTCTTGTGAGGAGTTTTGAAGTAATGAAATTGTGTGGGAGCATTTGGAAAAGGGTGGGGTAAGCCGACCCATATTTACTTAAGCTCCAAGGTCTGAACCCTGATGTGACAGAGGTCTTTGTTAAAAGGTGGAGTAGTAGGATTCTATGATACAAAGGCGTGGAGTTTAATATTAATGAGATTTCGTTGCGGAGGTGACTGGTCTTCCTTCCACTGGAAGGAAATTCTATAGAGACATAAGTGTGGCTAAGATAGCCTTTGCAAATTTCTTTAAATATGATGAGAAGAAGAAGCTCAGGGAAGTTGGTAGTGGTGGGTATGCAAGCAAATATCTCAAGACGCTTTGGAGGGATCTTGCTTTGGCCATTATGCATTACTTCACCTTGGAGGGTAGGTTTTCTGTTATTTATAACTACCATTTCATGCTTTTGAATCATTTTTTCCACAATATGTTGGTTTTGTTTCCTTTTTACCTTTTGCTATTGATGGAAAATAGTATTGAGGATCATTAGAAGAACCCCAAGAAGGATATTCTACATGGAGGCCTTATGAATCTTATGTTTGATCACATAAAGATGAAGTTGGTCCCTGTTTCTCCTAAGACTCCAGCCTGCAAAAAGGCTACTAAAAATTCTAGCTATGAGATTGGTGATTCTGCGGCAGATTGGGAAGGGAATTTAGAGGATGAGGATGAGGATTTTGAGGAGATGTTGGAGGATGGTGAGTCTGAGGAGGGTTCTGAAGCTTCTAAATCCTAGTCCAAGGGATATGAAACAAACATTGAGTTGAAAGAAGTTGTGGTGCCATCTGGGAAGAAGAGCGTGAAGGGGAAGAAAAAGTGCCCCAAGAAAGATAAGACTTTTATCAAATGAAAGGTGGAGATGTCTAAAGTTGTGGAGGAGTCCCCTGTTTCTGGTGATAAATATACTTCAGACTCTGGTAAGGTGGGTGTTGTGGAGAGCTACCCTACTGTGGACGATAGTCATGGTGTAGACCGGTTGGTTGTGTAGTTGGATGAGCAGCCAATCGACCAAGGTTCAAGCCTTGTTTGGTACCCAAGCCGGTTAGCCCTATCACGCACATGGTGGGTCCCATGTTGGTTAACATGTGGCCTAGTGGGATTATTCTCGCCTCGCTCGCCCCTTCCTAACCCCAACTTGGCAGTTTGTAAGACCAAGGTAAGGAAAGGATAGGCCGTTGGGTCGGGTCGCAGGGATACCCACTGAGTTACCAAAAAAAAAGACCATGTAATGAGGAAATAAGTAAAACCATGTCATTTCCTATTTAGCTTTTTGCCCACCTTGATGGGAACATCTTAACATAATAACATGTAAAAAAGATCGACATACTATTGTGTAAGTTTTTCCTATGGCTTGATCCTTTTCCACCTTCATTTCACCCCAATTTCACTTGTTCCCGTGTATTTGCAATGTACTCATCCATTTTTCATCTTCTTTAGTAGTTACATAGATCACTTCTGACCTAGAGATCATCATCTTATCCCTCTATTTCATTTCTAAGCAACATAGGATATGCTTAGTTCAACCTAGAGAAGCACACAAATGAACCCTTAAATTTACAATTCAATTTTCCCATCCCTTTCTACCAAAAGTTGTGACTCATCTTAGCACACACTTGTGTGATATATTGCTATGCCATGGTATTAAAAAATAATCAACGTGCAATCAATTCACAACAAAACATCAAGGAGAATTAGTAGGGCACACTTTGCTTTCTAAAGGACAACAGAGAAGTGTTGGGATAATGAATGCACAACCCCTGAAGCTTCGGAATCTTCAATGAAGGACTTTATCTATGAAAGATAATCAACCACAAAGAGAATTTTTGCAACAATGGAATGTTGATTAAATATTCTATTGATATGATGAAAGATATATTATAAATGAACAAGATGCCTGATTATATAGGCAAGAAGTAAAACCTAATATGCATGAGATGTTGCCAAGTGTTATAATCTAACAACATGTGACAACATGTGACAACATGTGAAACCTATCTAGATAATTATGAGATAAGTCCTAGAAGGAAAATTATCCTACAAACTAGGAAGGGAATATTATCCCATTTATTAAATTATTTATCTAATAATGCAACCTAGGAATTAATTAATTAAATGCAAGACCTAAGTTAACTTCTGCTAGTGTAATAATTAATTAATTAATTACACTAACACCCCCCATAAGTTCAACTTAGGGAGGAAAATGCAATGATTATGCAAGATGATGATGGGTCCCAGCTATGAGGCCATATTAGGTACCCATGTACATGAGGATGCAAAAAATCTCCCACAACCGGAGAAATGGGGAAAACCCAGTGGGAAGAAAACCCCTCCCCAAAAAGGAGATAAAAAGCAAGAAAGATGGAAAAGTGATGTTTGGAGGACTCAACATTATCCCCCCAAGGACTACAACCATCACATATATACAAAAAGATAAAAAAGATGTGGACTAGATGGCCCCCCCATAAAGGAGAGTAGTCCCCTCTAGAATGTCTTCAAGACCAGTGTGAAACTGAGCAGCCAAGTCAGATAGACCTGAAGAAAACCCATCCATGTACCACAAGTCTGAAGAAGTAAAGGTATCCATCCCTGCTGAAGCAAATCTCAACTGAGAGGTGTCATAGGAAGAAGATGGTGCCATGCAAAGATTTAAGTCAATCCAGCCTCCACAACCCTAGGGAGGAGGGGGTGATGATGTGCTTCTTACCCTTGAGTTTGGAGAGTTAGGAACAGGTTGAGCTCGATCCCAATATTTGGTGAACTTGTATACCTTGGAATGATGATCAGCTTGACCATAGGAAACAAGGACATCAAACCTATCTCTGATGATAGCAAGATTGGAAGTGAACTCAATTTTCAATCCCTCCTAAGCAAGTTGATAAATAGACAACAAATTATGAGCAATCTGAGGAATGTAGACAACATATTCCAACATCCTTCCATCAAGAACAACATCACAGATACCAGCAACATAGATAATATCTATATTTATTGTGAACATTCGATCAAAGGTGGCAGACCTTAGAGTATCCCACAAAATATGTTGTTGAGAAGAAGTGACATGCCGGGAAGCACCAGAGTCAAGTACCCATCCTTCTCTGTTATCAACCAAGGTAGTTATCAAAGCATTCCCCTTTCCAAGATTTTCAACAGTAGCAATGCTAACAATACCTGATGATGACTCTTCATAAGAGGGGGAGTGAGGAGATTTGACGATAGTAGGTGGGAGAGTGATATTGTGATCTCTAAGTATTTGACGAAGCTCATGTATCTCTCTCTTGAAATAGGTATCATCCATGTGACCAAGCCCATTGCAGAAGTTACACTTGGGCATCGCCCTCTTTGACTTGTCTTCCTTATGTTGAGATGATGATTCAGAAGAAGCTCCTGACTTTGATTTTCCCTTATGCTTACCCTTTCCTTTTGATGGTCCTGCCACCAATGCATGTGACTTTGTGGATGCATTAGCCTGATTGAGCTTGGACTGCTCTCTGGTTATCCTTTCACAAAATGTCTCAAATGATGGCATGACAAAGCTATTACCAAGACCATCCATGGTGGAATAGAAAGAGGTAGAAAAATAGGAAAAATAACCTCTTAACTTAGATAAAATCATGAATATGCACTCTTTGTCAGACTTATCTTTGCCACATCCTGTAAGCTGAGTCCTTAAAGACTTGAACCTTACCAGGTAATCTTCAATGGAAGGAAATTGATCAACATCAAGTAAAGCAAGTTTATCCTCCAATTGCAAATCTCGAACATCACTAATAAAACCAAAAAGATCCTTGAGCTTGTCCCAAACCTCCTTGGGAGTCTAGCACCCCTCAGTATGGAAGAATAAAGAGGTAGAGACATGTAGAGAAATGAGCCCCATTGCCTCTTCACACTTGATTTGATGCTGAAATTTTTCATATTCTCTGGTGAGATTAGGCTGAGTCTCATTCAAGGTGGACCAAAGTCCCTTAGACCAAAGAAGTCTCTGCATACTGACCTTCTATGTGTGATAGTTATGAGGAGTAAGAATCTCAAATCCTATGTTAGCCATTGGAGAAGAACAACTATCCAAGACAAATATTTCTAACAAAAAAATATGAATGCAGATATCTGATGAACTACCAACTGAAGTGAAGCTTTTGAAACAAATTGAAAAGCGAGAAAGCATCTCCAAACCCAAAAATTAGGGTTTCCACTTCAACTGAGAATAAAATGTGATAGAAGCATAATTTGGAAAAACAGAGCACACCTCTGGAAAGTAGACAGAAATACCTTTCCAACGATATATCATCTGTAAATTTTTGATATGGTATGCAAAAGTTATGCCTCCGGAAGAATTTTGCCTGATTGGTGATGCACTAGCTAACAAGGTGCAAAAAATAAGCACCTGGGGGCTGAAAAACTCGGGGCCCTTGGTCGCTGATATGAACTCGGGTGGCGCTCACAATTTTAAAAAAAAGGCATCACCCCGCGGGCGGCGTCGAAGTGGCGGTCCGGTGGTAGGAGGTGGTGGCACGGCCAGGAGGAAGCACGGCTTCGGAGATTGGTGGAGCCCTCGGTTTTGATGGGACCAGGGGCTGTGCGACAGGGGCTTCAGTCGGTGGGTGGTGCTGGAGACTTCGACGGCGAATAGAGGGCTCGATGGGCGGTGGCTGGAGATCGGTAGCCGACGGTGAATTGGCAATTGTCGGTGGGGTCAACGGCTAGTGAGGTGGGCGATGCCGACAGTAGGTGAAGCCCGATGACGTCGGTCGATGGGACAGGGCCGACAAATTTTTTTTTGAATATTGCAATTTATTGCAATTCAAAAAAATTAACATATAAATGCCAATGGAAAAAGCCGACGGTAAAAATAAACTATAGCCTGCAAAAAAATATTTCGGCCAACCATATAATATAATTGCAGGTTGATCCCTCAAAGGCTCCCGGTTGAAACTACTCCGATTTTGACAAACGAACAGACAATCTATGGGTTTTGAGGCCTTATGGACACAATGGAAAGGTCGGAGAGAGCCTGATCTGCACCAGAAATCAGCTTGGCTCCTGGGTAGAACCAACTAGCCTGCAACATAAAACTCCAAGCCTGCAAGAATCTTGCACTCCAACTTCTTGGATCAAGGGTTGATGTTTCAATGGACTAGCTCTGATACCATGTTGGGATAATGAATGCACAACCCCTGAAGCTCCAGAATCTTCAATGAAGGACTTTAGCCATGAAAGATAATCAACCACAAAGAGAAGTGTTGCAACAATAGAATGTTGATTAAAGATTCTATTGATATGATGAAAGATATATTACAAATGAACAAGATGCCTAATTATATAGGCAAGAAGTAAAACCTAATATACATGAAATGTTGCCAAGTGTTATAATCTAATAACATGTGACAACATGTGAACCCTATCTAGATAATTATGAGATACGTTCTAGAAGGAAACTTATCCTACAAACTAGGAAGGGAATATTATCCCATTTATTAAACGATTTATCTAATAATGCAACCTAGGACTTAATTAATTAAATGCAAGACCTAAGTTAACTTATGCTAGTGTAATAATTAATTAATTAATTACACTAACAAGAAGTAGATCCATGTCATCATCATGTAGCCATCTACCCATCTATATCTAGTGTCTTCAATATCAAACATTAATGTTATTAGTCTACCAATGAGTTTGAACCAAGAGAAATTGTTCACTTATTGAGTTGACAAACTGCAAAACAATGTTTTTGAACACCACCTTGATAGATTTAGATATATTGAAAGTGAAGGTGAATAGTTTTTTAGATGCACATTTTCTTTGTAATCAATTTTAAAGATGTAGATATTAGTTCTACAAGTATAAATTTGAATCAAACCCAAAGAACACAATAAAATTCACAAATAGTGAGACACTTATCTAGACAAGACTCATATATAAAAAAAACATTTGAATTTCTGACATCTTCAAGATCATGATTCATCAATGAAATTGAGTTTAAATACCTTATTTTATTTATTTAAATTTTAAATTTATTATTTTATTATATTATTTAAAAAGTATAGATAAGACAGGATTCAAAACTGAAAGTGATGTACGATGCCGTACACATGGTATGGATTCATTCGGCAACATCTACCCAGCCATCAGATTGCACATTTGACTGTAGTTTTTAATGAAATGAAAATAAAAAATTACATTGTATTCTAATTTTTAATAAATTAATAAATACAGTCAAATGTGTAGTCTGATGGCTACATAGACACTGGCGGGTTCATTCAGTATGCTGCAGAGCCTCTGCAGAAAATATGCCAGCTAGTACTGAGAAAGAATGTTGAACGACTGAAATAACGACATACAAGAGATAGTGAAAAACGTCACATTGAAAGGATTGAATGGATTGGAATGGAATCCGAGAATCATTCATTGGACATACTAGTAAATATCACTCACAATACAAATTAGATAGATTTAGATCATTCTTTTTATAGATTTCATCATAGTGATAAATGATGAAATATGATCGAAAATATTGAAAGATTAAAAAATACACCGTTAAATCCAGAAATTTATCTAACCACTCTGAATGTTTTCTCATCTGTAAGCATCTTGATCCATATGAATACTGGGGGTGAGACCTATCAGTGAACTTCAAACCTTGGTTTATTAAGTATAAGCTATATAATATAATAAATATATACGGGACGACCTCCAGGCCCATTGGCGTATAAAGAATGATGTGTAAATGCTGATCAGAATGTTTTTTGAAAATTATCGTGAATTTCTTTAACATCGTAAATTCCCACCTGGCATGGAATTGAATTGAGTTCATTTGTTTGCTCAGATCTCTGGACCAGTTTTTGCGGAGAGTTGAATTTGCTACCTTATTCTGCAGACTGTGGAGAGACCTGCCGCTTACCGCTATCTTTCAACACTCAATTTCTACACACCATCCGATTGCCTTCATGCAGCAAAAATGTTCTAATTTCGATCATACATTTGGTATTCTTGCTAACATTTGGGTCTATTTTGCTTCTCAAATGGTCTAGAAACGCAAGTCTTCTCAGAAATTTGAGACCTAGAACACAATTCAAAATATAGTAAATTTGGGATTTTGTTCAAGGAAACAGGGGATGGGATATCTGTAACTCCTCTGCACAATTTGTTTGTCCTTTTAGTACAAGGTTTAGAATGGATTACGCTTGCTTTGTCAGTAACCCTTCGGTGCACACGCATTGTAATGACATTTCTTCGTATTTGGTGGGTCATCACATTTTTGCTGGAAACTTTGGATTTTGTTTCTGTTGGGTTCAGTTTTATTAGTTCCAGAGAACCTTCAATTCAACTTTTTCTCTCTTTACTTTCATGGGTAGCAAGTTGTGTGATGCTCATATGTGCTGCAAAAGAGGATTTGGCAAGTTCAGGGGGCTATCTTCTATTGGAAACCATTCTGAATAAACCAAAACGGGTCTTTGAATTCTGAACAAGCCCAGGAAAATCCATTGTTGAAGAGGTCAAATTTTTGCCAAAGCAGGGATCTTTGGCAGGATGACATTTTGGTTGTTGAATTCTCTTTTGTTCAAAGGTAGAAAAAGAACTATCGAAGAAAATGATTTGCCTCAAGTTTGGGAGGAAGATCTGACAGAAAACAGTTATTTGAAATTCACTGAAGAGCTAGTTAGGCAAATACTTAAAAAACCCATCTGCCACTCCATCTGTTTTCTGGGCTGTGGCTTGCTGTCATTGGAAAAATCTGGCAACGACTGGAATCTATATTTTTCTCATAATACCCACTGTCTTGTAGACCACTTGTTTTAAATGCATTTATTGGATTTTCAGAAGGCAAACAAGCATTCAAATATGGGTATGCTTTAGTGCCGGAGCACTCTTTCTAGTCAAGTTATTAGAGTTTCTATCGCCAAAAATTATCCCACACGGGCCGTGCTAGGATGTAAAAAGTAGAGGGAATAGTATTAGAAGGGATGAGGGAAAAAGTTGTAGATTAAAAAGGGTCGGTTGGCTAATTATGCCACATTCGTCCAGAGAGGCGGGTGCTGTATGGATATCAAGACATATGGCCGACACAATTTGTGGAATATCATAGGGTTGGCCCGCTCGGCCGACCCTCCAAAACCAAACTTCAAATTCTGTGCTGAATTGGGACCCTAACTTGTTAGAACCTAGGCCTTGAGCTTCTAAACAGTTATGAAGGAAAAATCATCTAAAATTTGTTGATAAATCTGTCTCATAGTGAAAATTAATAGAAATAATCAGTACTTCACAATTTTTGAAAATTTTAATATCCGTACTTGTGTTCATAAATACTATTTGGGAACTATTCTTCTTTAAAAATTTAATATTTATATTTATATTTAAGAATCATTAAATTTATATTTATATTTAAGAATCATTAATTGAGGTTAAAATGGTGTATATTTCATAATTATCATTTATGAATTAGGGAGAGGACCGATGTTCCAATAGTTGTTATAGCATTTGTTGACTTCAAAGTTCTTAGTGTTATGATGATTACCCATAATTGAATAAAATGTATTCCTTAGATCTAAAAAGCAAAAAATCATGTGATGTCACATCAGCGCACCAATAAAACACGACTTAGTGCACAACTATTAGTCTCACTTTTTTTGGGGTTTTTTGGACACCTTGACAAAAAGCATGATAATGTGGCCCTAAAACCTTAGTTATAAGCAGGAGACTTGCCAAGTAAGTTGTTGTAAATAGAAAGCAAAAAATCATGTGATGCCACATCAATGCACCAATAAAACATAACTTAGTGCACAACTATCGGTCTCACTTTTTTTTGGGTTTTCTTGGACACCTCAACAAGAAGCATGTTGATGTGGCGTTGTATTTGATGATGTGACCATAAAACCTTAGTTATAAGCAAAAGACTTGCCAAGTAAGCTGATGTAAAAAAAATGGGAGTGATTTGAAATTTTCAAATAGGACTTTGAGAAGCGCGAAGTTAGAGTGCTCAACTATGGGATCCTCTCTCCTATTAGTGGAGACTAAAATAGTGTAGAGTTTAAATACTAGAATCATTAGTACCAATAGGATATCAATATATATTTATGAAATTTTATTTTATTTTTTTAAACTATCATTTGAAGCATAGTGTGTGACGCATCTTTCAAATTCAAAAAATGTTAACCGTTTAAAAGTTATAGATGTTTTTCAATCAGTCTATCAATTAGGATTTTACATAGTGCATGTAGAAAATCAATAATAATTACCTATTAAATTCAAAACAAAGCATATCTTATATTGGTAGAATGCTATCAATTTGTTGAACGTTGTTTCATCAAAATCGGATGAGAAAAAGTTGTCAACATGAAGGGTGAAGTTCAAAAAATGCTTGCAACCCCTGTAAACAAGTTGGAGATGTTGATTTTTCGGTTGATCACCCCCAAGCCAAATATTGAAGCAATATCGAAGAAAAATGGATATCCATGATTTTCGATAGAAATAGATATCTGTTTTTTTAAAAGAAAAATTGAATATCTGATAAGAAATGAATATCTGTTTATTAAAAGCAAAAATATAAATATATACAAATCAATATATATTAAAATTTAAGATGTTATAATATTAATATAAATATTTATATATATTTTATATTAGTATATATAATATAACATATAATATAATTTATTCATATAATATATTAATATTATAATAATAGTTATATTTAATAAATATTAATATATAAATTAATATATTATATATAATAATTTTTTTTGATTCGTAAGAGAGAAATTATATTAGATATTAAAAAAAAGTACAATTCGTCTGCACAACAAGGAAAATATTCAGAATGCTTCCCAAACCCTTAATTATCCCTCAAAATTGCAAAGCCAAGCTACCTAGACAATCTACCAAGCTTTGATCAGACCAACCATAGCCAAATGCCAGTAGGAAAACAAAACTTAAACTGAAACTACTAAACTATTTACAGACACGAACCACTAAACCCACCCATACACACCACCCCACAAGAATGCCACACTCGACCCAAAGAACCTGGCTAAAAGCCATTCAATTTGGAAAATTGATCAAATTCCATCATCCAGCCCGAGCATCTTCTTTAAGAAGCTAATGCCATATGCCGCAATCTGGGGATGGTGAACCAAAGCCATGCCTTTGAGCTCCAACAATAAAGGTTACACATGAATGACCTCGCCCACCACCTTAACCAATGGAAAATCATGGGCCCGAGGTGCACCCTAACCCAGGAATGCTGATTTCAGCACCTTGTCCAAACCTCCTAGAATGTCGCTTTTGAAAAACTTGCAAATGATTTCCTTTGCTTCACCCTTTGGAGTCCTCACGTCTAGTATTAATGGGACGCGATATGGGTGTTCACCCTAAAGCTCTTGCGATTCATCAGAAAATATTTACCCACTATCATTTTGATAGCCACCACCACATGAGGGTTGATCCTCAAAAGAATTTGTTTCAACCGTTGGTCAGTTATGTGTTTGAAAGTCGCTTGCCTCACCTTGCAGTCGAGTTGTATGGGAGTATCATGACCAACGCTGACCACGGCCTCAGCCGAAACCTCCACAATAAATTTGGAGTGTTCCACCATAGCTGAATATAGAGCAAACTGATAAACATACGAAAGAGACAATGAATGAAATGAAAAGCTCATCTAGATGGTTTAGTGAAAAGATTTCCCTCGAGTTTATTACTTTGTGCATCAACCAACGTGCTCGACCGGAGAGCCTTCCCACTGTCCATCTATCCCTAAGCTGACTGCCTACCCGTCGTCCATTGCCAACTAGGGTTATTTCCTTGATAAGCCCAAATCATCGAACAATATATCATGATTACCAAGGCCGCCAACCCAAGGCACGCCAATCAATAAGCTCTTTCTATTAACTTCCCTCAAGTGGTCATGAGGAAAACTAGCCCACCATGGGTTCTCCATGATTGAGTACTCCACGCACGCCACTATAGTGTTGACTCGGCCAAACAATCACAAAGTTGGCCACCACACACATCCACATGTCGGCAGTCGCAGTCTCTCCACATCCTTGTTGTGGAGAGACGCCCTCCCATCTGCCCACTTATATATAATAATATTAATATCAATATAAATATTTTTATATATTTAATATTAGTATATATAATATATTAATATATATAACATAATACATATAACATAATATATTAGTATTTCCCTCCACATCTCTCTCTCTCTCTATTCCTCCCACCCTACCATTCCCTATCCCCATCTCTCTCTACCTATCCCTTCCTCCCCAACTCTCTCTATACCTATCCCTCCCACCCTATCATTCCCTAACTCCCTCCTTACGTCTCTCTCCCTCCACATATCCTTCCCTTTTCTCTCTCTCTCTCTCCTACCCTACCAATCCCTATCTCCAGCCTTCCCTCTCTCACCCTCCCACCTTACCAAGCCCTATCTTCCTCCCTCCCACCTTACCAATCCCTATATCCCTTCTCTCTCTCTCTCTCTCTACCAATCCCTATCTCCTCCCTTCCTCTTCTCTCTCTCCACCTATCCCTCCTCTCTCTCTCTCCCTCCCTCCCACCCTACCAATCCATATCTCCCTATCTCCTCTCTCTCCCTCCCACCCTACCAATCCCTATCTCCTTCTCTCTCTCTATTCCTCACACCCTAACACTCCCTATCTCCATCCTTCCCTCTTTCTCTCCCTCCCTTTATCCCTCCCACCCTACCACTCCCTATCTTCTCCCCTCTCTCTCTCTCTACACCCATCCTCTCTCCTCCCTCCCAACTCTTTCTATACCTATCCCTCCCACCCTACCAATTCCTAACTCCTCACATCTTTCTCTCCCCACCTATCCATCCTCTCTCTCTCTCTCTCTCTCTCTCTCTCTCTCTCTCTCTCTCTCTCTCTCTCTCTCTCTCTCTCTCTCTCTCTCTCTCTCACACACACACACACACACACACACACACCTTACCAATCCATATCTACCTCTCCTCTCTCTCCTCCCTCTCACCCAATCCATATCTCCTCTCTCCCCCCCCTCTCTCTCTCTCACCCACCCTACCAATCTCTATATCCCTCTCTCCTCTTTCTTTCTCTCCACCTATCCCTCTCTCTCTCTCTCTCCCCTCCCCAACCCCTATCTCCCTCCTCTCTCCCTCCCACCCTACCAATCCCTATCTCCTTCTCTCTCTCCTTCCCTCCCACCTTACCAATCCCTATCTCTCTCCCTCCCACCCTACCAGTCCCCATCTCCTTCCTTCCCTCTCTCTCTCCCTCCCACCTTACCAATCCCTATCTCACTCCTTCCCTCTTTCTCTCCCTCCCTCTATTCCTCCCACCCTACCTCTCTTACCCCACCTCTCTCCACCTACCCCTCCCTTCCTCCCTAACTCTCTCTACCTCTCTCCCTATCTCAATTTCTCTATCTAAATTTTTAATAATAATACAATATATAATATATATTAAAAAGAATAATATTAATATGTAATATATATACAATATCATATAATACATAATATATAATATAATATTTAATATATAACTGATTTTTTAAGTTTGATATAACAAATATATGTTTTATTAAAAAATGGATATCCATTTTGTGCAGAATAGTCACCCGTGCTCTCTATATTTTTAGAGACTTGATGGGTGTGTTTTGAGCTCCACATAATGGATATTAATTATTAACAGCATAGGTATCTGTTTTGTTCTCTATAAATATTTTTTTCTCCTGTGCATAGTTTACTTTATATATTAAAATTAATATATTAATATATTAAAATTAATATATTAATATATTAAAATTAATATATTAATATATTAAAATTAATATATTAATATATTAAAATTAATATATTAATATATATAAATGATATATTAATATATATAAATGATATAATATTATATATATTATATAAAAATATAATATAAACAAGATGCAAACTAAAAAGAGATTTCAAGGAGAGCCAAGTTGTGAGGAACACAAAGGGATTTATGAGTATAATCAAGCCCAAATTAAGACCTTCTTGGCCAGAAGGCTTTCATAGCACATGTCATTTAAAAAATGTGAACATCAAGACAATAAGAGCAGTAATTAAAATTTAAAAACTGTGATTAATTGCTTAAAAATTTTACCCTATTTTTCAAATACAAGTTTCAACTTTTGTAGTGCACTTGTGCTTGGAAAAATCCAAATATGCAGTGTAAAATGAGAAAGAACTAAGAAAAATAAGTATTTATCACCTCAAGTTACTCATCTCTGGTTCTGGACTCTACAACTACGACAACACCCACTCACTATAAATTCTCATAGGACAGGGACTTGCAGAATAAACAGTAAAAGAAACATGCACAAAGTGATAATAGAGACCCATAGCAACTTGTTGGACTTCAATCTATATTAAATAAACAAAGTACACTGACCACGTGTAGCCATCCAGTGGTTCCAACAGCTTCTCCTCCAGCCATATGTCATTTAATGCACATTAACTATGCATTGATGGATTTTGTACCCTCAATGCCAATTTTAATCTTTCATTTTTTTATTTAATCAATCTACGCCTTCCTATTTTCCTAATTTTCTTAAACAAAAATGATTTATAGAGCTACTCGCATGAATAGAAAAAGAGATAAATGCTAATTTTCAAATATAAAAAAATAAGTTTTAAAATTCAGACTATACAAATAGAAAGTAATATTTTAAAATAAAAAATGTGATTAGCTAATGCTGCATACCAAATGCATATCAAACGAATGAAATAGTAACCTTCATTATGGTCGAAACTAATAATATAATATTATATATAATATTTTAATATAAATATTATAATATTATATAAATATTGTTGGTCTCCTCTAACGGTTCAATAACTAAGCCCTTAAAGCTATAACTTAGAGATTATATATCTACACCAAGTAGTTATCTTGCTCATCATGAAGGTTCATTTCATTATCAACCCAAGGATGCAAACTTGAAATGGGTCAACACTATCTATGCACTAGGACTCAATTATAGTCATCCTTATCCTATAACTAGAAAGGAAATAGTATTGAAAGTGAAATGTTTGAAAGGAAGTAGCATAAGTACTAAGCATAAATCAACAACTAAACTGAACTGAAATGAATGATAGAAACAAAAGTTTCAACAAACAGGAAGTTACTCTGTTTACCTTGGCTACAGGAATAGGCACAGAACGAAGTTCCAATGGTTGTAGGAACAGACAACTGCTAAGACTGTAACTAATTGTTGAAAAAAAAAGTAATTACTAAACTAAATGGATGGAATTCTCACCAAGTGGGCCCCCTTGAATGAGTCTCCCCAAAACTAACTCAGATGCAACAAATTAAAGTATCATTTTATTCATTGGAAACATGATTACATCATAACAACAACATGACTGTATTTCTTGAAATTGAAGATGAAAGTACAATATCAGAGCATTCAACCTCTTGAAGAGGAAAATCTGATCCTTATTTGTAGAAGGAAAGCTTCTAACTAACTCTAACTAACAGGGTAGTCGACTCCAACAGACTAGGAGGACACCATTTATTGAAAGCATGAAAAAGAGGAAGGAGGTTATGCATGCATAAGATTTAGTTAAACCAGTCTTGCCTCAACGAGGATCCAACATAACAACACCTCCTAAATCTACTCAACTAATAGACATGGTCATTTAATGTTAAGTTATCACTTCCACATGAGTTGGAAGTTTCTAACCATTGACCTCTTCAATGTCCATTTCTTTTTTACTCCTTCAACAACCGGGCAATTGGCATGAACTTCTTCCACCTTGCAAGCTCCATTTATATCTACATCTTAATCTAAACCTGCATTATGACATTAGCATGCACAAGAAAAATGTATATCCATAATCACCTTAGAATAACATTCATTCAATCAAATGTAAAATTAATATAGATATATCACATAGCAGGTTAATACCATCAAAAGTTACAGGGATAAGTTCATGTCCAAAGTTCATAAGTTTAGGGAAATAACATAGAAAGTATTAGTAACCAGGTGCTAAAACCCCATAGTAACCATAACAAACATATGATAAATCCTAACAAAAATGAGTCATTATTTGGACTCATCATCCCCCCCAACCTAATGATTTGCTGGTTCTCCAACAAGGGGAACTTGATTCCTTTGTCTTACTAAAGCCCTGAAATCACCAATTTCTATCTGCCCTCGATTAGTCCCTACAACTTCTGAACTTGGATCCCAATAGAACCCCTGCTTGTTTTCCAATTTTCCCCACCTTGGCCTCTCTGCATCAATATTGTACTGATAGATTTTGTGATCAGGTACTGAGCACAATAGAATAGGTGGCTAAAATATTAACAAGAGCCAATATTGTTGCTTTGTTCTCCCAAAATGTATATACTTGATGATGCATTTGCTTGCTGCATAATTATTTTGGAGGGAATGGGGTTCAACCTATTTTAATTGATCTGGAAAGTCATTCCATCTCTGTGATAAATATCCCAATACTTTCTTTCCTACAGTGGCAACTACCTGTTCATATTCTAGGTATGCTTCCTCCCTAGAAGGCATGATCCTCTATCTGTACTCTGGATTGTAAAGAATTATGTGCCATGTGTAGTAGATATCTGTAGGATTGTTTGATTTAGCTCTTATAGATAGGGGGTATGGAGCTCTTTTTCTTTGTATATTTTGAATTGTTTCCCTTAGCTGATTTCATTTTGAATCCATGACATTAGTGCCCTCAAGTGAGCATTCCCAATATATAAAAATGGATTCCATTCATGGTCATTAGGAACAACATAGTTGTGCAAATACAACTCACACAGTAAATTGTTAATTTCAGGAGGAGAGGATTGGTAAGCTTGGAAAAATTCTTGTGGGGTTTCAATGAAAGAGTTTAGACCGGAAATGACCCTTGACAACTTAAAACTGAGATTATGCTCCCTTAAATGCAATTCATATACCCTTGGGGGTGTCCTACATTCCATAATTTTTGGTACTAGAGTCACCACATTGTTTACCTTATCTTTTAATGCGGCAATCTTTGCATTCTTCTCCTCAATTTCTTTATTTTTCTTATTGATCTCTTCCTGTAGCCTGAGTTTTTCTCTATTCCATTCTTCTTTCTCTTGCATTTATTTCCATAAATCCAAGGCTATTGATGCCCATGAAAAATTAGGAGGTATGTTCTTTCCTACTAGGATCTTCCTATGCACTAGTTCCTAATGTTCAACTTGCTCTGCAACAACAACGATTTCTGCCAATCCTATATTTACCTGCTCCATAGGAACTTCCACCTTCTTTTTAGGTTTCTCTCCGAGTCTATGGATCCTTCTTGGAGGCATGCCAATAGTAGACTCGGTCAATTTTGATTTCCTTGGAGGACTTTTATTTTTCCCAACGGCTGCAGGATGCTCAGTTTCTTTAGTTTTCTGCTTCCTAGGGCTAAGTTTTACCTTTTCTGGTTTTTTCTTCTTAGCCTTCCCTTTGCTAATTTCTACTTTTCTCATTTTTTCTTCCTCCTTTCGAATAGCATCCCTAGTGTGAACTGTGATTTTAGGGGAAACATTGACATTGGGGTCTGAAGATGAACTACCTTCATTTGCATACTCAGATTCAGAGGAAATAGTTTATGCTACAGGAGGGTTTGTGCTAGGAATTTCCCTAGAAGTTGAAGCTCCAGGAGTGAATTTAATAACTCCCTTATCCCCACTAACCCTATGAGTTAGGGGTCGACCTCTAAGACCCACATTTTCTAGTCTGAACTTCTTAATGCTCAAAAATTCATCCCATGACATTGGACACATCGTACAAAGACTTTTCTACCAGCAATTTAATCAAACAATGATGGGAAACAAAGTTTTCCCTACCTTTCTGTGTCTTAGCAGCCATCATTGCAAGAAGATTGTACAAGACATTTGGCACATTCATCCTCCTGCCATGTCTAATGTGATTCAAAAGCTTGAAATGCACATAATGAAGACAAGATTGGCGAACCTCACAGGTAATGTATTTGACAATATAAACAACTTGCTTCCATGTTTCCGACAAAGAAAGTCTTCTTGTTCCCTGTTTGTCTATAACAAGTGGAGGATCACTAGGCTCGGTGAATTCTGCTCTAGCTAATCTAGCATCCCTAGAAGTAGGGTAGGGTTCTCCTTCAACGGGAAAACCTAACACTTCAAAAATCCTTTCCTCAGTGGCTATAAATTTTAATCCTTTCACCATTGCCTCACCATTAGAAAATGTTTGTGCAAATTCAAAGGCAATGTCGTTATCAAAACTATTTAGCTTCATAAAGTAATCTAGCCAACCACAATTCCTGAATTCAGGCTCACAGAGTACATCCTATAGGATTACCTGGTGAACAGTTGGTTCACTTCTAGCTAACTAACCTCCTATTTCCTCCACTCACACTCTGGAAAATGCCTCTACAAATACTTCTTTCCTGCAATCCTTCAACTGAAAACCCAATTTCTCTTCCGCTTCCTGCAATTCTTACCAATACTAACACCAATGTTGTATGACCTCTAAATTTTACCTTTTTAGTGGCATTATGATTCTAATTAAGGCAGTAAAGAAGACATAAAGGAGGGATATTATCAAAGAAAATAGCGATGGCTTAATGTCATATCATGCATGCAGAATGTCACTTCAACTTCATCATTCAAATTCACTACCATTCTAGAGCATGAAATATGACTAATGACATTTATGACACATGACACGTAGGTTCACACTTTCCCCCTCCCAACCTAAATAAAAGCATGTGTCCGCACAGGTTGGATGGAAGTATGATATAATAGGGCATAGTAACATGATTTGCTATGTGAAATATCAATATTAAAGTATAGTAATCAAACAAATGCATGTAAAGTAATTAATATACATTAAGTGTTATGCACATACCTACAAAGTTGGAATGTCTTTTTTGAAAAGTGTGGAAGGAAGTACTGATCATCATAAAAGTATAGTTGAGCTATTAAATGAAGTGATGGTGGAGTGATGTGGAAGAGAGAGAAGTTGGAGATGAATGGGCGGGTAGTTTTATTGATGGAGAAATTAATTCCCACAAAAAGTAGAAATATTTATTATGATTGCATGCGTACCTTTGACTAGTTAGAAGGTTGAACACTAGGTCTGCTTCCTTCAACTATAGGAACTTTGGAGTTCTCGTATTCAATAAATTGCTACATGAACTCCTATTTTGAGGCAGGCTTATGGTATAGTCTAAGATGATGACCATTGACCAAGAGCTTGAACCTGATAGGATCAATTGTTGTAAGTTGAACAACACCATTGGGAAATACCTCTATAATCTCATATGGTCCCAACCACCGAGTTTGAAGTTTTCCTAAGTTTTCTTTATACCTGGAATCATAAAGAAGTGGCCACTCACCTTGCTGGAACTTCTTGTCTTTGATGTATTTATCATGCCATCTAACTCTCTGGTTTTGCACCATCTTAATATGGTGGAGAGTTGATTTCCTCATCTCATCTAAGGGATTTAGTTGCATAACCCTATCCTTTTGTGCCTCAAATATATCTATTCCAAGTTCTAGTGTTGTTCGAAGAGTTTTGTGTTCAAACTCTATAGGCATCATTGTTGTTTTTCCATATAATAGTTTAAAGGGAGTAAAACTAGTGGTGGTTTTTTAAGTGGTTCTATAGGCCCATAAATCTTCTGGCAACCTATTTTCCCAATCTTTTATGTGGATTGCTACTATTTTGGTTAGAATAGATTCTATTTCCCTATTTGTTACCTCAGACTAGCCATTGGCTTGAGGGTGATAGGGTGTAAATTTTCTATGCCTGACATTATACTCATTTACCAATGTTGTGACAAGAGTGGATGTGAACTGAGCCCCTTGATATGTGACTATTTCCCTAGGAACTCCATAGTGTGTGAAGATTTCTTCATAGAGGAATTCTACAACTTTATTGTCCCTAGCATGTTTCATGGCTTTGACCTCAACCCATTTAGTCACATAATCGGTACAAACCAAGATGTAAGATTTGTCATTTGATGGTGGATCAATTGGACCTAAAAAATAAAGTCCCCATTTATCAAATGGTGTGATAACTACTTGAGGGTATAGAGGCATCTCATCTGATTTAGTCAGTTGGCCCATCCTTTGACACCTATCACATTTCCTAGTGTACTTCCATGCATCCTTATGAAGTGTAGGCCAGTAATACCCTGTATTGAGAATCTTCATAGTTGTTCTCTTGGCTACAAAGTGTCCCCCATAGGGTTCATCATGACATGCATGTAGTATATCATAAGTTTCATCCTCTCTTACAAATCTTCTCATCACATGATCTGGTCCAGTATAGAATGAACAACCTACCATCCATGAGAATGGAAAAGTTTTTTCAATAAGAACCCTTCACTCTTTTGGAGAGAAATGAGGAGGAACTCTCCCTGTAACCAAATAATTGGATATATCTGCATACCAAGGTGTGTGCACACTGATGGAGAACAAATGTTCATCAGGAAATGAGTCATCAATTACTTGAGTGTCCTATGATGTGGTCAATCTGGAGAGAAAATTTGCCACAACATTTCCCTTACCTGGCTTGTCTATAATGGTGATATCAAATTCCTGCATTAATAGCAACCACCTTGCTAACCTTCCTGTAATCAATGGATTGTTCATAAGGTATTTTATGGATGCATGGTCTATATGGACAAAGATCTGGTATCCTATGATATAATGCCTGAACTTGTTGAGAGCATAAATGACCACCAACATCTTTCTTTGTCACTGTGTAGTTTAACTCAACCCCTTGTAGGTTCTTGCCGACAAAGTAGATTGGATTCTCTATTGCTCCCTCATTTTGTCCTAAGACAACCCCTATAGCATAATCAGATGCATCTATGTGAATATGGAAAGGGAGTTCCCAATTAGGGCCTTTGAGCATAGGAGCATGGGTTAATGTTGTTTTTAAATAAGAGAATGCTTTATCACAGTCCACTGTCCATTGGAACTCAACATCCTTAGTTAAAAGATTATAAAGTGGTGCTACCATCTTATTGAAATCTTTTATGAAGTGCCTATAGTATCTTGCATGTCCCAGGAAACTTCTAACATCCTTTTGCTTGATAGGAATAGAAAGATTGGTAATTACCTCAATTTTGGCTAGGTCCACTTGAATTCCTTTCTGAGAGATATAATGGCCAAGAACCACTCCTTCCTGCATCATCATAAATAATTTCTCACTATTCAAGGATAGATTATGGTCCTCACATATTTACAAAACCTTTCGTGGGTTTTCTAATGCTTCTACAAAATCAGAACCATAAGTAGTGAAATCATCCATGTAGATCTCCATAAAATCATGTGAAATATCTGAGAATATACTAAAAAACACTCTTTGGAAGGTTGCAGGTGCATTGCATATAACAAATGGGAGTACTGGATAGGAATAAGTCCCCCAAGGATAGGTGAAAGTTGTCTTGTCCTGATCTTCAGGTGCAATCTGTATCTGATTATAACCATTGAATCCATCTAAGGAAAAATACTGCTTACCTGCAAGTGAATCCAATACTTGGTCTATAAAAGGAAGGGGAAAGTGATCCTTTTTGGTGGAAGAGTTGAGTTTTCTATAGTCAATACAAACTCTCCATTTACCTCCCTTTTTAGGCATAATTACCAAAGGGGACACCCATTGGCTGTCTGAGATAGGGTAGATAAATCATGCATCTAATAACTTATGTAGTTCTCCTTTCACAATATCCCTCAATGCATGATTGATTTTCCTTTGTGGTTGCCTTACTAGTGTGCAGTCATCTCCAATGTAGGTCCTATGAGTATAGAGTTTGGGATCTAATCCTTTCATTTCATGGTAATCCCATGCAAATGCATGTTGATGCAACTTTAACAGGTTTTCCAGAGACAATTGCTGCTCTTGACTAAGCTTGTTATTAATATTCAAATGTTTCCCTTCTGAAACTTGTACTTGTGTGATCAACTCAATCATGGCTATTTCACTAATTCTTGGCATTTTTAATTCAGGTGGTAACAATGTATGAAGCATATATGTTGTTGCAAGAAATTCAAGTGCAAGAGAAGCTGGTAGAAGTATCTGCAATGGACATGCAAAACTAGATTCATGAGCGGGTAGTTCTTCATGCACTTCATAATGGTTTTGAATTATATGGGATAATATTTCATCCTCTTCCTAAAGTTGCATAAAGGACTTCTTCCTATCATCATGAGTTGTGCCATTGAATTGACCTCCTCGGCCTCTTCTCCAACATGTGGCCAGATGGGGTGGTCCATATCATGGGATGGTTGAGCAGGAGGATAAAGGACAAGATTTTTAGTGCTTATCCCATTCGAAATGGTCATGTCCCCTAACCGACATCCAATGTAAGCATCTGTTGTAGCTAACCACAACCTTCCCAAAATAATGGGATACCCTCCTAATGTAGTTTTAGGGGAAAGGATCATGAAGTCTACTAGATATTCTGAAGAGTCTAGAGTAACAACAAGGTCTTCTACTATACCATATGGTTTGACAATGGAATTGTTAGCAAGCTGTAGGATAGTAGGAGTAGGTCTCAAATTTGTAACATTCAGTTGCTACAGGATATCCTTAGTCATCACATTGATAGCTACTCCCAAGTCTATTAGAGAATTCTTTACTTGGATTCCATTTATGATGACTCCAACTACAGGACTACTTGGGTCAATATATTTAGGAACAGTTACTTTCCCAAGCATGACATCTGCCAACTGCCCCACCACATGAATGGTGATGGGGTCCTTCTTTTTCCTCCCTGGATTTTTGAGACATGCTTCCTTAATTGTCTTACTATATATGGGGACATCTTTTATGGCTTGGAACAAAGGTATCTTGACACATATGTGTTTTAACTGATCCAAAATATCAAAGTTTGTTTCTTCCTTTTGTTTAACAACTTCTAACCTTTGAGGAAATGGTGGGTCTAGATCAGACTGTTGAATTGGTTCGGGATTCTTGGGAACACTTGACTGAGCAGGGATATCAAAAACTTTTGATGCTCCTCTTCTTCCACAAGAAGCTCTGTTATAATAGGAGTGGAAGGAGATCACAAAGTGGTTAATGAACACAGATGAATATCACTCACACTCACAACATATGCAGGAAATTGGTTGGGATCTGTAGACAAAACTGACTGTTGTTGTGGTTTGTTATTTGGGTTAGGTGTGGGTTGAGCAGGTAACTGAGTAGGTCTAGGTGTGCTAGCATTTAAATTAGGAGGAGGTATTATGGCAGGTTGTTGAGGCTGTGGAGGTAGTTGCAGGTAACCAATTGCCTAGTTTGGCCATTGTTGTCCTCCCCTCCATTGGGATGTCTGTTTCCAGTTTCCTTGAGGGTGTTGCCAATTCCCCTGGGGTTGTTGCCATTGAGGTGGAGTGTTTTGGTAATTGGGATAAGTATTTGGAGGGTTGTTCCAAGGTTGAGGTGGATTGTAACAACCCGACCCTTCAGTAAAATTAAAATTTTCATAATTTACATCCTTCAAGCATGTCAACATGTTATCATGACATTGCAATAAAAAAATTTCCTTTTCAAATACATAAACATGATATATCTGTTTGCAACTTTAACTATTTCTTTCCAAAAGAAATTACAAAGTAAAGAAGAATAAGATACATACATAGCCCATAGGCTTTTGGCACCAATAGAAGTAAGAAGGTCCAGGAGTCCATCCTGTCAAATCTTGGATTCATCGGCCGATTGTTGAGGAGGAGAAACATCACTCGGGTGTTTTTACGCCAACCACAGACTTTATAATGCGGTCCCCCACACGATCATTTTACAATGAACGACCCTCCCTTCGAAGAAGAGATTGGTGGGGTATCCTTTAACAATTACCAAATAAGCATAGTGTTGTGATCCTACATATCTAGGTCATGTGCAACTGGCAACTCTCGAACTAGTATGTACTTCGGGATCATGGTGAACTGATAGTGTAGTACTTCAACTAAATGGTTCCTTACACTACTTTGGCCAAAGTGTTTACATTCAATCAAGAATGTAGGTCATCTATCACATGCACTAGCCAGGGTCAACTTTACTTGAGGCTTCCTTACTCTACGCGTAGGTTGGTCTATCGGGGTAGTCCGTACCCTAGACTTCCTACATCAAGCTAACTACTAGAATGGAGATCATTCTAACAAGTACTTACAAGTATCTCCCTTATACTGGACACTCTCATCCTAGGAGCTTCATTAACTTGACTAAGTTAATATATAACTAGTTGTGATCTATAACTTATTAAATGCCCTCAATTCATTCCCTAGTATTAAATAGTTATACACAAGCATACACTCCTTATATGGAGTCAATACAATTAATTCCATTTATTCTTCAGTGCATCAGTAAATATGTCTACTAATGAATGCAAAGCTAATAGTACAAAGCATGCAATTGCTTTTTATTTTCTAAATTATCTCTTTGCAATTGATATCATTCTTCCGATATTCAATCCAAAGTATATCATATAATCAATCTTATTCCCTATTCATTTCCAAACAAAGGGTATAAAACAAACTTTCTCCTAATTACCATAACAACAAAACATGGAAAAATAAAAGAGATAACATGCCTATTATTAGCTATCCACAGGTGTTGCTCTAGTAAGAATTTACTACTCCTACAACTTCCAGTCAAAGGATTTCCAGCCTCCTCTAAAATTGGATTCTTAGCACAACTGGAGATAATCTCAACTTACTACTCACAAAGATGACAAATGACAGAAGTGACTTCTCTGTCAATTAAATATTACTTTCCAGAATTGATGGTTACTCTTACAACAGAACATAGTTCACTCACAATAGGGTAAAATCCACTCTCAGCAAAATAATGGACTCTCACAATAGAATAAACTCACTCACAGCAGAATGATCTTCTTTGAAGAGAACAAAAACGAACTTGCAAACTTCTAAATTCATGTTTTGAAGAATAAGCATTGCAGGCTTTATATAGTGTTTCAAAACTCAACAAATTCCTCTTCCTAAGGCGTCCAAGCTGGCAAAAGGGTTTGGAATAGTTCAAATAAGAGACGTGGCATCTTTTAGAGAAGATTTCGACCTTCATTTGATGACAACAATGAAGAAAGTTCATTTTGCACATGGCAAATTCTAAAAAATGCGACACCTATAGGTATAGGCGCGATTCAACAGGTAAGGATAAGTGAAGATTTATGCAGAGACAAAGTCCTTGATCAAATGGCGTCCACCTTTCCCATTTTTTTGGCTGCAATCGACTTCATCTTAGCCACGTTCAATCAACCTGGCAATGGTTGCGCGATTCCACAGGCGCCATTTTCATGGGAAACTTTTATTTCCTTTATATTTTTCATTTCATAGTTTCAATATAGTTTAAAAGAAATATTTGAAACATGGCGGGGTTTTGCCTATAATATTTGATTTATTTCACAATCATAATATTTAATTTCCAAGAGTTGTTTGACTTTTGAAGGAAATATTCAATTTTGAGAAAACGTCTCTTATTTCAAATTCTTAATTTTCTCTTCAACACTTAATGATATTAAATAAAGTGTTTATTTAAACTTCATTTGACTTTCATTTAATAAAATATATCTATATTTTTATTTTATTATATTAAAATATATATAGTATAGTTTTAATTTACATTATATATATTTATGTATAATTATTTAAATTTAATAATTTAAATAATCTCATTGTAATGTCCCCTTCTCATCTGTAATCTGTTCTATCACTCATCAGCCTATTCCGGAAGCCTGTAGGCTTGTTTGAGGTAAACTTAGGGTTTCTAGTTTTGAGGTTCTTTGGCATTTCTGAGAGTTTACTATTTATAGTAGATTCTATTTTAAGCAGTATGGAGTTTGTCAGCTTTCAGTACATCATTTCCAGTTGGAGCAATTATTTGCAATTCATGTCTGACTTCTTAAGGCATTTTTATGATGAATAAAGGCATTGAGGTTATAATTTGCAGTTGACCCCCTTGGCCTAAGAGAACAACTTTAAGTTGTGTTTAAAAGAGGGTCTTGGAAGGGTGATGCCTTCATGAGGTGATTTATTAATTATTGAAAAAAACATAATGCCTTGGGAAAAGTGGACGCCACTTTTAAAAGAGAGAATTTTAAAATAAAGTGAAATTCATAATATGCAAAAAGGGACGCCATCTTGAGGAGTTAATTGTTTTTTGGAAATTTGAAAAGACTCCTATGTCTTTTGGTGTGCTTCTCAGGAATCTGAAGAGTTTTGTGAGCTTCTATTTAATGAAGGTTTTTGCTCCAGCCTTGGATCCATTCATGTTATCATATTGTTATGCTGTCGGAATGACAAATGAAATCTTGCTTCGAGGATGCTACCTCCTAGCCAATTATCCAATTTCATGTTTGTAATACAACACCTAGTTGGAATTTGTTGCTTCTCATCTAGACTAGCAGATTGAGCTCGATTGCGAAGAAATTTTGAAGATTCATCAATTTTGGTTTTGTTGTTTCATCTATAGCTGAAGGTGATTTGAATTTATAACTTTATTTTCAGTTTGAATTTGGTTCTGGGCATTTCATCATTCTAATTGTTGGTCAAGGGTGACTCTACATGCCAATTTTGAGATTTTATGATTGAGAATTTGATTTTTAAAGAGAAATCCCCCCTTCAAGGAGGGTCGTACTTTTCTAGAAGTGCATTGGGATTCGTGTAAAATTAACAAAAGTTCTTTGAAGTTGTTTCTTCATCTTAGCTTGGTCGCCTACCTTCTAGCAATCCATTGCACTTGATCTCATTCGATTCAGAGGTGAAATGAGTGAGTTATGAATAATTCATTGATTTTCATAGTTGTTGATTGACATTTTCAGTTTACTGATTTCTGTATCAGACTTTAGAAGTTCTGATTTTTGATTCATTATCAACAGTTAGAAAGATAAGTAATTGTATGAGATCCTCTATTACTCATGTGCTTGAAGACTATTGTAATTCATATGTAATTTGCAGCTTATTTCTTTATTTGTAAGACTGTAAACAGTAGTACTGTTCCAGTTCTAATCGCTGCAATTAATTCTTCTTCTTCTCACATAAGTACCCTTGGATGGTTTACCGCTAGTGTGGATAATTTGATTGTAACTCTCTTTGTACCCACTTTCAAAGTGGTGAATCCCCACTCTCAAGTGGATGCCCGCCGTAGTGGATGAATTAGATTGTTGTAGTTCCATGGTTGGTTATCCGCCTATTAGTTTCAATTAATCACTCTGTCATATGTTAGCACCTCGCCCTCAGTGGGATCTTGTGTGCACATTCTTGACGTTGAGTAGTTTCTTTCAAGTACTATTCTTTAATTTCTCCGCCATATGACAACACCTTTCCATCATTTGGATTGAGTGTGCATTCTTGGCGTCGAGTCCCTTTAAGCTTGGTTTTTAGTTTGATGCTAACGCTAATCTAGTTGGCTATTGCTGGTTTATGTTGTGTAATTCCTTCGAAAAAATTGGTTAGCATATTTCAGTGGTATCAAAGCAGAAGACCCTGCCATCCTGTGGCAGTTTGCAGTTGGTTATTTGATGAGTGAAAGAGATACTAGGCCATACACCAGAAGTCAGGCTAGAACTCTGCATTAGTTTCTGTCTATTCCAGAGGCAGAGACTTTCTCAGGAGTCTTAAGAGATCTTGGAAAAACAGTGGAAGAAGTTGAACAGACAGTTGAAATAATGTCAGACAGTGTAAGGCAAGCTAATGACGAGAGGGACAGAGTTTAGAAGAAGTTTGATGGGATGATAAACATGGTGTCCCGATTATTGTCCAAGTTGGACCAACAAGCAACTTAGAATATCATTCAGCCCCAAAATAACTCAACTGGAGAAAGCAGTGGAGTTAATGGGAATAACAATAATGGAAGTCCTGAGGTGAATACCAGAAACAGAGTTGTGGGTCAACATGCCACAATTCCTATTGGGTCATCCTCTAGACCTCTTTTTCCCGTCTTCACAACAATGGAAGAGCAACAACCGGTTGAAGCTGCACCAACCTTTGTTGATGATGCATGTCAAGCTTATATGGAGTATGTCTCTTTACCTCTTGACTTGAGAGGTACTGGACCTTTGATCAATTCATGAATTAGAGGAGTCAGAGAAATGGAGGAAGGAATGAGCAACGTCCTCCTATGGTGCCTAGAAATGATTTCTACCAAGCTTTGGGAAAGATAACTATGGAGCATTTTGATGGTAGTAATAAGTGCACAGCCAGATCATGGGTGCAAAAGCTGGATAATTATCTTTCTCTCAGACCCATGCCAGAAGGAGATGCTATAAATTTTTCTACTTTGCATTTGGATGGGATAGCTCACGAATGGTGGACTCATGGTTTGGTCACTCTTGGCCATAACCTCATTCGTACCTATGATGAGTTTACCAACAAGCTGATTGAGAGATTTGATACCAAGGATCCAGAGTTGAGATTCAGAGAATTGGCACAATTGAAATAGCAAGGATCTTTAGAAAATTATGTGGCTGATTTTCAAAGGTTATCAATTATGGTGCCTAACATTACTGAGAGAAGACTTGTGGTTCTTTTTTCTGAAGGTTTAATGGAGCCTTTGAAGGGTTGGGTCAAAGCCTTTGATCCACCAACTTTAGATGAAGCCATTAAGAAAGCAAGGAGCATGGAGTTGGCAGCCCCAAGGCCTAAGTTTCATTCGAAACAATTCAACCACAAGAAAGATAAAAAAAACTCTTCAAATCTGCCCAAGAAGTTTCCACCAAGGTTATCAGAGGAGCTCAGAGAACAACTTATAAAAGATGGAGTTTGCTTCACTTGCCGTGAACCTTGGGTTAAGGTTCACCGTTGCTATGGAAGAGGCAAAGCAAATCGAATGGAGGGCTATTCTGATTATGGATCAGAATATAATTCGTCTGATCAACAATACGAATCAGCAAGTAGTGAAGGTGAAGAAGCCCCTGAAGAGAAGCCTGATGAGGTGGTAGATGGTAGTGCTTTTGCACAACTATCAAGTTTTTAGAAAAATGAGTCCTTTCGGGTTCATGGTGTAGTTAATTCCCAAAGGATTGTTGCTCTAATTGACACTGGAGCAACTCATAATTTTATTAATGAAGGATTGGTTGCTAAAAAGGGTTTGAAGACTGAGGAATTTGATGGTTTCAAGGTAATGGTTGTAGATGGTTTTACTATGTCTTGCACGAGGAAGATTCCTAACCTCTCTATGCAATTGGGAAATTATGAGATTAAAGATGATTTTTATGTGGTGGGAATTGGAGACACTGATGTTGTGCTAGGCATACAATGGCTGCGATCACTTGGTGAGATCACATTGAATTTGCAAAATATGGAGCTTAAATTTCAGTCTAATGGAAGGAAGGTTGTTCTAAGAGGGATGTCAAATGGGGGCCCTCAAATTGTGTCTTTGAAGAGGATGGAAAGACTGATCCATCATGGTCAGGTTGAATGGGATGTTGAATGTTTGGTTCTACCAGCTGATCCAGTGGAGGAGAAAAGGCAATATCACCCTGATATTCAAGCCTTACTTTCAAAGAAGAGCAAAGTCTTTGGAAGCCTACCTCCTGGAAGACCTCCTGAAAGAGGTTCTGAGCACGTAATTGAGTTAGAAGAAGGAGCAAAGCCTGTCATGACTACACCTTACCGTTATCCAAAGAACCAGAAAGATGAGATTGAAAAAGCCATCAAGGAGATTTTGGAGAGTGGTTTCATTAGACCAAGCAAGAGTCCTTTTGCTTCTGCAGTAGTGCTGGTCAAAAAGAAAGATGGTACGATGCGTATGTGTATTGACTACCGAGCATTGAATCAGAAGACCATCAATAATAGGTATCCTATCCCTAGGATTGATGAGCTCATTGATGAGCTCCATGGGGCTATGTTCTTCTCGAAGATTGATCTTCGTTCGGGCTACCATCAAATCAGAATGAGGGAGACAGACATAGAAAAAACAACATTCAGATGTCACTTTGGGCATTTTGAATTTCTTGTCATGCCTTTCGGTTTGACAAACGCTCCAGCAATATTTCAATCTTGTATGAACAAGATTTTTAGACAACAGTTGAGGAAGTTTGTGCTCATCTTCTTCGACAACATTCTCATTTTCAGTAAGTCATGGGAAGAGCACCTTAAGCATTTGGAAGAAGTGCTTAGTATTTTGGAGGCGGAATGTTTGTTCGCCAAAGAATCAAAGTGTGAGTTCGGGATGACAAAACTCTTATATCTTGGCCACATTATCAGTTCAAAGGGTGTGAAAGTTGATCCTGAAAAGATAAGAGCCATTCTTGATTGGACAACTCCGAAGAATGTTTCTCATTTGAGAGGATTTTTGGGGTTATGTGGATTCTATAGAAGATTTGTGAAAGGATATTCTCATCAAGCAGCTCCTCTCACAGATCTTACAAAGAAAGGAGTTTTTCTTTGGACCAAGAAGGCACGAGAAGTTTTTGATAAATTTTAGCAAATCATGAGTACATGTCCTGTGTTGGCTCTTCCAGATTTTACAAAATCATTTGAATTCCAGTGTGATGCTTCAGGTGAGGGTGTGGGAGCTGTTCTAATGCAAGACAAACATCCTATTGTCTTCGAGAGCCGAAAGTTAAGAGGAGCAGAAAAAACTTACTCCATTTATGACAAAGAGATGCTTGCCATCATGCATGCTTTGTCTAAATTCCGTCAATATTTGGTGGGAGGTAAATTTGTTGTTAAGACTGACCACAATAGTCTTAAACATTTTATTCGCCAAAAGGATTTGAATGAAAGGCAACAGAAGTGGGTAAGTAAGCTTCAAGCATATGACTTTGACATTGAATATGTCAAAGGGAAAAATAATGTAGTGGTTGATGCTCTTTCAAGAAGGCCTCACTTGCAGTCACTTTGTGAGTTATCAGCAGATTGGAAGGAGTTAATTGCTACTGATTATGTTAAAAATCAATTTGCAATCAGCTTGCTAGAAGGTCATTTGGTTGATGAAAGGTATAAGTTGGTTGATGGGATAATTTACTATAAAGATAGAATCTTTTTAGTGCACGAATCTAAGCTTAAAAAGAAGATTCTACAATCTTTTCATGATGTTCCCCTTGCTGGTCATCAAGGGATTTTCAAGACTTATAAGCAGATTCGTGAAAGATTCACTTGGAAAGGGTTGAAAGAAGAAGTCTTGAACTACATTAGAGAGTGTCTGATTTGTCAAAGAAATAAAAATGAACAATCTTATCCAGCTAGTCTGCTATAGCCCTTGCCCATTCCGAATCAGAAATGGGAAAGTATTGCAATGGATTTTATCACGGGGTTGCCCAAGGTGCAAGGACGAGATTGTATTTTTGTTGTGGTTGATAGACTAACAAAATTTGCTCATTTCTTTGTTGTCACCACTTCATTTACAACATCTCAAGTGGCTAAGTTATTTTTTAGAGAGGTCTTCCGTTTGCATGGATTGCCTAAAACTATTGTCAGTGATAGGGACATCAAGTTCCTAAGTGTTTTTTGGCAAGAGATCTTCAGATTGATTGGGACAGTGCTTACTCCAAGTACTAGTTATCACCCACAAACAGATGGGCAATCGGAAATTGTTAACAAATGGTTAGAAGGCTACCTAAGAAACTATGTTTTAGGACAACAAAGAGCTTGGATTAAATGGCTTCATTTAGGAGAATATTGTTATAAATCTTCTTATCACATGTCAACTAAGATGTCACCTTTCATGGCTCTTTATTGTTATGAAGCTGCTAATTTTGTTGATTTAGTGTTTGGTGATAGTAGAGCTCCACAAGCACAAGATATGTTACAACAGAGCCAAGACATCTTGAAATCTTTCAAGGAAAATCTGCTACAAGCTCAAAATCAGTAGAAGTTATACGCTGATCAACAGCGTGTTGAGAGGTCTTTTGAAGTTGGGGACTTGGTTTACTTAAGACTTCAGCCCTACCGACAATCTTCTCTCAAGAAGAGTGGTGCAGAAAAGTTGAAGCCACATTTCTATGGTCCTTTCAAAGTCACCAAGAGGATTGGTGAAGTTGCTTATGAGTTGGAGCTTCCGACTGAAAGCAAGGTGCATAACGTCTTCCATGTGTCACGCCTCAAGAAGGCACTAGGACACAATGTTGTGGCTACTTCAGAATTACCTCCATTGGATGAGGAAGGTCAGTTGGTGTTGGTTCCAGAAGAGATTCTTGATACTAGAGAACGGTCATTAAGGAGAAGGACAATCAAGGAATACTTGGTTAGATGGAGGAATTTTCCTATTGAAGATGCCACGTGGGAAGGAGAATAGATTTTGTTACATCCATCTTTTCAATTGCTTGAGGACAAGCAATCTCGAGGAGGGCGGACTGTAATGTCCCCTTCTCATCTGTAATCTGTTCTATCACTCATCAACCTATTCTGGAAGCCTGTAGGCTTGTTTGAGGTAAAATTAGGGTTTCCAGTTCTGAGGTTCTTTGGAATTTCTGAGAGTTTACTATTTATAGTAAATTCTATTTTAAGCAGTATGGAGTTTGTCAGCTTTCAGTACATCATTTTCAGTTGGAGCAATTATTTGCAATTCATGTCTGACTTCTTAAGGCATTTTTATGATGAATAAAGGCATTGAGGTTATAATTTGCAGTTGACCCCCTTGGCCTAAGAGAACAACTTTAAGTTGTGTTTAAAAGAGGGTCTTGGAAGGGTGACGCCTTCATGAGGTGATTTATTAATTATTGAAAAAAACATAATGCCTTGGGAAAAGTGGACGCCACTTTTAAAAGAGAGAATTTTAAAATAAAATGAAATTCATAATATGCAAAAAGGGACGCCATCTTGAGGAGTTAATTATTTTTTGGAAATTTGAAAAGACTCCTATGTCTTTTGGTGTGCATCTCAGGAATCTAAAGAGTTTTGTGAGCGTCTATTTAATGAAGGTTTTTGCTCCAACCTTGGATCCATTCATGTTATCATATTGTTATGATGTCGGAATGACAAATGAAATCTTGCTTCGAGGATGCTACCTCCTAGCCAATTATCCAATTTCATGTTTGTAATACAACACCTAGTTGGAATTCGCTGCTTCTCATCTAGACTAGCAGATTGAGCTCGATTGCGAAGAAATTTTGAAGATTCATCAATTTTGGTTTTGTTGTTTCATCTACAGCTGAAGGTGATTTGAATTTATAACTTTATTTTCAGTTTGAATTTGGTTCTGGGCATTTCATCATTCTAATTGCTGGTCAAGGGCGACTCTACATGCCAATTTTGAGATTTTATGATTGAGAATTTGATTTTTAAAGAGAAATCCCCCCTTCAAGGAGGGTCATACTTTTTTGGAAGTGCATTGGGATTCGTGTAAAATTCATAGAAGTTCTCTGAAGTTGTTTCTTCATCTCAGCTTGGTCGCCTACCTTCTAGCAATCCATTGCACTTGATCTCATTCGATTCGGAGGTGAAATGAGTGAGTTATGAATACTTCATTGATTTTCATAGTTGCTGATTGACATTTTCAGTTTACTGATTTCTGTATCAGACTTTAGAAGTTCTAATTTTTTATTCATTATCAACAGTTAGAGAGATAAATAATTGTATGAGATCCTCTATTACTCATGTGCTTGAATACTATTGTAATTCATATGTAATTTACAGCTTATTTCTTTATTTGTAAGACTGTAAACAGTAGTACTGTTCTAGTTCTAATCGCTGCAATTAATTATTATTCTTCTCACATAAGTACCCCTGGATGGTTTACCGCCAATGTGGATAATCTGATTGTAACTCTCTTTGTACCCACTTTCAAAGTGGTGAATCCCCACTCTCAAGTGGATGCCCGCCGCAGCGGATGAATTAGATTGTTGTAGTTCCATGGCTGGTTATCCGCCTATTAGTTTCAATTAATCACTTTGTCATATGTTAGCACCTCACCCTCAGTGGGATCTTGTGTGCACATTCTTGGCATTGAGTAGTTTCTTTCAAGTACTGTTCTTTAATTTTTCCGCCATATGACAACACCTTTCCATCATTTGGATTGAGTGTGCATTCTTGGCGTCGAGTCCCTTTAAGCTTGGTTTTTAGTTTGATGCTAACGCTAATCTAGTTGGCTATTGCTGGTTTATGTTGTGTAATTCCTTCGAAAAAATTGGTTAGCATATTTCACTCATACATATATATATATTTTGTAAAGACTATATTATATACATATTTGATATAATATTAAATATATAAATATACTTACCTTTACATATATACATGTATATACATATACATTTTAAATTACAATGTACGTATACTGCGAGCCAGTCAACATACTTTCATTATACGTACCTATGTATATGTATATATATGTGTATACGTAGATTCCTAGGTAATATCAACATAATATTTATTCATATTCACATATATATAACAAGTTGGTTGTGGGTATGTATACATGTATATTTACTTGTATACTTCCTCTATGTATATGTATTCATAAATGTATTTATATCGATGCACACGTATGGCATATCCATCTGCCCTCATACGTTTGTATCGACATGAATATACTTATGGACACTTGTATATACCATATTTATATGTATATATACATATACACATGCCTAACTCCTAACCTGTAACATTATTCCACATATGGTTACACAGGCAAGCATCATTATTCAAGCACTCAGAAGTAGATACGACTCCTAATGCTAATAACAAGCCTACGGATGACTTACCCTTAACACAACAATTGACTTAGCTTACTCAGTCTATATTATGTGTGTGTATGCCCAATTGGTACTCGTTACTATTTACTCGACCAAGCTCCTCCCTGAGTGATATCTCTCCTCTACCTGGAGGTATGAACCTGTTACCTGCACACCATGACTCGACAACGGTAGTCATATGCTCAAAACAAAGCAGAATATATGAAACATTTCAAAAGTTAGATTATTCACAAATCAATAACCTTTTATTCTCCTTTATGCAATATTTCACCAAGAATAACATCAAATGAAACATCATTCATATTGAAAACAAGGTACAAGCATCATTAATTCACCTCTAGAATTCACATTTACTCTATCTAGTAATGGTAAATAGTAACATCACAATTAGGGATGTAACATGGATAGCCTCCAAATTTTGATGGGTATGGGGGTTGCCATTGATTACCATATGCATAAGAATTCAAATAAGGCCCACTAAAATATAATGGGTTTGGTGGCATACCTTGTCTTGGAGCCCATGGCCTTCTTTGTGCAATGTAGAAAACCTAATCATCATCACCCTCAATTGAATTGAATTCTGGTGGAATTTTTTTGCTATCAATGTTGGCTACCATTTTACATGTGCATCCCTTCTTTTTCCTGCAATGAGGACAATATTTTTCCAACATTGCCTCTGCCTCCTCATGTTTCTTCTTTGCTTGAAGTGTATCAAGCTGAGTGGCCATATTGTTTATGATATCTTGCTTGAAATTTGACAACAAATGAGTGATTTCCATCCTTGAAACTCCATTAGTGGAGGATTTATCCATAGAAGATTGGTAACCTCTTCATTTCTTTATAGCTTCCTTGGAGTAATTCTAACATATCGTCTTAATATCATCCCAAGGAACTTGGGTGATATCTCCTCCTCCTATCAAGTCCAGAGCATTAGTGCAATTTTCATTGATCCCTCTAAGGAAGAGCAAATTTTGAGACTCTTCATTGAGTGCATGATGTGGGGATTTCTACAAACAAAACAGGAACCTTGAAATATAGTCCTCCAAACTTTCATCCTTCTATTGCATCCTAAAGATATCATCCCCTCTCATATCACTACCTCTACAGTATTCTTTATACTTCTCAAGAAACTTTTTTTTCATATCATCCCAAGTATCTACAGTATTCCTACCTAAGCCCATAAACCATCTTAATGCAGCTTCCTTCAAGGTAGTAGGAAATAATTTAAGCCTATGAGTATCAGTAGTGTAATCATAGCTTCTGCAAAGGATATCAAATTCAAACAAGAAAGTTTATGAGTCCTTTGTTACAAGCCCATAGAATTTAGGAAGAACTGAAGTAGGGATGTTCTTGAGGTTATCAGCTTCATTTTGGTGAGTGATAGGGAATGGAAAATTTGGATGGTTAGGTCTATTTTGGGCAGCCATAATTTTGCTTGATGGATTATCAAAGCAAATGGATTCTCAAGTAGGTTTTGGGTTGCTTTCTCTTCAGAGGAAGTTTCAGAACTTGTCAAATTGGAAAATGCATCAGCGAAACGATTTTCCTCTTCTTCCTCTTTGTCTCTTGGAAAATTTTGAAACTCAAAGTTAGTTGGTTATTAGGATTAGGGTCATTAGGAAGGAATCCCCCTAGAGAATCTCTTCTCTTGCCCCTATGCATGCGGTATTAACTCAGTATCAGCCAACTCACACAAAGGATTGGTGAAAGAATAACAGATCATTACCTTATTCGAAGGAAGGGTATGCTAAAAAAAAACTTCAAAGATACTAAAAACAAGAAAGAAACTGGAAATGACTCCGAAGAACTTCCAAGTTTGACACCATCCTTGGAAACTACGCCAAAAATGTTGGCCTCCTCTAATGTGGCCTCCTCTAATGGTTCAATAAATAAGCCCTTAAAGCTATAACTTAGAGATTAGATATTTGCACCAAGTAATTATCTTGCTCATCATGAAGGTTCATTTCATTATCAACCCGAGGACGTAAACTTGAAATGGATCAACATTTTTTGTGCATTAGGACTCAATTGTAGTCATCCTTATCCAATAGAAAGACAGGAAATAGTACTAAAAGTGAAATGCTTGAAAGGAAGTAGCATAAGTACTGAGCATAAATCAACAACTAAATTGAAATGAAATGAATGAAAAAAATAGAAGTTTCAGCAAATAGACAGGAAGTTACTCTGTTTGCCTTGGCTGTAGGAATAGATACAGAATGAAGTTCCAATGGCTGGAGGAACAAACAGTTGCCAAGACTGTAACTAATTGCTAAAAAAAAAAATTAATTACTGAATTGAATGGATGGAATTCTCACCAAGTGGGCCCCCTTGAATGATTCTCCCCAAAACTAACTCAGATGCAACAAATTAAAGTATCATTTTATTCATTGAAAACATGATTACATCATAACAACAACATGACTGTATTTCTTGAAACTGAAGATGAAAGTACAATATCAGAACATTCAACCTCTTGAAGAGGAAAATTTGATCCTTATTTATAGAAGGAAAGCTTCTAACTAACTCTAACTAACAGGGCAGTCGACTCCAATAGACTAGGAGGATGCCATTTATTGAAAGCATGAAAAAGAGGAAAGAGGTTATGCATGCATAAGATTTAGTCAAACCAGTATTGCCTCAACAAGGATCTATCATAACAACACCTCCTAAATCTACTCAACTAATAGACATGGTCATTTAATGTTAAGTTATCACTTCCACATGAGCTGGAAGTTTCTAACCATTGACCTCTTCAATGTCCATTTCTTTTTTACTCCTTCAACAACCGGGCAGCTGGCATGAACTTCTTCCACCTTGCAAGCTCCATTTATATCTGCATCTTAATCTAAACTTGCATTATGAAATTAGCGTGCACAAGACAATTGTATATCCATAATCACCTTAGAATAACATTCATTCAATCACATGTAAAATTAATATAGATATATCACATAGCAGGTTAATACCATCAAAAGTTACAGGGGTAAATTCATGTCCAAAGTTCATAAGTTTAGGAAAATAACACATAAAGTAATAGTAACCAGGTGCTAAAACCCCATAGTAAGCATAACAAACATATGATAAATCCTAACAAAAATGAGTCATTATTTGGACTCATCAAATATATTAATATAAATATTATAATGTTATATATAATATATTAATATAGATATTATAATATTTTTTTGATTCGTAAGACGTAACCGAGGTTGCATGTATTGTATTGATATCAAAAAAGTATTACATCATTTACATGCCCAAAATTTAGGGGTATACTGACTAAACTTTATACACTACCTTGCCACCTAGTTACAGACCATGGAAACCAAAAAACATACACCAAAGAAAGAAAAATAGAGACAACATGTCAAACCATCCACCCATCACTAATTATCATCATAAAACTTCCCTTCCTCCACCAGCGTAGCAAAAGCTTTGAACCACACTAGGTCATTGACCTCAATCATCCCGAGATGACGACACAGAAAATCACTTCCAATTCTTGCATAATGTCGGTGTCAAGTCAAACCAGGGCCATCCATGTTGAGAAGGAATGGTTGCCGCTCCACTTCAACGCTTTGGCAGAACATTCTGTCAATTTCGTCGAGTCAGGGAATCTCAAAACCCACCTCCACCAATGTAACAATACCAAGGTCATCCAGGAGGATTGACGGCTTGAACACCAGTCGCAGGAGAAGTAGACATCACACCTTAGGCAGCCCCAGATCCAACAACATAGCAATCGAAACTGGGAAGAAATGTCTATATTTTCCCGATGTCTGTTGGATGAGAAGGAGAATTCCTTGTCAAGCACCATTTGAACAACCTCCAGTGTGAACAAATATTTCCCAAGACATATCTTCTTCAATCTACGATCTGTGATGAAACCTAAAAATGCAGACTGCTTTTTTGAGCACCTCAACCTGATGGGAGTATCCATTGTCGTCGTGGTGTGAAAATCCAACCTTCATATCACAATTTAAATACATGAGTGCAATTGATTCACATGCATCGCTTTGTTTGGTCCCAGTCACAATGCACTCATAGCTCACCAAGTAATGCACGGTAATGCCAGTGTATATCTTGTTCTGCAATCATGTGTATTCCATATTCAAGGGAATGACATCCAAACTAAAACCCCTGTAGTACTTCACGTATTTCCCCCGACTCATTCTTCCAAGTGAGTGACAACTTCACACGCTTTAGACTAGATGGGAGACGATCCATTAATAACATTGATGACGCCTCAACCAACCACCAGTCGTCAATTTGCTCGATTGGACTTTAGATGCCCATGTGCCAAATCTAGTCGTTTCAGCCTAGACTATAGAACCCGTGGGAACATGGGCTGAAATATTATCCACCATCTGCACCTTTGTTCGCCAATGCATCTGCCTCAGTAGTCCCTTCTCTATAAATGTGGTTAACAGTGTAAAACTCAAAGCGAGATAGCAGTTTTAACACCTTGTCGAGCAACATGCACAACTTCCAATTTGGTGTGGTTCCATGTTTGATGGCATTGATTACTATTGCAAAATCACCCTCAATGGCGACCTACCATATGCTCATTTTTTTGCATAATGATAACCCATGTATGATTGCCATAAATTCAGCTTCATTGTTTGTACCCTCAGGGAGCTTTCTTGTCGAGGTCATAACCACCTTCCCATACCAGTCCCTAATGATTAAACCGACATCGGATGCCTTAGGGTTTCCCTTGGAGACACATATAAATATTATAATATTAATATAAATATTATAAAAATTAATATTAAATATATAATATATTAATATTATGTACATTAATATATAATATACTAATATACTAATATTATATATTAATATTTATATTTATTAAATATAAATATTATTATAATTATATAATTTTAATATATATAATATTATAATAAATATAATATTAATATATTATATGAATAAATAATATTATATTATTTATATTAATATAACAAGCTTCAAAAAATGGATATCTGTTTTGTTCAGCAGAACAAATATCCATTTTGCTTAAAAAAATGGATATCTATTTTGTTTGAGTGGAGAAAATAGATAAAAGTCAATTTTGTCCATTCTAAGAGTCCCCAAACTCTTTACTTTGTTAGGAATATCATGAGTTTTGCACATTACAAACAAGATTTCTCTTTTGGAGCACACAATTTCACATAAAGTTTATTCTTTCAATCATTTGATACTTGTTTGGGTTGGGATAATGGGAAGCGACAGTCATTGTAAAGTGAAAAGGAAGAGGAATTGTCAAGCAGAGGATATTGAGGCAAGTAGAGAGAAAGATAGAGTAAGGAAGAGGTTGGAAAGAAGAGGTATATCAAATTCTCTTGAAGGAGAAGGCTCCTCTTTACCTTTAAGTGAAATTCAAAGTGACCATGATATTGAATTTGAAAACACTGAAGAAGAAATTGAAATTGAACTTTACAACATGAAAATGTAAATGTTGAGAATGAAAATGAAATTCAAAATGTTCAACACTCAATTGAAATTGAAAGTTTTGAACATGAAATTGAGAAAGAAAATGTCCAACATGAATTTGTAAATGTTGACTATGAAACTGAAAATATTAATGTTGAACATGAAATAGGTGAAAATGAAACAATGATTGTTAATGTATCTCCTAATTATGCAAGAAGAGAGGATATTTGTGAAGAAGAAAATGAAATCCTAAATCTATCTATTTGTAGTGAATCCAATGAAAATGCTCAACATTCAAGAACCCCAAAATGGTTACTTGAAATAGATGAGAACATAATAGATAAACTTGATGGGAAAATGTCATCATGAACAGTTCGGTTGTGGGCTACCCAAATTTTCAATCAATACTTTTCCAAAAAGACATTAATCGAACAATGTCAACTTTTTGTACAATTGCTAAAGTCTTACAAAATGAGACCATTATTAAAAAAATTAAAGATTCGCATCACCAAAAAGTGAAAAAAAGTATTATTGTCAAAAATATTTTTAATGCTCTAACTTCTATTGGAAAGACTAGTAAGGAAAAATATAAGAGAGTTACTCTTAGAGTGATAACAACCTCACTAGTAAGCCATCATTTGAG
Organism: Sequoia sempervirens; assembly: GCA_007258455.2. Classification (NCBI taxonomy): domain Eukaryota; kingdom Viridiplantae; phylum Streptophyta; class Pinopsida; order Cupressales; family Cupressaceae; genus Sequoia; species Sequoia sempervirens. Next base: position 129,074,625 of record VDFB02026320.1, read on the forward strand.
AAAGGCTTGTTTTATGAGGCAAACTTGTATTGATTTAAACCTAAATCATAAAACATTGTAGAGTACTCTCAAGAAGAGGAAGACTCGATAGTCCTCTTCAAAATGATACATGGGCTTTTAGTGGGAGGCTTCCATGTGTTGATAAAAAGCTAATGGATAACATAAAGAATGAAATTGAATAATTTTGGAACTCTCAATCTAGAGTATTACCGAGTGTAAAGGATGTTTAAAGTTAAGAATTGGTAATCGAGATTGTACACCTAATCCTAAACATTTCTTGGAATATATCCAAATAATATTGTACAAACAATTTTATGAAACACATCCAAATTTGCAAATCTCACAAAGGGATTTTGAATCTTGTAAGCCATTTTATTGTGTACCTATTAATATTTATAATACATGTTGTAAATACCACGTTGATTTTTCAATGTATCATGAACTATTATGCTATATTCATTCTACTATGCATACTAACACAATGTTGCAGAAGTGTCATGCAATGCAACTTCCAAAGTCATCCAAGGACTTGTTAGATTCATTTTTATATGTTAGAGGTGATGATTTCTTTTTTATAGAAATGACAGTTTAAATGAAACATGTTTGCATTGTGGTGGTTTATCGAAGTTTGTGCATGTTTTAATGAGGACAACGAACATGATTTCGCTAACAAGATTGTTGAGAAAAAAAGGTTTGAGACAGTCAAATACAGTTTGAAGAGTGGAGGTGAAGGTTCTAGATGTGATTTGGTTACAAGAAAGGTACAAGTAATGCTATTTTTATTTTTGATTTTAAGAAAAATATTTTCTACAAGTATGCAAGGCATAGCCACAGGTCCTAGTGGTTGGATCAAAAATTTAGGATGTGTAAGGACTCTTTCTTGATTGGAACTATTATATTTGTGGTTGATTTTGCTGAAAATTACACATTGCAACCACAAAATGAGGTACAATCACAATATTATAATTCTATTCAAATTGCAATTTTGTCCACATAACATATAGACATGCCCCTAATAGTACAAAAGAGGATAGGAAGATAATTAGGGAGTACCATTTTTACATGAGTGATGATAGATCTCATTCGTTTGAGTTTGTGCAACATTGTTTTGAAAAAAAAAATTGAGTTCTTACAAGAAAAAGGTATTGCAATGGGTCAACATCTCATTTGGTCAGATAACTACACAAGGCAATTCAAGAATGCTTGTATGTTTTATTGGTTGAGCAAGATGCATGTACAAAGGAGTGTACCACATATTTGGATTTTTTTGAAGTTGGGCATGGAAAAGGTGAGCATGATGGTACAAGTGCATGCATGAAGAGAGCTCTAGTTAAGGAACAAATGAAGATTAGAGGTGGTGCAATATTCAGTTATGCATGTTTTATTGTTGATTAGTGTAGTTATGCATTATCACGAAGAGGGACACTTGATTTATAAGTGTACAAGTCCTCTTGGTTGGTTTATGAGGACACAATGTGAGAGAAATTGGAATGTCGAATAATCAGAGAATCTTCAAAGATGCATTCATTTAAAATCTAAAATGCAAGTGCATGAACCGTATGCACATGAGAGTTGGATTGTTTTTGTCAGAATTGTATTTAGTGTGATTGGGATCAATGTGAGTCAACTAAGTGGCTAGATACATGGATTCCACAATATCTAACCCCTTTATCTGCAACACAATCCTCTTTAGAAGATGAAATGAAAAGTTCACTTGACTATGACCATCTTTTAGATCTTGTACAACAAGGACATTTCTATGCATTTGTTGCACCATAGGGGAATAAAGAGGGATTAGACTATTGGTTGGAACGATGTGTATAGGGAAAGAAGCTAACACAACCGATGACAAATGATGATGGGTTCATGTATCCTATAGGTTCAATTGTTGTTTCCAAAACTTGGTTGCAAACATATATGATTAGAAAGAATGGCATACATGCATTTGAAGACTATGAGAAATACAAAATCATTCTCATGTATTCACACCTTGTTATAGCAAAAAAAGTTTAGTTATTGAGACATCATGCCAAACCAAGAAAAAAGGAACTATGGACAGTTAGTTGTGTTGATCATGATGCAATACTCGATACTCTGAAGGTGAGAGATGACCCTTCAAGCACACTTGAGTAGGGAATCATTTTTTGTGTGGGATAGGCTTGTAGAAATTGTTGTCAAGTTTTGGAATTTGTTCTCCAACCCTAATTTTGAGTTGATTTGTGTTGTTTTGTGCAAATAAGTTCATTTTGGACCATTTGGAGTCATGTTTAGGTATTTTCTAATCTTAGTGGGAATATTTGCAAATTATGTCATTGAAAAAGACAATTTTATGCAAGTTTGGGAGTTTTTAGGTTTTCTCATGAAAGCATATGAAAGGGGATGTAAAAAATTGTTCTGGGGCTTCCTTCCCTTGTGGATTCCTGAGTAATGAATGAAGAAGAATGTGGAAATGATCTTTTTTTTGTAGATATATTGTTTTGCACGATTTATTATAGGTTTTTACTATTTTACAACAAGAAAACATGTTTCTATGGCCTGGTACGGATCTAAAACTTGTATGGGTGGAAAGATAATTCTATTTCAGGTGTTTTTCATTCTTACCACTCCTAAAGAAAATATTGTTTGATTAGTCTAATAAGTCAATCTTCCTAGCAACCTTGTTCAAAAACTAGGGTTTTCAATTTTGATTTCAGGAAATCTCTATTTTTGCATCCTCTAATGGATTCCAAATTCTTAGCTTGATATCTTTTGGCCACGAGAAGTTATGGGTGATTGTTATAAGAAAAGCCCTTTCAAAAGGGAATAAACCCTAGTTACTTGAGGGTTTAGCAAAATATGTGTCATTTGATTTCATAAGGGAATGATGAGTTGTAAAACATCAAAATGCATTGTAAGAGAAATTGAACAGTCCAATATTTCATGTGTCATGTTGATTTTGCTTGTTGAATGCCCATTAGGCTACATGAGCAATGTGTCTAGGATGAACTAGGATGCACCTAATTATTGAATGTGATTAATCATTGTATGAAATGTGTCAAGTGAGTGTCAAGAATAAGTTATTTCCTTGCATCATGGTCCATGCTTGGAAAAGTGTAATTATCCTTAAGATATTTAAGGTTGAGGTTTCTGAACTATACACATAACCTTATCTCTCTATTTTTTCTCACTAGAACAAGATTTGACACCCATTCAAAATATATAATAGCTTTTATAATTCCATCTTCTTTCATCTTTATCAAATCCTTCTACATTTGGGGAGCCAAGGTAGTACTAATAGGCCTTTGTTTGTTCCTAAATTGTTTAGCATCAGACTAAGAGGAATTGTGTGTTGAAACAAATCCTCCCTATAAGCGTTTAGGTCATTATAGGACCATGCAAAGAATTTTTGAACTTATGTAGTAGAGAAATGAGCATTTTTTTTCATGTGGTTTAGCCCTATACCAATGCTAACCATGTTAGAATTTTCAATCGTCCATAAATTCACTCCCTCAACATCATCTTTATGAGCTAATTTTTTTTCCTGGAATAGTCTCCATTGTCAAACATCTTATCTAAGGAAACCAATCCTTTAGGAGTAGTATTTTTTTTACGTTTTACTATATCATTCCTAAATAATTTGTTTCTTTTTCATCCTCTATCTCAACCATTGGTTTCAATCAATAACCTGATTATCGAATTTATACATACTAGTTAGGAACCTATAGATTTGTTGAATTTCATCAAATACCTACCATCTACATATGTTATCTAGTATAGTATGCCCACTAAGACTTCAACACTCTAATGTAACAAAGGGAAATATTCATTCAGATTGTATCTTAATGCTACAATAGAAAGAGCATCAGCCTCCAAGTTCTCACTCCTATCTATCCATTCAAGGACATGGCATTGAACAACTTTATGTTGTCCCAAACAACATTCCTATACACTCTAAGTTTTATATTTTTGGATTCATATGTACCCTTTACTTTTTGCACTACTAACTCAAAATATACACAAATCTTCATGCATCTAACACCATGCTTGTGAGAAACATTCAACCCCAACAATAGGGTCTCATATTCAACAATATTATTGATGCATGGGAAGGTTAATCTAAAAGAAAATTTGTGCTTCTCACCATTTGGATATATCAACACAACACCAACACCATTACCTTCCCTTGAGAAATATCCATCAAAAAACATAGTCCAAAGACCATCATTTATCCCCTTGTTAGTGTCTAGTGGAATAGGGAATTCACCTTATCACAAAACTCAACTATATGATCAATACTAGTATCAAATAGGTTTATCCGATCGAGAGACTTATACCTATCCTCAATGTTGTCTTGGAATCTATATTCCCTATCTAATCTCGTGTTCTCACCATGCAAAGGAATGGTGGCATATGAAAAATCAATTTGTATGCTTCCACCAATAGAAGCTTCCCACTTGCATGATAACAAAATTCCCCATTTAGGAGGATAGTCGACCACAATAATGCCCATCAAGAAAAATTATTTGGGTAAGCAACAAGTTGAACCTCAACATCACTTACCAGTCCAATGACATTCTCTTTTCTAGAATCCATAACAAAACACTTGCCATTGGATTTTGAGACTTGTAAACCAAGTTCATTCATTACCTCAAGTGGCATGAAATTACTAGATGCACCTGAATCAAGCATATAGTTATGGAGAAGCCAACCATTCACAATTAATGTGGTATAAAATGGTCAACACTCAACTATCTATTCACCATTAAAGCATCGAGGTACACCTCCACAATATCCTCCACTTTCCCTTATTCTTCAATTGGAGTACTACCTAGTGGCTCTTGCATAACCTTTGAAATAAAAGGCATAGCTTGAGATTTATATTTATGGATTCTAAGAGTTTCAAAGGAAATAAAACTCTTACTTGACTCAAAATAAATCCCATATCAATCAAGGTGTACTAAAAAGAGGTGTCTTTGAGGTTATGGTTATCACATTTGCATTTGGTATGCATGACTTTACTTGATTAGAAGAAGAAATAATTAGATCATTTGTCATTGCTCCTTCCTTTGGAGCCCTAGCAAGCACTTGGTTCACCATTGTCTCCTTGTATTTCTTGGATTATTTTGTATTTGCAGTCTTGTCTCTACAAATAACAATATCACTTAGCTACATAGGGGGACATTGAACCTTAGGAATATAATTTTATTTGTTTTGTTGCTCTAGATTTTTTCTATTATCAGTAGCCTTGTTGACTGGAACATGTTGCATGTTATCAACATTCCCCCTTCTACTTACCAATATCAACCTTTTGTGTCACTACATTTAACTTGTTAGCCATCTGCATTTTCATTGAAACAATTATATTTCTCAATTGAATACTGCTTTGGGCTTATACAACAATGGCACAATTGAGGGCCTTGATATCACCAATTGAAGGTATGGTTCTCTTATATATTTGTTGCATAAGAAGCCTAATATGCTCAAAATCATGAGCTAGTAACTGATATGGTAGTGAACCTAGTTGGCCATCAACCTAGAGAAATAGGTCACTCATATTGGAATTACTGTGACATATTGTATCATTTGTAGTCATGAACCAGTTCATCAAATTGGTGAATGTCATCCTCGTAGTATTTTAGACTTCCCTCATCATTTGGGAATTCCTCATTTATGTCCATAGAAAGTGCAACAACACGATTGAGAGGATCATGTAGAAGGAAACAAGAATCACACAACTTATCATCTTGATAATTTACAACTTCTCTGGTCAAACGGTGGAACACATCTTTATCTTACTATCTCAAATTCATATTTTTCTGAGCAGGCCTTCCATTGTAAGTTATTATGGTCTTTTGGACCAATCAGTGTTGTATGGTTTCTTATGCAATATTTCCCCTTCATTGAAGTGTGTAGATGCTCATTGAGGTGGAAAACCTTTCCCATTTCATGCCATATTGTAATATAAGTCTTTCATGATGCCCATTAGTTTATCCAATTTGTCTTTTGTTGAGAGGGGTTTGTTCATAATGACCCTATCTAGTTGTGACAGCTTCACATCAGCTATTTTCAATTTCTTACAAGATACCCTATGTTACTCTCAATGTTTATAGTTGTAGCATATGCTTTATAAGGGTTTACGAGATCGCATCTCTTAAGAAATATCATATCTTAGAATCAAAAGCACTACAACAAATAACAAGACACATTGATTCATTGGGATTAAGATGTTGAGGTATCTTTCTCGTGGTGAGGATGAATCTATTGTTGAAATCGATGACCATCTCATTGATTTTCTTCTTAATGATGGTGAGCTCATGGATGGAAAAATTATGATCAATTTTATCCCCATATTTCACCCTAAAAGTAGTAAAAATTTATTCCTAGGAAGAAATATTGTTGTCAAGAATATTTTTGAACCATTCCCTAGCACTTTCCTCCAAAGAATATACAAACAATTTCATCATCACATCTTCAATTTCAATTTCATACTCGTCAATAATATTGATGAAATACCTCAAATATTTGTCTCTTCTCATTGTGTTGTTTCCTTGGAATTTCAAGATCTTGCCTCTGATATCACTAGGAATGGGATTTGGATAAATTGGGGTGGCAAAGAAGTCTAGTTGCCTATACCTTTCAACTCCCAATGGTTGCTTGGTTGAAGAAAATATTTGAGCATGTCTCTAAGGGTTACCTCCATTAATTTGTCCTACATTTTATTGTTGTGGTATTTGTTGACCTTGTTGTTGGGCGACCATAGCATGGGCCTAAATCACCTAATCAATTTCATCTAGAAATTCTAGCCTGCTTCTAGCTTCATCTAACAAGTCTATCTCTTCATCTATGGATCTTTTCCTTTCACTAGTATTATTTTGAATGTGTTGATCAACATCATGGAAAGTTTGATCAAATTGAGAGCCCTGGAATCAATGGGAGAAGCTTGTTGGTGGTCAACTTTGTGAGCACCTCTACCAACCTTTCCCATTATGTGGTTCCTCATTACGTTATATTCATCAACATTTATATTTCTTCTGAGCAGTTGATCTGTAGAATCATCAGAAGTGTATTGTTATTGTTCTCTTAGGTCAACAAAGGAATCACATCTACCTGTGGCGCTAACCCCTTATGTATCATTGTGTCCAGACAGATTATTTCCATCTTTTTTTTGTTTACCACAACGATTCCACATATTTCCTGCAATATATCCTTGTGTAGGAAACTCATCTCTATATCTTCTTCTATTCATGGTAAAAAAATAAATTAATAAAGTTGGATTCATACAAAAAAGTTTCCTCTCCTTACGAAGACAAGATTTATCTTGAAGTTATTTTCACTGATGTAATCCAAAATAGCAACTACAAAACACTCTTCAAATCTTGACTTCTACAAATAAGGTTAAGCAATTTTAATAGCTACTAGTCTTAGCAACGATGTCATTTTGTTAGGTGTGAGTTGATGAGCTATCAAACACATCCAAACAAAATGCGCATTTTCAAATCTCTATTACTAGGTTGTTAAAATGTTTCCAATTGCCTAAGATCTAACAATAGCTAAAATAACTTCATCCTTGACAACAATGCCATTATGTTGGGTCTAAAAATAACTATTAGAACAAAATTATACTCACAAGGCTAGGGTTGTCAACAAGTGAGGAAAAAATTCATCAATAGAACTATGGATGACTTTGAGCTAACTCAACAAGAGTGGGTTTTATCTTCTACACTTTGATCTCAACTTAAACTCGGGAGGCAATTCCTAGGGGTATCCCTTAATAGGTATTGAAATCACATATGATAAACAACAATCAGCTAAATGATAGCTAAACCCAACTTGTTTACTCAATCGCTAAGATTGTCACGAGACTAAGAAAACTAACTACCTTTGACCCCTATATAGTTGATATAACACCTTGGAAATGAATGCAAGGTGAGGTGAGTTCAATTATTCAAATAAAACTATTTTCTTAATTCCCTGCAAAAAATGATATCATGAACTCACAAAGTGGAATTAAAAATAAGCAATTTTATGGATTTTGTTTACATGTGGGTGATTAGAAGACATACAAGAGACTGGTGCCTATACTAGGGAAAAAAATTCATGATTATTAAGACGAAATGACAAAGTGGAAATGATAGACTGAAGACGATTTACTTACTTGAAGCATCAACAAATATTATTCATAGTTTTATCTACCTAGTTATCCAAAATTGAACTATCTAAATTCATATGTAACCATACAAAAGAGATCACAAATCATGTAATAGATTTAGATTCCTATCAAATTCCTCTAATGATTATTATATTCATAGAAATAAAAGTGTTAAAGAACAAATTCTATCTAATGGTATATTCTCTAAGTTTGTACACACAATAATGGGGACATAAAACTAGAAAAAATATTATAACATTTCAATAATAGTATGTCAAAACTCTGCCTTCTTGAAACTCTCTGCAATGGATTTTCTGCAAGTTGTTCTCTTTTGAGTATCCCTCTTCTCTCTTGTACCATCCAATAATGAAAATGACTATCATTAGTCAATAAAACCATGCAACAAGAGAAACCCCTAAAATGAAACATTGTAGCCACTTCAAAAATCAATGCTTGGAAGAGATTCCCCTCAAAATGAATGTTCAAAATCGATGGAAGTCCTCTATAATAACTCTTGGAGCTTAAAGAAGTGTTTCATAAGTGTAGGTAATTAGAAAGAAGGATTGGAATGAAAAAATATCATATACAAGTCATAACTTTGCCTTGGGGAGCTATCAATGGTAATATTTGGCATAGGCGACCATTTAACAATAATGGCGGTGGTTGAATTTGAAATTTGCACCTTGAAATGGAACTTTGTGGGTCTCAAGGGGCCATCTATAACAAATGCAAAATAACCACAGTCATCTTGAGCTCTAATGGTTCACTAACATAATTTCCCAAGGTCCTTCATGCAAGATATCAAATTTAAACAAGAATTGTTGAGAACTTGACACTCATCAAGTCCTTGCAAAAACCTTATTTGTAAGTGAACTTCACCCTTTGAATAAATATTTGGTTCACATTTATTTAACCACAAACCTTTCTCTCAGCTTTATTTGTCTTCATCAAACTCACGCGAGGAAAATTATTTGAACTTCCAACTTGGTCATGCTCCTTAAAAGAATATAGTTTAGATGGAAAATTCTAGTAATGACATCAACATGATGTCAGAAAATGGATTGGGGAGCCTTGGATGAGGTGACATCATGATGAAATAACAAGGTGGGATGGCATCAACATGACATAATCGACCTGTACAAATGCGAGAAAAAGGGATGGAACAAGTTTGTGAAAGAAGGCATCTAAATCGGATGAGGAACTTTGGAAATGAAAGTTTAGATCTATGGATAGGAAAATTCCACAAGGGGAAGATGATATCATTAGGAGCAGGTGCAGGAAGATGGGTTCCATTTGCCTACAAATAATTTACTAGTTGATTTGAAAATTAATTGTGCTTGTGAGGAAATGATGAGCAAGTGAAAAAAGCAAGAAACACATTGGCATATGGAAGTAAGTTGATTCACATGAAAATTCTTGTAAAACCAAATGGGCATACTTTTCATAGTTTTGTTATTTTGAAGTTTTGCAAGACTAGTAGCCAACCAAATACCCACAAGCATATAATAGCAAGCTAATGACCCACAAAACTAAATGGCATTGAAAAACATAACTGAACTGGATAAAAGCAAGCAAAAGGGGAGGTTTAGATGACCGAAAAATTCCTACAAAACCAACACCTAGCCATTTTTATTCTTTTAACCCTTTAAGGGGACTTCCATCTAAACTGAATAGTTGTAGGAAAACCAATCAGATGAGACTTTGTGGGAAGATGTGACTAAACTGGATGAAAAGAGAAAACCCATAGAGGCATAACTTTCTATCCTTAAAGAATTTTTAAAAACTTCAAAAGGAAATTGGGCTTAATTTATCATGCTCTACCTAACTATGCCAAGAAACTTTGGCGAAAGACCATCCATGACAAATATCTTAGATCATTATAAACTTGGGAAATGGATAAGGCATAAGAGGGGAAGGAACTCAAGAAAAAAAGATGTAGATTTGAGTTCCAACTAAGTTCATACAAATCATCCCCCTTGCTAGAATCCACTTAATTAACTTCATCAAAAAGGGGATCAATTCTCGATATAGGTTGATGAGTAGCAAGGTGCATAGATTTTCTAGCCTCAAATATTATCCCCAATCTCTTTTTAGGGTCACCACTTATGGTACTACCAATAGCAAAATTAATTATCTATTTATCTTTCCTATTGTCATCACTCTTACCCACAATACTAAAGTGTGAGGGAGGGTCAGGCCTCATATCAAATTCATTATTTTGGTTTTCAGTTGCCACTTCAATATGAGTTCCCTTAGCAACCTTAGACATCCTCTTAGAGACCCTAGCATGTTTTGTTTTAGGTTCATCATTCCCAAACTATATCTTAGGGTTCATGACAAAAGGAGAAATCTCAAGAACATACTTAGGACCATTCTTTTTTCCACCCTTCCTAATGGGGTTAGGCCAATTCTCATCAAGTAGGTGGCTGACACTTGTGCCATAGAAAAAAGGACCCTTTGCTTGACATGGGATTAATTCATGATAAAATGGACTTAATGTGTCATTGATTTAGTGTTTTGAGGTATTTTATGCATCCACACTAAGTCTTGGACCTTTGCAAATTGAATAAAATATGTTTATTGATGTCTTGTAAAGGTGTGGTAGAGTCTTGTAAAGGACTTTCATGCTTTTCTAGACTTAATGAACCTATTTCTCTTTAATTAAACATTATAAAATTTGTTTAATAACATTATTACATCAATCTAGAAGGTTCTTGAATTAAATTTAATGATAAACTAGTGTTGTAATGTGTCTTGCACATTCACATTGATTCTTGTGCCTTCCTAGGCTATGTGGACCTCATTTTAGTGTTGTAAAGTGTATTTAATTACACTTTCACATTGAATTATGTGTCTCAAGCCCTAATTAACTTTTATATCATCATTAATATGCCCCTATTAACCTATATTGTGCATCCCGAGGAATAATTTGATCAAATAACCGACATAGTCATCACATAAGCCTAATTTTCTTACTTCTCGGCATTCCAACTAGCAAAAATGACCCCTATGGGACCTATTTTCCATTTTTCGCGAATTAGTCCCATCTAGGTGGGACCCATTCACCATTAGTGGTGAATGAGTCCCATTTTGAGTCATTTTCGGGGTTTGAGCGGCAAACAATAGGTTTTAACTTTAATTTTTCTACATGTTGGCCTATGATGAGGTATAATCGGGATACTAAGGCACAATTGTCTATAAATAAGTGTTTTTATCCTAATTTTACATCTAACAACCCATCTTTACATCTCTCATCTTTAATTCATCATCTATCTTCTCATCCAAGTCAAGGAAGCTAGGGTTTCTTCATTAGAAGTCATCAAGTTAGCTTTCTAAAGCATTCAAGGGTTGAATCTTCATGTTTTGTTGCATACATTCAAGATAAATCATCATGGAAAGGTAATCAATTCCATTTTTCATGTTTCATTCCATTATTTCATCATTTTGGTTTAATTACCTAAAAGGGGTTTGACCAAGGCAAACCCCCATGCCTTAATGTTCAACATTTTCTCTTCTCTTCTTGTGTGTTTGCAAATTTAGGACTCTTGGAAGCTTAGAAATAATTGAAGATCAAGTTGAAATTTTTTTCAAGTCACCTCTTCATCATTCAAGTCAAAAATATCAAGAAAAAGTCACTTGCAGGCCCAAATTTGGCAATTTTAGATCTAGACACCTGGAGGTGCAGATTGAGCAATCTGAAAGCTACAAATTCCATTTTTGTGTTTTTAGAAAGTCCAAAGTGGAATAATTCACCATTAGTGGCGAATGAGTCCCACTGTACATGTTTTCTGAAGATTTTTGTAGATTCAGACACCCTTTTGGCTAAAACGGGCTCTGGTACAATCATCCAGAACTGGGACTAATTCACCCAAAGTGCCGAATGAGTCCCACCAGGCCTAAATTTCAGTATTAGAAGCCTTCTAGATGTCTTCTCCAACCTTCATCAAGATCCCAGGTACACACTTTCAGTTTGATTCATTTATGTTAAGTTTTGTATTCATTTCTAGTTCATTTCTGCATAACACAATGTGTTTTCAAACAAGTTGCATTTCAATAGTTTAGCATACTTAATCAATCAATTTTATCAATTAGTTTCATCTAGAACATTACATTTAGACATAATTTCATCATACATATCTTATATTGAGTGAACCACTTAGGTTTTTGAGGTTTATCTCTCTCCTTTTAGGTGAAAAACCCTAAGAGTGCAAGAGAAGTACATAGACCCAAAAATCTATAGTTCAACACTATAGTTCAGGGAATTATTCAAAGATGCTAATGTAGATGTGAAATTATGTTTTTACACTTTCCCTCATTAATAGAGATTTCAATAGAAAATAGATGATAGAATGGGAAATTTAATGCACATATTGTGGCAAAGGTGGCATAAAAAGGAAAAGTGATAAGTGTAAAGGCATTGAAAATGCCCTTCCAGGGTAAAATACTTAATTACGTAAAGAATCACCTCGTTCTAGGGGGAGATTCTCTCTCTTGAACCCATTTTGATGTTTACTAAGTTATTCTTCATTGATAAGGAAGGAATTGATAAAATCCTTCACTTTTCTTTCTTCCATTCATCTCACTTTTAGTTGTCAGTATCCAAACACCTATAGTGTCACCAATTATCCCTTTATTGACTTCATAATTAATGTTACATATTTTCACCTTAACCATGTTCCAATTCAATGCAAATTGGATAAAAAGCATGGGATCAAAACATTTCATGGATTTGAAGGCACAAAACCCTCCTTATTGAAAATGGCATAGAGCTCTTGATTTTGTTTGATGTCTACACAAAAGGAGGGTTCAGCCATCAAACTAACTCCTCCCATAGTGGAAATAACAATAGAAACAACTCCAAAGAACAAGATCAACTAGGATCCAATATGAGAAATGAGGAAACTATAGGTATATGATGATCCCAACTATCTTCACAATCAAAACAATCATTTTCTTCATACCACCACCACCTTGAGTTATCTTTTGTGATCCACCATCACCTTAGAGCATAAATTATGGGTGTATTGCAATATAATTGCTCCCATATAGTATTTCACATTTCCTTTAAAAAGAAATCTCTTAATCTCATCTTTTGGAGTAATGATGGCCTTGACATGAAAGGGGACGACCTTCCACTTAATCCAATTACATGAAGTTATGAAAATAAACAAATAATAGTGATCAATGTACTTAGGAACCTTGAAAATACCATGAATCACCCAAAGGAGTGTCAACATGACAAAGATTAGGTCAAGTGCCCAATTAAAATATTTTTTCCAAATATTTGAGAAATAGCTCTTGCACACTTTCTAGAATAACATCCACCAATCTCCAACACCTCTAGATCTCATGTCTTCAACACCCATTGGTGACACCATTAATGACTTTGTATCCCTCTCTGTAGACATGCATAGTAGAGAAGAGTAAAAAATAATAATCAAATGTCTAATGTTGCAAATAAAATTCCCTCTCTTCCATCTAGGCTTGGAGTTGTTAATGATGTCAATAATTAATTTGGAATCTTGCTCAAGAATGACTTTACTTAAGCCAATTGATGAAGCAAGCTGAAGACCCCAACTACCCATTACCACCTATGCTTCATTATTGGTTTTAAACCCAAGAATTCTTGCATAGGTTGCAATTAACTCACATTTTTCCTTTCTAATTATCCATCCCCTACTAGAATTCCCAAAATTTCATTTATAAGTCCCATCAAAGTTCAATTTAGCCTATACATTCTATAATTCATTTGTTTTGTGTTCATCCTTTCCCTTTTCTTACTAAAATCAACATTTTGAATCTCTTCTAGCCCCTTAGCACCTAATAATTCTAGATTCCTACTAAGAATGTAGACATGTGGATTTTTTTATAACAACAATCTCCACATACTCTTTTATAGCTCTATCAACCAAGTGAGAAATGCTTTCAATATTCCCTAGAAAATCCTATTATTCCTCTCTTTCCAAATGCCCCAAGTAGCATGCAAGGTGGTAGCTCTCCAAAATTTTGTAATGACAAGTAAATGGAAGGTACTAGCAAACCTAAAGGCATTCAATGACCTTGATAAAACCTAATAATCTCAAACTTCCTAAACAATTTCCCCAACTTACTCATGAACTTACAATGAAGAAGAATATGATCAATAATTTCTTCACAAGCATGGCACAAGATACATTTATTAGGGAAGGAGAAAACTTTCCACTACAAGTTGTCTTAGGTTAGGATTTGCTCATGCATAAGAGTCCACCAAGAAAAAGTCGATCTTCGAGATAAGCTTACTATTCCAAGCTCTCATTCATTTCTTCTTAAGCACTAGAGATTCAAGCTAGAGGGAATATCTAGTAGTAACAAAGTAGCTACCCGTAGGGTCTAGGGCACAAGAGACATCATTGTTGAAAGTATAGTAGTTTGAAATAGTTAAGCAAGAATTGTAGATAAAAAAAATACTTGCATGGTCACCAGCAACAAACTCCTACAAATTCCTCCATTTGATTCTAGACCCTTCCCTAGTGAAATATCCTTCCATAACATTTCCAAATTTGTTAGACAACATCCCTATAATTTGCGAGAAATGAGGGAAAGAGGAAAGGGGTGATTGCTCCAACCAACATTCATCCCAAAAACTAATGTGATTCCATTGAATACCTTTTCAAAGAGGACCTCTAACTTTGAACACATTGTTCCATATAAGAGAGCCTTTTGGAACTCTTTCAATGATGTATCTAGAGTAACTTAGAATCTCCTTTTCAAAATGTACTTAGCTTTCATAACATCCACCCAATGTTTATTGTTGTTCATGAAACTCCAACCAATTTTGGCCAATAACAAATGTTGATCTTTTGAACTTTCCTAATACCAAGCTCTACATTGTCCTTTGGTTTGCACATCATCTACTAGTTGACCAAAGCCAAGTGTTTCCTCTCTTCCATACCTGTCCAAATGTTTTTTTTTTCCTAAATTTGCTCTCTTTTTTTACATATATTTCATAATATTAAATAGGGAGAGGTAATACACAAGAATACTTTGAAGGCACTTTAAGGAGCTAGAATTTCTAGCATAACAAAAATATTTACCTTTTTAACCTGCAAGTTTGTTTCAATATTTTCTTTACAACAATGTGTTGGTATTGGGGATTGAGTTTCTTCATAGACATCAAGAAGCCAAAACATGTCGTTGACGAAAGAGCAACACCACACTTGAGAATACAAGCTATCTCGATTTGTAATATTTCCTAGATGACGAAAAGGTACAACAATCTCTTAACATAGTTGACCTACTGCCCAAAAACTACAACATAATCCATCAACAAAGATTCTAGTTAGTGGTCTCTTGTATAGAAAATTGCCAAAGAAAATGGTATCATCCACAAACTATTGATGAGAGAAGAGAGACACTAAAGAAGGGGGTCTAAACATGGTGATGGTATGTGCAACAACTAGCTTAGAAATTTCCATACCTAAAGCCTCAACTAGGATTATGAAGAGGTATGGAGAGATGGGGACCCCTTGCTATAGCCCTCTACTATTGTTAAAAAAATATTTGGGTTGCTCATTGATAAGGATAGAAAACTTGGTAGTAGTAGCACAAGCCTTAATCATCTACAAATTTCCTTGAAACCCAAATTCTCTCAAGAAATAAGAAATCCCAAGACACTTTATCATAAGCTTTGGAGGTGTCCAACTTGAAGATTACACTTTGTTTTTTTCTTTTCTCCATAGAACATAGCACTTCATCCATATATATAATAGCATCCAAAATTTGGCAGCCAAGGATAAATCCTTTCTAGATAGGGGAAATCAAACTTGATAGAAAAAGTTGGATTTTGAAGACTAACAACATAGAAAATATCTTATAAATTGTGTTGCAGAGGTTGATTGGATGGTAATCAATCAAAGAAGCTGCCTCTCTATTTTTTAGAATGAGCACAATGAAAGTGTTGTTTAGTTGCTTATGAAGTCTACCAAACCCTATAAACTTTCACATAGAAACATCCCCACCAACAATATCCTAGAAATATTGAATCGACAAAGGAAGGCCAATTAGACTAGGAGCATTGAAACACAAAAAGAGAAAATTGCAACCTTGACCTCTTTATCTATAACTTGTTTAGTCATTTATTTAACGTCTCTCTCAATAAGGACTAAAGAGATTGCATCTAAAAGATTCTTAGAATTGGCCCCTAGAAATGTGGGGGATTCCCTCAAAGTGTTTTAGAGAAATCTCACTCTAAATCTACTAATATCCTCCAATGAAATTTCCACCCCATCTGTCGAAGACAACTTGGTGATTCTATTATTTCTCCTATGCTTGAGCATGGATTGAAGGAAAAAAATTGTATTTCTATCCCCCTCTATTAACCATTTCACTTTATATTTTTGTTTCCAAAAGACCTCTTTCTTATTTAAAACCTTATGACATCGCTCACAAAGAGCCATCTCTTGAAAGCAAGCGTTTTCATTCATTTAACCTACAACCATAAGATTCTACATGGCAAGTAAGTCTTTCGAGATACTCTTTTTTCCTAAAAATGTGTCCAAAAGAAATCCAATTCCAATTTTTTATTTTATTTTTCACATTATACAATTTTTATGTTCATTGAAACATGGTTGTCTCGATCGGTCTAATGTCCCACCACTCTCTCATGCAATCCCTAAAATTTGGGTGTGATGAACACAATTTCAAACTTGAAAGGAAATGTACCTTTGGACCTCCTAGCACCCCAATAAAGGAGAAGGGGGTTGTGGTCTAAATCAACTCTTAGCAAAGAGGTGAGGGGGATGTCTACCACAATAGCCTAGGAACCAAAAATGAAACATTTGTCAAGATTAACGTGAATAAGGTTTTTCTCTATCCTTTGATTAGTCCAAGTAAATTGGGGACCTTTAAGACTCGCATCTATGACACCAACAC
>VDFB02026320.1:129095842-129135367 GCA_007258455.2 Sequoia sempervirens
ACCAATACCACCGATGAAGCAAAAGGTGGCTTGCTAGGTCTAATATGCCCCATAGCTAACAACTCGTTGATGGTCTTCTCTATCTCATCCTTGAGTCGTTTCGGATGTCTGTAGGGAGTGATCATAACGGGCTTTGCGCCCTCCAACTCAATGATATGCTCCGTGCCTCTGTCTGGAGGTCTACCAGGTGGAATGTCACTAAACACTTTGGAGTGTTTAGTCCTCAAGATCTGAATGTCAGGGTGGTACTCACCCTTCTGCTGCTCCTACTGGGCTGGCATCAACATGCACTCTGCTGCCCAGTCAACCATATCATGACGAATGAGCCTCTCCATCCGCCTGAATGAAACCATCCTCAGATTACTGTCTCGAATTGCCTTGATGACATGAGGTCTCCCATCAACCTTGAACTTCATCTCCATGTCGCGCAGATTGAGTGTGAACTCACCCAAATCGTGCAACCATGCCATCCCTAATACCACATCAGTATCTCCCATGTTAACAACATAGAATTCAGTCTTGAATTCATAGTTGTTCAGTCGCATCGGAAGATCAGTAATCTTTCGGTCACATCTGAGAGTGTACCCATCAGCCACCTTGACTCGAATACCCTCGAATGCCTCTGTCTGAATGCCACGTCTCTCCACCAGTCGTGCATCAATGAAATTATGTGTAGCACCCGTATCCAGTAAGGTAATCACCTTCTGACCAGCTAGGAGCCCGCGAAGTCTAAACGACCCATCTCTCTGAAGGCTAGTCAAATGGGCTTCCTGTAGCTTCCTTCCACCTTCGTTTTCACCCTCATTTTCGGACCTGTCATCATCTGAATGCTCGGAATCAGCTTGCTGGTCTGACAGATCAGATTGCTCTTCGCCCTCATAAAACCATTCCATCTGATTGTTTTTGACCTTAGGACGAAGTGGGCATATATGTTTTTCATCGTAGGGTGCCTTGCACCAGAAACACAACTTTTTCTTCCGCAATTCGTTCAGTGTTTCTCTGTCAAAAGGTGGTGCATTCTGTCTCTTAGGATCCGGTTGATCCTTCCTTCTGTCAAAGGGCTTATTTCTGTCAAAAGACCTATTAGGCCTCGTGTAGGGTGTCGAACCTGAATTGAACTTGCTGCGAGGTGCTGCAAGCTCCATGTTTCGCGCCTTCCTCATGGCCTCCTGAAGGGTAGGAGGGTCAAATGCCTTTACCCAACCTCTCATAGGTTCTGTCAAACCCTCAACGAAGAGTATAATGAGTCTCCGTTCTAAAATACCAGTCACCATGACTGCAACTCTTTGAAACTCACCAATATAAGAATCCAAACTACCCGTCTGCCTGAGCTGAGCTAGTTCCCTGAAATAAAGTTCCGGATCCTTCTTATCAAAGCGCTCTATGAGCCTGCTGGTGAACTCCTGGTAAGTATTGATTGCATGATGGCCAAGTGTATACATGCCGTGATGCCACCAATCATGCGCTATTCCATCAAGATGCAAGGTAGTAAACTTAATGGCCTCGTCCTCCTGCATAGGCCTCAGTGATAAGTAGTTGTCCAATTTTTGGACCCAAGACCTCGCTGATGTCTTATCAGACCCATCAAAATATGGCAAGGTAATCTTGCTAACAGCATACTACAAGTCCCTATTCACCTGTAGCTGTGGCTGCTGATGCTGAGGGGGTCTACGGTCAAATCTGCCTCCTCCTCTGGGTTTATGTACATCCATAAACTCATGAAATGATAATGCCTGCTTGATCTCAGGTGCCAATGATAGGTACTCACCATGAAACCTCGTCACATCTGCTACTGACATGCCGTTATGTGGCTGAAACTCCTGATGCTGCCCCTGCTGCTCTGCCCCCGGAGTCGGAGGTGGAGTCTCTCTAGGTAAGAATGTAGGCTGTCCAGGCCTACGCTCCTGGTAGATCGGTGACGGCTGTCGTGGTGCTGATGCCAAAGGTTGACGCATCGTGTAGTCCCGCCGCCTGGCCCAATTGTATATAATGAGGCCGTGGTGGGCGATACCGCCCGATAGTGCCATCAACCGACATCATGTCCATCATGTTAGTCATGCCCGCCAGTTTAAACTCTCATCGGTAATGTCGCCCTCTGCATGTGCTTTCCCTATATCCCTAACTGTCTCTGTAGGAATCTCGCAATCTGCCATTAGGGTTGCAACACTGTTTTCACTGCTGTTAGAGCTGGATCTGTGAATGCCTAATACACCTGATACTGTCTCACCTTCTAGAATCGGTGAACCTGTCCAATCCCTGGCTCTGCCTGTCCCTACACCTTTAATATAGTGAATAGTATCTCTGCTCATGAAAAAGCACCCAAAAAGCACACTGTATTCTGAAAAAGCAACTGAAAAAGCACAAGATGGCAGGAAATCTGTGCTCTGATACCACTGTAAGAACCATGGTGGTTCTCAACCCCGAAACCCTAACTGAAGATATTGTTTTTGCAAGTTTTGTGTTCTTTTGTATTTTTTTGTGGTTTTTGATAAATAACAGAAAGTTGCGATTTTGCTAATAAATGCTTAAAAATTCATAATAAATTCTAAAAGTCATGAAATGAGCTTGAAAGTGTTCAGAGAATATGGGCACATCTATTTATTGACTTTTCAGAGCATTTACAAGGTAAAAAATTGAACAAGTGTATGGAATATTATTTTATTTCAAAAAAACCTGGTTCCCTCTTGCAGGCACCAAGAATGACAAGAATATTGTACGGCTGAATGAAGAACTAATTCCCAAGCGCTGAAATCATAACTAGATCTCCTGGAACCAAGGCGCACAAGATCCAATCAACATAGACTGAAGAATGAAGGCGTATCTTCTAAAGAAAAGAAAGTACGGCCTGAAAAGTACAGATCTGTACGGCTTGAGCAGCAGCAATAAAAATATAGTACAGACTCAATAAAGAATGCCAGATCTCTGATAGGTCGCCTTTATTAACTGATGAAGTTCTTTGAATATCCTTCCTGAAATCAACTCAATATGCTCAATTGCAACTTCTAAATGAAGTCACCAAGATGTAAGCTTCAACTGGTATTGCACAGTCTCAGTCTGCCAATTCCTGAAGAGGTATCGTTCTCCAGAAACGAATCATCTGCTGAAACCCTAGGTTTTGCAAACTCCAATGCTTAGAGCAAAAATAAGACAAAAGTTGAATAACATATCATAATGGTTCGATTTTGTCTTTCCTGTGATTATATACCTCCTTTGAGAAATTCGACCCAATAGCTCTTTTTAATAATCATTTAATAAAATGATTAAATTCGTCTTTTAGACTTAGGAGAAATAATAATTAATTAAATGACGTCTCACTAATGAATAATAATTATTCATTATGTCAAATATATCACTTTATTATAAAGTATTAAAATACTTTATAATATATCATTTAATTATTAATATTTAAATATATTAATAAAGTGACTTTAATATAAAGTCAAAATATTAAATATTCAATAATCATTAAATACTCCTTATTTCTCTATCTGATCACCAAACTGAATAACTGGGTCGACTCTGAGCTGAATAGCTGAACCAGGTGCCCTGCCCAAAATAGCAGCTTCCGCCTGACCTAACTTTCTAAAAATAGAAAGTTTCTAAAAATCCACTCTAGAAGATTCTGCGAAGGCCCAACCTGAAACAACTGCAATACTGAAGCTACAAAACACTGAGTAACTGCCTCAGATGATCCTTTGCACACATCTGTCAGCCTACGAGGATCAAAATGATAGGCTAACCACATAACCAGCTGCGCTGACTAGGATGGGGACATCACAAAGAAGCAAGAGTAGCTAGGCACTAAACAACCATTTCATTATAAGCTTCAAAATCCTCTATGTTTGAGACAAAATCATATATTCATATTCAACATCAACCTAAATATTTTTCTCTCTAACTTTCAAGTCAGGTTTTCTTGTCCCTTCCATTTTTCCTTCATTCTTTTGAGGAACAATAACAATACCCTAAACCACTTTAATGTTATCCTCCAAAATACTCAACATTTAATTTGCAAAGGCAAAAGATATTCCATCCTTGACTAAAGGGCACTTGACCTTCCCTTTAACTTTTGAGGGACTAACCAGCTTCTTTTAAGTTTGTTTAAGGAAATTATAGACAAGATGGGTATCATTAGAATAGTTTTCGCAAAAAATTCTAGAGATCTTATACAATATGGGTTAAGTCCATCTTCCAAACTTTGACTCTATCATTATAGAATTTGGGAGAATCTTTGAGATTTTCATATTCACACAAAATTGACCAAAGGAGCACGATATACCTTTTATTTCCTCTTCCCAAAATTTGAGAGGGGGACCAAGGAGATGCACCCATGTGGATGCTACTGCACAAAGATTTGTCAAGGGGTCAAACCCCAATTTCCATTTGTAGAGAAAGAGATTATATCTCTTGTAAAGCCATGGACCATCCACCAAGGTTTTAAGTGGATCTTCTTGAAGTGAAAAGTGGAATAAAAATATGCCTCAACAAGCACACAAACTTGAGCATTTCCTTTGATCTTCCAAATAATAGCAACCCATTTCCTAACTATATGTATATTAAGGAAGAATAAGAACTTACTTGTCAATGCAGTATCAATCTTAGAAATGAACGTATCAACCATGGAATCAACCACTTTCAAAATGAAACCTTCTGCAAACTGAGATAACACCAAGAGTCATGAGTCGCACATTAACTAATGGAAATACCTTTATTGAGTCACAAGGTTGGGGATTTGAATGCATCTTTCCATCCAACATGTGGTCATGCATCACCAACAACACTGACAAAGGAGAAAACATGCCCAACAAAAATCAAAGAGGATAGGGAGGCCATTGTGGGGGCCCCCAACCTATTCCCACCCATTTTCAACAATCATAATTAAAAATTAGGGGAATAGTTTTCTAGAGAGCACACTAGTTTAGTCTATTGTTAGGGATAACAAATTGGTGTGTTTAATATACCTTAGAGAATGTTTCTCACTCATTGATAAAATTTTAGTTCTAGGAAGTTTTGTTTATGTAAGAAATCAATCGACATAGTTGCCCACAACAACTAATTTATGTATGACTATCTCGTATGCAGTTATTCAACAAGTGTTTTTACATGTTTTACACCCTTCATAGACTAGACACTCATCCTCATTTAACATCTTCCTATAGTGATGTTCCTACAAATACTAACTTGTGGATTAGGTTTAAGCACAAGTGAGAAATATCTTATTGTATTGTGACCAATAAAACTAATACACTATGTGAATATGTTTTTGTTGGTTTTTTTCCTCAAAAAGGTTTCTCAAGGTAAAAATCTTGTTATATTGTGAATGCGTCATAGTTTTCTTTCTACTGTATTTAAGATTTTGTTCACATTACTTCTCTTGCATAAAGTTATTGTTTTGGTGAATACCTGATCCAATGACACAATCTTAAAGGTTACATTTTTTTAGGATTTTCAAAATTCCAAGAATATGGCAAAGATAATGGGGCATAACGAGAAGACAAATAGATAATTTAGAGGCCCAGATAGAGTTATCCTAAAAAAACTTCAAATTAAGCCAAACATTTGATACACCATAAGAAATTTGAATTTGATAATGTAAGAGCAAATGAAAAGGAGAACTCAAGTTTCATTTTAGGAAAAATAATCACTATAATTAATCAAGTTCAAATTTTGCTTGGCAGGACATCAATACCTTTTCACTTTTTATGATTGTTGAAAATGAAGATAGTAAAAATCAAGTTGATAAACCTATCTAAGACGTCATTCATGAGATTTCTTTTTTCAACATATTTATTATAAGTTTTGTAGAAGTCAAAGTAAAAAGTAGGTGCTATACTGTTGTAAGCAATTAATACTTAAGGAAAAGATAATAGTTATGATGTATCTGATTAAAACTTAAAACTAGGGACACATCTCCCCCCCCCCCCCACCCCCAAAATGGCCCATCCCTGTCCTCGAGAATGTCCCGAGTACAAGAGGATGGTTGGGGGACGGTCCCCTAGCATCCCCTTTTTTTTTCAAAACTTGGGAAAAGTTCCCGAAACGAGGAAATGGTCAACGGGAAAAGGGGGATGGGTGACTATCTCGGGGATGGCCAGGGGACGCCTAAGACGCCCCCCGATCGTCCCGGGGATGGCCGGCCATCCCCCACATCAAAGCATGGTCAAAACAAATATATATATGATGAGATTTTGTCACTCATGAATGATGAACAATCCTTAACTAGCAATAACAATGGGCAATGACCATGCCATAAAGGGCAGTTACCTTGATCACAAAGGGTTGTGAATGGGACTGTTAAAGTCTGTAGAAAAGGTAAAGACTGTGCAATAATGGATAGCTCAAGGGCAAAGCTTACCAAGATGAGGATAGTCAAACCTTAGAAAAGATAGTCATAGAAGGTTAAATAATGGGTTATGTTGAAAACACAAGGAAAAGACCCTTATTGAGCCCTCCAAAAATTAATATGATGTTTATCTGAGCAATGGAGAGGTCAAAAACTATCTGAAAGCATTAGAAACCTAAAGCAATTCCAAAAGCATACATAACAAGCTCTTTAAAGAAGGTGGTTAGATAAATTAGAAAGTATCCAAACTCATCAAGAGGACAGGTCATGGACTAAAAGTGGATCGTTTTAAAATGCAAATCTAGAAGTTTCAAAAGCTCTATACTAGTTGTGAAGATGATAGGGGAGAGATCAAAAGGATAGTCTTAGGACAGTCCAGTGATGAAAAGGTTTGCAAAGTGACCTTACCACAAAGATGAATGTGGCTTTGAACAATGCACGGAGTTTTCAAAGGACTGCCATTAAAGTATTTGACAGTGGGCTAAATATGACTGTGGTTTTTCTATTAAAAAAGGCAATCACTTTGAACAAGTGAGCAGTCAACCATGAAAGGGTAGTCACTTTGGACTAAAGGGACATAGTCTAATGAAGGACGGTTTTGAAGATGAAGGCAAACACAATGATAAAGTACAATGACAAAATATTAGAGAGGAACTTTTGATAGTCATGAATGAACAAGGGTGTGTTTGATGACAATATTTTGAGATATAAGACAGAGTTATTCTTGAGAAAATCATTAGATTGTAATATCTTCTTTATCAGAGGTATGAGTTGATGATTGATAAAGCTTAAAAATATGGCAAACAATTGACACTAAGGAGAAAAGTATGACAATACTAGAAGGTTTCCTCCAAAGCTTTTGAGGTATTATAACTTAAGGTTCTATAATGTATATTATGCATGCTTTATCCATGTTTTCATATGAATATTTAAAATTTCTCTATATATTTTAAATTTTCCCTATATTTTTATATACCCATCCCCCCGCTGTCCACAAATTTGGCCTCAAAATCCAGAAACTTGGGGACTCGTCCCACCATCCCCTGCCGTCCCCGTCCCGGAAACTTGGGGTAACCACCAATGAGCAAAGATCCAAAAAGTGTTGTTTCGGGCAACTCCAAGGGCAGCTCTAGTGGAGAAAGCACCTTCAGATGAGAGGTAGTGAGCATAGACAAAGGTTGGAGTATACTTATTATGGCACAAAAATTGCCACAACGAAACCGCAGCCAAGATGTATGTCAACAATGGTTGCTTGAGTAGTAGTGGACAAGAAGAATTCAGCATTAGTAAGGAGAACCTGCAAACTGCTAATCTAGACTATGGTCAGATGTTGATTGAAGCTCCAAATAAGGGGCATTGTGGCTTTGTCAAAGGGAAAAAATAACAATAAATACAGGTATTTTTTGTTTAATTTATTGTGTTATGTTTGAGGGGTGTTGGAAATAACCAAGTTACTAAGTCATCGTATGTCCATTATGTGTAGGAGCTAAAGTACTCTCCTGAAGTTTTATGTAGCATAGGTGAGGTAAGGTGCTTCATAACAATGAGGCATCATAAGATTCATAACACAAATTATGCACCTGCTAGGATATTTATGTAATACATATTGTCGATTATCTTTCTATTCCTGTTACCATCTCAATCTTTTTTATATCCATTTTCATATTCTATATTTACCATATGAAATGTTCGCAATCATAATACCATATTTTCTACAAAACACTTCAACCGATAATTTAAAGTGCACAATTAGCCAATGTCTGTCCACAGCCTTCATCCCATCAACTAGACCAAGCAAAACCATATATTATATTCTAACAGCTCAGGAATGATAATAGTATGTTTCAGGGTCAAAACAAGGAAACTGGCTACTGATATTTATTATTGATAAGGTCTTTACATGATTATGTAGTAAAAGAAATAAAGACAATTCGATTCGCACTTCTTGTCAGCAGATCACTACGTACAAAACCCGTGCCAAGAGGGGGCTTAAGATAGGCTATATAAATCATAGCAGCAAAAGTCTTTCTTGCTAATTAACTTGACAAACCAAAAGAAATGAATTTTTTAACTTCTTGGAATTAAATAGGGAAAAATAGGAAAACCCAGGTTAAGATTTGGGTAAGGGTTCAGAAAAAATAAGGTTAAGGTCAGGTAAAAATTAAAAAAAGAAATCAAAAACAGAAATCGAAAAAAAAAAAGCCAGAAACCAAAATCTACTTTACCAAGAAACCATGGATTTAATTGCAGATTACGATTTTATGGGGATTTATTCACGATTTTATTGGTCAATAACTCGTTTAACCCAAAAACTTTTTTATGGATTATTGCTTCTACGAATAAATCATCAATTTGCATACCCAGCATGCATTAAAGCCAGACTTTGCAATATAGCATAAGGTGCTCAGACAGCTTTATATGTTTCTCATAGACCATGAAGCTCTCTGCATGTTAACTAAGAAGACTATATTGTTTCTTTCCTCATACATCAACTC
Source organism: Sequoia sempervirens (assembly GCA_007258455.2). Classification (NCBI taxonomy): domain Eukaryota; kingdom Viridiplantae; phylum Streptophyta; class Pinopsida; order Cupressales; family Cupressaceae; genus Sequoia; species Sequoia sempervirens. The sequence goes on from VDFB02026320.1 coordinate 129,104,681, forward strand.
AAATTTAGTCAGGCACCAGTGTCAGGGCACTAAAATTTAATGAGTTCATATTTAACATTAAAAATGAAACTTATTGAGAGTCATTCGTATGTCTTTAGTGATGTACAGAAAGTTGAGCATTTATGAATTCCAGGAGCATGTCTAGTTATTACCAGAATATATTCTGAATGTGCCAAGTGTATCACTCAGGGTCATAGAACAGTCAGAGTTTAATATACTTACAGCAGTCCATGTTTATCTACATTTATCAAGCAGTAGAATCAACAATTTGGAACTGGGAAGCCTCTTTTGGAGTCTTGGTTATCTATAACCACACAATAACTCTGTTTACATGACTTATTGATTTCTCATGTGCTACTTTCTGTCTAAGAAACTGTCTTAACGTTGCTTCATGAACTCTCATGTAACAGATACTCTCAACATCAAAGTAATATATCTATTAGTCTATCTTTAAACTTTCCAACTGTCCTTCATTTTCCTTATTTCTCCAATGACATGAACGGCAGAGTTATGACCTATACGATCCTGCACACCAAACCAGTTTAAATCATTAATGGAATAACCATCCAGCTTTAGCTCATAATCAAGATATTTGTGATCTTGATTCTTAATACATTCTGTCAGTACTTTAAAAACATGATTGGGACGTTCTTTTTCTATTTTGTACCTACCAAAGGCAAGTTAAATTAGCTGAACTATGGATACAATCTTGCTATTGTCGGAAAATTTTAGATTCATTTAAACAATCATTTTCTTTTAATAAAAGAAAAAGACTTTTATTAATAAATTACCTTAAGTTCTGGAAGGTCCACACGCATAAAGGGATTAGACTCCAGTTCATCCTGAATGGTTGATGGAACTGTGAATTTATTCTCCTTCCGTTGCTGTTCAGCCCATACAAGTTTCTGCTTGAGCCTCTCATTTTCTGGTTCAATGGTCAGTGCAAACTGAAGATTCTTCACAGTATACTGCAGGAATGAAAAGAGTTAGGACACAAGAAATGTCTCCCCTAAAATAATCTGCATACGATGATAAGAAAAAAAACTGCTATATTTGACCTAAACTATAAAATACATAGGTATCTGCATTCATCTGAATTTGCAAGAAATCTGTAATATGCAAATAAACATCACTTGTTTTTGCAAACTATAGTTATCTTCTTATTTTTGAATTTTTTATCTTTTGTTTTTAACCCACCCTTCCAGAATGGTGCTGTGTGTTCAAGTGACTCATCCATCCCAAGTTTTGACCTCTTGCCTTCAAGAAGAAATCAAGAGCATATCACTGGCAAGCCAGAACTTGTGATGTTATTTGTCTCTCTATTGTGGCTTTAATGTATAATTTGATTCACTTGTGGCGTATTCAATTTATTTCCCATGTCCCTAGAAGTCAAGGGACCTTTCCAACTACCAAGTGGACCTGCCCCAAATTTGATTGAGTAAAATTAAATTAAGATGGAGCTGCAAAAGGAAATCCAAGCCTTGCTGTGGGAGAGGAATTATTAGGGATAGTAAAGGGAGTTGTTTGACAGCTTATGCACGATGCTTGGGAATCTAATCCAATCATGTAGCAGAAGCCAAGGCTGCCTTCTGGGGTATTCAGCTTGCCAAAGAGCTTAAAGTTTCTCATCTGATTATTTAGAGAGATTCACTTAATGTCACCAATTGTCTTAAGGCTCTCTCTTCACCCTCTTAGAACATTAGTAACATCATTAAGGGCTCAACAGAAATTTTAAATTCCTTCTCTGAGATTAGAATTGAGCATATCTTTAGAGAAGGAAACAACTTGGCACATAAGTTGGCCAACATGTGAGTTGGGTTAGATAATCTAATGCATAGAGGAATGTGGGGACTTTGTTTTTAAGAAATTGTTGAAGGACTTGAAGAAAGATTTCCTAATGATTTTCTTTTATCATGGATGGTATACTCTTCTGGGCTTATAGTGTTATTATTTTATTCGTGCCAACCAGGGTGCCTGATGTCACTATCAGATTATTGATGATTCTCTGCTTTGAATTCGCTCATGGCTCCTTTGCGAATTTCATCAACCTTTCTTGCACGCCATTATTCAGCTGTTTTAATTATTAGTTCCAGGTTGTGTCATCATTCAGCTGTAATAATTATTACCTTCAGGGTGTTGGTTCAGATTTGTATTTAATCAAGTGTCTTCTGGAGATCTCCATTTTCCTATTTTGGGATCTCTTGGATGGTTGCATTACTGTGAACATACAGTTGGGTGGTGTGTCAGTGAAGAGGTTTGATACTATGGGTGGGGAAAGACTGCATTAAACCTTCCTCTTGTGAAGGGCAAAGAAGAAGACTACAGAATGGCATATTCTCTGCAAGGGTGGGGAAAGACTACTCATTAAAACTTCCTCTTGTGAAGAGCAAAGAAAAAGACTACAGTATGGAATATTCTCTGCAAGGATGGGCTTACATCTTTCATGAAGAGGATAAATGGGTTTGATCCCATGCTTTCAAGGAAATTTGCAATGTCTTGGAAAGGTAGAAAGGTTATAGTGAGGGGCATTAGCTTTGAAATCTCTGAAGAAGGTATAGCAATGGCACCTACGTTATCCATGGAAGGCTTAAAGACTCATAAAGTGAATAAATCAAAGAGGAAGGACATGGAGGCTTTCCTTAAAGGAAAGAAAAAACTAATCAGATATCAGGCAAGTTATCTTTGTGAGTCCATGCCTGCTCCTTGGGACAGGGTGAGTTTCTATAGACACCTAAAATCCACCATCACTTCTAATGACACATTTTAACATGATTCCTAATGTTTCATCAATATCACCATGTTACTTAGCGAAGTTTGATAACACTACCATACTATCATCATCCTAAGTAATTAAATTAAACATTTATTTAATTAAATCCTCACCACTCCACTAATTAATTAAATAATAGAATTATTTAATGAATTATTCTAATTTCTATCTCACATTTTTAAATAAATGATCAATGAAATTTGTTTCTTCCATTATCCATTATCCATATTTTTCAAATCTCATCCATCCATTTAATCAGTCAATCTTCGCTCTAGATTTTGCAATCAAACATTTTATACCCTCATTATCTAATTTTTGATGCACCATTTGAAGATTTTATCTTCTAAGGCACATTTTACGAGGTGCAAAGGTTAGAAAATTTCAATTTTAGGTCTATAGTCCTTTGGGTTAGCACTTTTTACTCACGTGAAAGAGTCATTTTTATCAATTTCGGGTTTTTGGGGCATCACTGCAAGTAGGGGTTTTGGTTTCCCCTTTTTGTTTTAATTTTAAGTTGTAGGAACTTTTTGCTCCTATTGCAGTTACTTTTTGTTTTAATTTTAAGTTGTAGGAACTTTTTGCTCCTATTGCAAGTTACTTTTTGTTTTAATTTTAAGTTGTAGGAACTTTTTGCTCCTATTGCAGTTACTTTTTGTTTTAATTTTAAGTTGTAGGAACTTTTTGCTCCTATTGCAATTACTAAGTTGTAGGAAAATTTTGGCTTAAGAGCAAATTGCTAAAACTTCCAAAAATCCCGAAATTATTGCAAAAACTTCCAAAAATTCCGAAATTGCTATGGCTTCCAAAAATCCCGAAATTGCAAAAAGCAAAATTGCTAAAACTTCCAAAAGTTCCGAAATTGCTTAAGTGACTTAAAAACCCGAATTTGTTTGAAGTCTTCATTTTTGACAAAAAGCAAAATTGTCATATGGCTTTAAAAACCCGAAATGCAAGTAAAAGGCATTTTTTAAGTTTTACAAGTCATTTTTCAATTGCAATGAGGATCTAAAAACCCGAAATGCAAGTAAAAGGCATTTTTGAAGTTTTACAAGTCATTTTTCAATTGCAATGAGGATCTAAAAACCCGAAATGCAAGTAAAAGCCATTTTTGAAGTTTTACATGTTATTTTTCAATTGCAATGAGCATCAAAAAACCCGAAATGAGTTTTCAAGTGTTTTTGTGAATTTTGAAGCTTGATCTTGCTCATATGTACCCCGATTGAAGAGATTTTGGCATGAAGAACACTTGGCAAGGTCTGCAATTTTATTAAATTCCTCATTTTTGCTCTACCATTGCCACGTTTTTGCAGATTTAAGTTTGTTCAAGGCGCCTAGGGTTTTATTTATTTATTTATTTTTCTTTATTTTGGTTTGTAAACTCTTGTTAGAGGTATGTTCTTTGTTTCTTTTTATTTTTCTGTTTTTGTTGCTTTAAATCTTTTGTTCTTGGGTTGCCTTTCTATGGAGATTAAGATTGCATATTTAAAAAAATGTATGGCTGAAAATGCGTTTTTCCATTTCACAAACCCTTCATTCATGTCTCTTTCATACACCATCATACTTCATTCGCCCTTCATTCATAAAAAACGTTTTTCTCTCTCTTTCATTCACCTTTCCATTTCACTTTTCATTCACTTGCCTTCATTTCATATTCATTTGCCATTACCATTTTTGCTGTCAGCCTTCCAAAACCCGAAATTCACTTGTGAGCTCATTTTTGCATCAAATTATCCCTTCCCTTGTCAGTCTTGTTTACACATATGATCTATCAAACCAATAAATCAAGGCATGGGCATTGTTTTATAACAATTTCATCTTCAAATTCTATGGGTTCTTTATCAGTGAACAAAAGAAGAAGAGATACAACAATAATTCATGGAGCAGCTCGAAGGTCAATAATCCTCATGAAACCATCTGGGGACAAAGTGAATCAAGCATGGAAAAAGGACGCAACGAAGAGAAGAACTTCCTAAAGAAATGGCACTACTCCAAGCCTGTGATAAGGTTGAAGTTCGCCAAGGATACAAAGATCATTAAGAATGCAAATTCTCGTTCCAAGTTCGAGATCTCTTCACCAATCCTGAATACTTCAAGTTCTAAAATCCTGAAGCAGCATGAAGATCATCACAGATGAAGGATGATGTAGTTAGAGTCGTGTCTTGGACACTTAAAATAATTTCAATTATGTATTTTACTTTCGACAAAGTATATGTAAAAACAAGTTTTGCAATTGCAAGTGTTCTTTCCTTACAATTTTGAAAAATGTAATTACATGTAAAATCTTACAAAACAAATCACAATTTGGATTGTAATTTTGAATAAGTCAATTGCAATTAGTTATCGGTTGAGAGATTTTCTCAAGTTTGTTGAGATCCTCCCACCTTTCTCTCCAGACCTCCCTCCTATAAATACTTGAGGGTGTTTATTGTAATTGGATATCTTTTGGCAATGCAACAAAATTCTGCCAATTTGTGTATGCATTCTAAGACTTTGAGTTTAGATGTAAATCAGATTGCAATCAATAAAGAAAACAAATTGCTTCCAAACTTTGTGTTGGTACAAATTGTGATGTGACGACATTATTTGGAATTGATTGTGAGTTTTGTGGTGTTATACAAGGGAGATTCAAGCTCAATTCTGCAGACTTTGAGCTGCTTATTGTGTTTAAAGTTTTAGATTGGTTTTCAGATTTGATACTACAGACTTTGAGCTGTTTGTCACGTTTGAAGCTATTATAGAATGCTCAAACAAAGGGGGTAACTTGCAGACTTTGTGTTGCTTTTATTTTCTATTTTGAGCTGCTACATACTATACTTGGTTGATAAGAGAGTAAATTGTCAAAGACTTTGTGCTTTCAATTTGTTTTCCCGTCCCGGAGGAGCAACAGAGGACTTTGTGCCTTTATGGAAACTTTGCTTCTTTATTTGTTTACTTCATAAATCATTTATATTTTCAGCTGTGATTCTTTTCTGAAACAAGAGAAAAGAATAAGTGTCTTTTCTGGAAAAAGAGAAAAAGACAGAGTTTCACCCAGATTTAGAATAGATTTATAATTAGAGTGTATTTCTGAATTGTTAAAATAGACAGAAAAGGGGGAGCCTTCCCTTAATTAGGAGAGTTCAAACTCACGTGCTGTGGTTGAAATCACAATTTTGTACGCTTTCACAAGTATACAAAATTTCCAACCAACAGCTGGAACAAAATATTTATTTGCCATAATCATTCAAAACAACTTGCATCCTCACCATCCATCTGAAACAACTCAAATTCTAACCATCCATCATGCTTCCTATATTTGAGGAAAATTTTCTCAACCAATCTCAACTGTAGATTCATCAAATGAATCTACAGCAGTTATCTTCCTATTCAAAAAATTATAAATAACCTTTAAAGCTTCCAAAAAAGGCAATATGTGAATTTACAAGTACATGTTGCTGAGATTTTGTATGAATCTACTTGAGCAACTACATATTATTCCTTTGTGTCATTGCATTTCCCTTGAGCATATCCACCAACAATAGAGTACCATTTTGTAACACAAGTTTTGTTTGATTTCTATTAAGCTCAATCTGAGGTTTTGCACTTTGAAATAAAAAGATTTGATTAATTTGTGTTTGTTCTTTTCCTTTTAAAATTGAATTTTGAATTTTGTGCATTACATTATGACATGCCCTAGTGGGACACCTGTCTTAATCCAATTTTTTACTTTTGTAGGTTGTCTCAATGTGATTTTTTAGATTTTTCCACAATCCTAATTGTGTTTTCCAGAACAACTTTTGCACTGTGCGCAGTAATTTTCCACCTAATTATCAGTGTTCCCACCTTCATTTTTTTAAGCTTTTGGCTTGTTATAATAAAAGTGTTTCCCCTTCAGCTTCAATGTTTGCATTTCACTATTAGCATTACCAATTTTTGTGGTTGTAAAATGTTTGACCGATTTTTTCTTAATGGGGTTTTTCATCTCATCAGTTCTTGCAGGGATAGCTATACTGAGGGCGACTTTGTGGGATTTTAAGTTAAGAGTCTTGAATGCCTTTTGTTAACTAGAATTTCAAATCTTTTTGCCTTCAAATTGTGATTCTTGCTTCGGCTTTTCATTAATTGGTGTTTTTGCAGGTGCTTGTTGAACCAATTTCTTATTGCTGCTTCTCAATTAACTTGGATATTGTAGGGTATTCTTTCTATTAATTTTTCTTTTGCATGATCGCAACACTTGTGCTCTATGATGCAGCGTTTTCAATCAATAGTCAGTGTTTCCACCCAATCACCAATGTTTCTATTTTTCTATCTTTTTTTGTTGGTTGCCATTTTGTTTTCTGTCAAAAAATTTACACTCAATTTGTGGCATTTTTGCCTAGTCCACAGCATTTGTGCCTGTTAAACTATTTTTTCTTGCAAGTCAACGCCTATGTTTAATCAATGGCATTTCCATGTAATCTTCAGCATTTGCAATGTGTTTTAGCATTTGGAATCTGATATTTTTCGATTTTTGTTAACTTCAATCCACTAACCATTGATTTGCAAGTGTTGTGTTTGGGTTTTTTCTATTGTTCTAACTTTGTGCAGGTTCATTTGCCTGAGGCCTAAATCTTGCAAACTACCAATGTTGCGGTTTTTGTAAGGTTGCTTGTCAAAGTTGGTTTTAAAGGAAATTAACCTTTGTTTTTAGTCTTTGTTTGTTGTAAGTTAGTTGTGTATGATCTCCTCTTGCACCTTAGGATGACCTTAAGAATAAAAACAACCTACTTACTCTTCTTGTGTGTCACGTGTATTCGTGATTAGCTTGTATATGCTCTCTTTTTGAACCTTAATTTTAAAGTGATCTTGAGGATCAAGAGTGGTTTCTCACTTGCATTTCCCAGAGGATAGTTCTGTACGCTCTTCTCTCGTGCTTAAGAGCGATCTTGACGATCAAAAACAGCTGTTCCTTTCTTTCTTTCTATTTTAGGAGCTTAATGACCTTGGAACTGATATCCAAGCACGAAGCCAAACCCCGTGTTCTGTCAAGGCATACAAATTCCAGGCAGGAATTGTCGATCTTAGCTAAGAAAATGTGTGTTTTAAGCAAACAATGAACTGAGGTGGTTTTGTCCACCAATACTCAAGCCTTAGGCAATATGCTTCAGAGTTGAAATTGTCATTCTTGGTGCAGCTCCAATCAAGAGGCTAGAGTGAAGTGAGAAGGGTATTTGACCTCATCATCATACACTTTAGACATACTCTCTAATTTCATGAAAATGGGCATCACGTACCTTCGGATATATCAAGGAATCCCTAGATAAGCCTAGTTTAAGACATTTTCGTTGTTTGTAACTTGTGATGAACTAATAAGCAATTAGCTTCGAGAAGTTACCCTTGAGGTATATTGGTGGGCTCACACGCCAAACACACCCACTTAAATTATATAGGTTTTTCTTGTGTCTTTTTCAATAATGATGCTTGCAACAATTACTGAGCCTTATAAGTAATAATGACTCTTCAATATAAACATGAATAGATTGTATCTATATATTTATGTATGTCTGTAGCCTATGATCAATCAGATATAAGGTCGAAGGAGGCAAGTTAGGAGGATGTTGTTTATAGGCCTCCCATGCTAAGTACGCCACTCCGAGGGTGGAATAGTCTTGGTCAAACGTTCCTGCCGCTTGGGGCCAAGAGGTGGGTAGTCTTGGTCGGACACTCGTGCTCTTGGGCTTAGATGGTGTTTACAAGCCTCCCATGCTAAGCACGCCACTCTGAGGGTGGAATTGTCTTGCTCAGACGTTCCTGCCACTTGGGGCCAAGGGGTGGGTTGTCGTGGTCGGACGCTCATGCTCTTGGGCTTAGATGGGTTGAGTAGTTTACAAGCACCCCTTTCAAGACTTTCCTATCAAGCCAAACTATGATTGATTGTTAGGATGGATTCAAGGAGTCTTAATCATGAGGATGGATAAGACAACATGGATAGGAAAAGCAAGTACAAGTGTATCCACTAAGCACGCCACTCTAAGGGTGGAACTGTCTTGGTTCAAACGTTCTTGCCGCTCGGGCCCAAGGGGTGGGTTGTCTTGGTCGGACGCTTGTGCTCTTGAGCTTAGATGGATATCTTCGGGCGGACTTATTGTGCTTCTCATCCAGGTCCTGTTATGATTAAAACTTCCATTATGCATTATGAATATTGGTAGTTTAGATAGTTTTGAAATAATCATGTATTTTGTATAGCTCAATAGATAAGGTATTTATTATGTTCTGATCATATGAATTATATTTCCAATATTATCTAACATTATTGCAAGACCTAAACCAAGATTTATCTTGCTTGAAGCATTTAAGTGGTAAATTATAACCCTAACTACATTAAGCTTGTGATTCTAGGGAAAGATTTAGGGTTATCCCAAAAGGAGACATTACAGTGGTATCAGAGCATCTTTCCTGCCATCCTGTGTGTGCTTGAGCTGGTTGCTTGTTTGAGCTACTTGTTTGTCTGCTTGAGCTACTTTCCTATGTGCTTGAGCTAGTTGCTTGCTTGCTTGCTTGCTTGAGCTACTTGTTTGCTTGCTTGAGCTACTTGCTTGCTTGCTTGCTTGAGCTACTTGCTTGCCTAGTTGAGCTGGTTACCTATGTGCTCGGGCTACTTGGTTGCATGCTTGAGCTACCTGCTTGTCTACTTGAGCTGGTTGCATACTTGCTTGAGCTAGTTGCTTGCATGCTTGATCTACCTACTTGTCTACTTGAGCTAATTGCCTACTTGCTTGAGTTGGTTGCTTGCGTGCTTGAGCTACCTACTTGTCTACTTGAGCTGGTTGTCTACTTGCTTGAGCTAGTTGCTTGCATGCTTGAGCTACCTGCTTGTCTACTTGAGCTAATTGCCTACTTGCTCGAGCTAGTTGCTTGCATGCTTGAGCTACCTACTTGTCTACTTGAGCTAGTTGCTTGCTTGCTTGAGCTTGTTTTCTTGATTGAGCTACTTAGCTACTTGGTTGTCTGCTTTAATTTATGATCGATGTGGTTTTAAGTTATACTAATTCACAAACTCCAACTCGTGGATTTTGAGAATTATGGAGAAATAGTAGAACTTAAGAATATTAGTCAATACATTGTCTTCATAACCAAAATAACCACCACTTGGTTAGAACTTCCAACTCCTATCAAAGCTAATATCATCACCACATGGAGCAACATCTTAAAATTACACTTCTTAGATTATGATTGCTTGAGGGCAAGCAATCTTGGGCAGGGTGGACTGTCATGTCCCTGAAATTGTAACACTAAGATATAAAGCATTGAAATGCAAATAAATAAATAACGAAATACATATGAAAATATAAAAAAGAAATATTAGCAATTTAATATCATTATAATTATAATTATCACAAGATAATATTATAATTACAATTATCAAATATAAAAATATAAATATTATTAAAAATTTGATATTATAATTATATTAATAATAGTAATATAAAATTAATATATTAATAATACAAAATATATAGAATAACATAATACATATATGTTCAAGAGAATAAATCAATTATGACATGAAGGCAGCGCTTGAAAAAGGCGCAGTTAAAATAATAAAGAGTGAAGTGATGTCCATAAAGAATAAGGAATAATGCTTAATTGGATGCAGCGATATTTGGAAATAAAAGTAATTTCCAAAGGTGGTGTTCATAAAGGCACCGATTAGTTTTAAAAAGGGCAACGATCAGTCAAGGGATACGTCTCTTTAAGATACAAAGATATAAAGGAGGACAATTACCAAAAGGAGAAGGCATCGTCAGTTGGGGAAATAAGAGGTTTCTACAAATCGAAGTGGTAAGTATTAGGTGAGTATTTTCATAACTCTAAATCAGCAGTCATAAATACCTTTATATAGTTAGAAAATAATATTTGTTAAATATGTTATGAATGTAAATATTAATGATTGATAAATATATTAGGAATTGGTAATTGATAAACAATCTGATATTAATAAATATTAATGTAGATATTAATATTTGGTAATTAATAAATATATTAATATTTGATATTGATAAAGATATTAATGTAGATATTAATATTTGATAATTGATAAATATATAAATATATTTTATAATATTGATGATTGACACCGTTTTTACATAATAGTATTTATCTAATTGATGTCACTTATTAATGTCATTTTGGAATAGTAAGATTATGCATGCACTATTGATTCTTATAGCATTGCTAATATGCTATTGAACAAATAATTTTAAATATATATATATATGTATACATGATTTCCGATTACCCAATAAGGATGCTTGCAACAATTATTGAGCCTTATACGTAATAATGACTCTTCAATATAAACATGAACAGATTGTATCTATATATTTATGTATGTTCGTAGCCTATGATCAATCAGATATAAGGTCGAAGGAGGCAAGTTAGGATGATGTTGTTTATAGGCCTCCCATGCTAAGCACGCCACTCCGAGGGTGGAATATTCTTGGTTGGACATTCCTGCCGCTTGAGGCCAAGAGGTGGGTAGTCTTGGTCGGACGCTCATGCTCTTGGTCTTAGATGGTGTTTACAGGCCTCCCATGCTAAGCACACCACTCTGAGGGTGCAATTGTCTTGGTCGGATGCTCCTACCACTTGGGGCCAAGGGGTGGGTTGTCTTGGTTTAACGCTCATGCTCTTGGGTTTAGATGGGTTGAGTAGTTTATAAGCACCCCTTCCAAGACTTTCCAATCAAGCCAAACTATGATTGATTGTTAGGATGGATTCAAGGAGTCTCAATCATAAGGAGGATGGATAAAACAACATGGATAGGAAAAGTAGGTACAAGTGTATCCACTAAGCACGCCACTCCAAGGGTGGAATTGTCTTGGTTCGGACGTTCCTGCCACTCGAGGCCAAAGGGTGGGTTGTCTTGGTCAGATGCTCGTGCTCTTGAGCTTAGATGGATAGCTTCGGGCGGACTTATCGTGCTTCTCATCCACGTCCTGTTATGATTAAAACTTCCACTAGGCATTATGAATATTGGTAGTTTAGAATGTTTTGAAATAATCATGTATTTTGTATAGCTCAATAGATAAGGTATTTATTATGTTTTGATCATATGAATTATATTTCCAATATTATCTAACATGATTGCAAGACCTAAACCAAGATTTATCTTGCTTGAAGCATTTAAGTGGTAAGTTATAACCCTAACTACATTAAGCTTGTGATTCTAGGGCAAGATTTAGGGTTATCCCAAAAGGGGGCATTACACTTTGTTACTTTGCTTGTTAACCTTTCGGCATGTTCACAAACTCATTAACTTGCCAATGTTTAGATTCTAGAACTTCATCCTTACAAACCTTTTTCACTTTCTCTCTTGTCAAAGTTTTTATGAGTTCACAAACCTTATCAATCTTTCAATGAGTTTGCAAACTCATGAACTCACCAACATCACAAACTTGGCCCTTTCTTGTCAACTTTTTGGCAAGTTCATGAACTTGGTGACATTTTGAACCTTGTCAACCCTTCAACGGGTTCACGAACTTGCAAACATGCTAACTTTCTTAACTTGGCCATCTAATTTGTTCTTTTTGTTGAGATTTTGAGAAGTTTGTGAACACACAAATTTCTCGACATATTGAACTTTAGAACTTTATGTTGTCAGGGTTTCAAGGGTTGAAGGAAACAAGAAATCTATCCCTTAAGGCATGCAAATAAGGATACATAGTGAAAAGTGTTGGGGATAAGGGTTCAAGGACACTTCATTCCTTGTACCACATTAGAAGTATTCCCACATTTCCAACTTCAAAAAAGTATATAGAAGAAAATGACAAAAGTCAAGGATCAGGGATGCCAAAGAAAAGGTACCCAAATAAAGAGATGGCTGAAACTCTAGCTCATAAAGGTAACTTGGTGTAAAGGATTAGAGAGTCAAGGTTCTGAGGAAAAACATGTTGGGAAGGAAAACTCCAGAACTCTGACAAAAGCATAGTCCTTAGAAATTTGAACATAAAACATTGATACTTAGAATTTTCTTGAATCTTTGCAATTTCTAACACATTGGCAAACAAATAGAATATCAAAAGGGATAACATATGCAAACTTTGACCAAGAGGACCCATCAGGAAACATCTCAGATCAGTTATCTATGACAAGGATGATAAAGCCAAAATGCAAAAGGGGCTAGGATTCAACCACAATTGGACACAATCAAATTGAACACCAACATTGGCTCTAGTTGGGGATGTGTGTCTCTTGCAGGCAAAGCACGAATCTAGAACTTTGGGAGTAGACCAAAACAATGGACCAAAAGTCTTGTGTTATGGAGACAAATCAGACTTAGATGCAAAAATCTTCATATTATTTTCATTAAATAATTTGTTGCGCTTAATAAATATTTATGTTGCACTCGTATTTAAAAGAACGATTACAAACAATTATTAAATGCTAGAAATGAACAGCTGCAAATAGTTATTGTAACTGCCCAAAAGAAAAATGTTATTGGGTGCATGAGTAAAAACCAATGGCTACACTTTGTTCTAATTAATGGGACATGTGCAGGAGGTTTTACAAACACTCGGTTTTGAGTTTTGAGGGCAGCTGGGCGTGAAAAATGTTAGCAAAAGTTCACAGTTTTGTGGCTGGAAAAACGTAGGAAGTGCTGCAGGCACCCGCAACAAAGGTTGTGTAAAAACAGCAGTGGTAAAACGTGGAGAAAAACATTGTTGCAAGTTGCAGATGTTGTTGCATGTCTTTGTAAAGGCTTTTTGCTAGAAGTTTAATATATATTGGACCCTTCGTTGGTGGATGTAGCCCGGTTTTGGGTGAACCACGTTAAATTTTGGTGTTGTTCTTTTACTGTCCATTATTTCTGTGTGTTCTATTTCTCTGTTTAATTATTCATATCTGCATCTAATTGATAGATATCTTCCTCCAATCTCTAACAAAAAGGAGGCCGGGACAAATACACTTTGTCATGATCAAACAAGGATCATGACTGCACAAAGACACACACAAAACAATATTTACAAGACATGACAGGAAAAGAAACAAAACACATATGTAGGGTAGGAACAATACTTACAAAAGCATTGCTGGTCCAAAGTATCATGGATCAACAACCTCACTAATTCTTTTTCCAAGCTCTTGAGGTGATATGGATTGTCACCACACCCCTCAACAAATTTATATGACCACGTCACGATCCATTTTCTTCTACATCTAGAACATTTGGGTAGCAACCCATTCTAATTTTCCCATAACATCAAAGCATACCTTTGGAGCTACAAATCAAGTCTTCCCTACTAACCATCATTCCATTTAGAGGGTGCAACTCAGGTTCTCTAGGAAAAATATTATACCCTTGCCTCCCAGATCATTCTTGAAGTGGAACAAGGTGGATGCACATTTGAAATCTGCCTCACTAAACTTTATTATATCCACAACTGCACCAATATCTTCCATCGATATCATCTTGTCAATCCTTGGTGCACACCTCCACTTGTCATTATGTGAAGACCTACTGATCAATGGAATAGAATTTTCCTACCCATCTTCATTTTTGGACCATAACAATTGTAGCATATGGTGTGGCAAAGGGGAAATGATAAAAGGGTCCAAAATATCTGAACTTACCAAGACTGATGCATCCTAATGAGCTTCCTTGATTTGCATATATGTATTAGCTAGTTCGTCACTCCATATGATTGATTCTTCATTTGCATCTATGGCATGAGCAAGGCATAGGAGGAAATTAGCAATGGTCTGATCTTCATCATCATGATCTCCTAAGAGAAAATCTAGACCAGCATAAACGGATGGAACTTCATTTGTACTGTTACAATTGTCCTCTTCAATGTGTAGGCATTCCTCTTCCCTCTATATGTTGACCTCTTCACATGGTAGGCCTGTTTGATCATATAGGAAGGTCAAATCATATGCATCAAGGATGCAAGGCATGACTTGACTGCAAGAAGGAACATCCAATTCCTCCTTCAAGTCACTTCCTATACATCATACTTCCAATGCAAGGACTAAACCAATTGTGCCTTGTCACTATTCAAATTTGCTCCTTTTGGAATCTCATGTTCATGAGTTGTTGCCAACTCTATCTCCTTCACTACCTATTGCCGTATTGGACTCATCTTCCTCTCAATCACCCTCTTTATTACACTATTGTCCCTCATCTTATCCTCTACCCTTTGCGAGTTCTTAGCACTGCACAAAAAAATTTACTTGATCTAGTCACAACATCACTTTGTGTATGCACCTACTCATCTCTCAACTAATATTCATTCCTGACCTGCACCACTATTGCATCTGTATGGGTTATTGTGCCTTCACATAGTGGCTTGGGCTGTTGGGATAGCTAGATGAGTTACCTATGATATTCTATGTCATGAGCAGGCAACTCAAACTTTTTTGCATCAAAATTATGCTCATCTTGAAACTCTAGATCAACTACATCATACTCATTGTATTCATCTTCTCCTTCCACGGAGTCATATCCAAATGCATCATATTGATCATCCTCATCTTCATAGTACTCAAAAACGGCTTCCTCATAAAGAAAATCATCCTCTCTACTCACTGAGAAGGCATTTGGATTTTGTAATATCCCTAAATAGGGATAATAAAAAAACAATGATATCTCAAAAAATATGCAATAAAAAATTCTGATATTTTATTTTCAGATAGAAAACCCTTCAACAAACTCAAATCTATGCTCAAAATATTTTTCTGATTTTTTTATTATTTTTTAGGAATTTCTGAATATTTTTTAATATAATAAAGTTCCAAAAAATCCACTAAACAAACTACAAATTGCAGAAATGCATTACAACAATTCCTTTTAAAATTTTAGAGCTTAACAAGGATAAATATGCAGATTTTTAATAACAAAAATACCTAAAAATGGTTCAGAATTATTTCCAAACCCTAGTCGACCCTCAAAATGGTGCTAGGCTCCCAAAATGGTCAATGGTAGGTATATCTTATGTGCTCCTCAGTAGCCATCCACCTTATGCTCAGAAATTGACAATTTGCTACTGTAGAAGCTTCCAAATCTGAGTCTTCAGCACTGAGATTCTCCTCTAATTTCGTCTCCAACCCTGATGAATACTTATAGCCCAAAAATAATAATGTGCTAGGGTTTCACAAACTGGAGTTCTTCCACCTAAACACACTCTTCCGACTAGGGAGAGCCCGTATGTCTCACCGGAATCAAGGATACTTAAGGGTTTCAATCCTCAAGCCAAGTTGTAGCAGCAATAAACAAAAAACTTCATCATATAATGAGCCCAAAATGAACCCTCAAAGAGTTATATAACAACTCCTAAAAGAAAAAAATAATCTCCACCCTTGAAACTCCACCTCTTAATCCAATGGTCCAAGATAAAACCCTAAATTTTGCACTTATCAGCTCCTAGAAGATGTACGCCCCCTTTTGGCAATTTGTCACATGTTTTAAAAGTCACTTTAAGTACATAAAAAGGGGACAACTGAAGTCCTTTGGCTAGGAAACTCTTAAGTTGCCTAAAAAGATGTGCCCATAACTTAAAATAACTTAAGTTGCATAAAAAGACGTGCACAAAACTTAAGAATAGAATTTAGAACAAACCAAAGACTCCATATCTTATCCAATGATGCTCTATGTCCTCTTCCTCTTGGGTAATCCAAGGAAAGGACAACCAATCTGCTGCTAATCATCTTGATTTGAGTTGGGGACATTACAGTCCTCCCCACCCAAAGAATGCTTGTCCTCAAGCATTTGAAGACTAGGATGCTTAAGAATCTCCTTCCTTCCCATGTTACATCCTCCAAAGGCAAGCTTTTCCACTTGATTAGATATTCAGAAATTACTTTATTCCTCAACCTTTTCTCCCTTGCAAAATTGTTTCTAGAATAAGTATCAATTTACCTTCTTCATCCATGGGAGGCAATTCCATTGAAGGCATCACATGCTGTCCAAGTGCCTTTTTGAGACATGACACATGGAATACATTGTGAATCTTCCTTGTAGATGGCAGCTCCAATTCATATGCTACTTCACCATTTCTCTTAGTCACCTTGAAAGACCCATAAAAACCTTAGTTTAAGCTTTTCTACTCCACTTACCTTCAATGAAGATTGTTTATAAGGTTGAAGACGCACAAATACTATGTCTCCCACCTCAAAAGACCTCTCAACTTGATGACGATCAACATATTTCTTCTATTGTTCCTGTGCAATTTGAATATTCTCTTTGAGTGCACTGAGGCTATCTTGATTCTCTTTAGCCCACTCGAGATTTTGGAGCTTGAGAATAAAAAAAACCAAATCCACAAATGTAGAAGCTTCATAACCATACAAAGCTTTGAAAGGAGTCATGCCTATGCTCATGTGATATGTAGTGTTGTAACAAAATTCTGCCAAATGTAACCATTTTCCCCACGCTTTTTGCTGTCCTGAAACATTGTTCCTCAAGTAGCCTTCAAGCCATTTGTTAACAATTTCCGTTTGAGGATGATAACTAGTGCTATGATCAAGTTTCGTTCTAGCCAACTTCATCAACTCTTGCCAAAAAGTGTTGATAAATATGCGATCTCTGACACTTACAATCCTCTTTGGCACTCCATGAAGTCTAAAAACTTGTTCAAAAAACAAACCAACAATTTGTGGTGCTTTAAATTCGAAAGGCATTGGCGTAAAATGGGCATATTTTGTAAGTCTATCCATGACGACTAAAATATAGTCCTTACCATTCACCTTAGGTAGCCTTGTAATGAAATCCATTGATATTTGTTCCCACTTTTGATTGGGAATAGGAAGTGGTTGTAGCAGTCCTGCTGGAAAAGAAACTGCAGCCTTGTTCCTTTGACATTTTATTCACTCCCTCACATGCTTAAGAACATCATCCTTCATACCCTTCCATGAAAATCGTTCACGAATGTACCTGTATGTCTTCAAATAACCAAGATGACCAGCAAGCTAATTGTTATGAACAGCAATAAGAATCTTATGCTTTAGCTTACTTTCAGGCACTAAGTAGATTGTATCCTTGTAATACATGATGTCATTCAGCACTTTATATCTTTCATCATCAATTTTACCATCTAAAATATCACAAGCATGCTGATTCTTTGAATATTCAATTAATATATGGTCCTTCCAAGAGGCTGAAATTTCTAAAAGTGAGCAAAATGTAGGACTTCTAGACAATGCATCAGCAACAACATTATTTTTCCCTTTGACAAATTCAATGTCAAAATCATATCCTTTTAGCTTACTTACCCAACGTTGTTGTCTCTCGTTTAGTCCTTTTTGCTCCATGAAATACTTAAGGCTATTATGATCAGTGCTCACTATAAACTTGCTGCCCACAAGATATTGGCAAAACTTTTCAAGTGTGTGCATGATTGCCAACATCTCCTTATCTTATGTAAAGAACCTCCTTTCAACTTCATTTAATTTTCAGCTCTTATAAGCAATGGGATGCTTGTCTTGCATCAAAACAGCCCCAATACCAATACCAAATGCATCACACTCAAGCACAAAAGGTTTAGAAAAGTTCAGTAAAGCCAAAACAGGACAAGTACTCATTACCTTCTTAAGATGATCCATGATCCTTTGAGCCTCATCCGTCCACATGAAAGCATCCTTCTTGGTCAAATTTGTCAAAGGAGCAGTTAATGAAGAAAACCCCTTCACAAACCATCTATAGTATGTGCATAGACCAACAAAGCCCCTCAATTGTGACACGTTCTTGGGTGGTGGCCAATAGAATATAGCTTGAATCTTCTCCCTATGTGCCTTCACTCCACCATTCCCAATGACATATCCCAGATACAATAGCTCAGTCATACCAAACTCACACTTAGAGGCTTTCGCAAAAAGAGAATTAGCTGCCAAGATACTCAATACCTCATCAAGGTGTCGAAGATGCTCTTCCCACATCTTGCTATATACTAAGATGTCATCAAAGAAAACCAACACTAATTTCCACAACTACTTATTGAACACATGATTCATGCAAGACTGAAAAGTAGCCAGAGCATTTGATAATCCAAAGGGCATCACCAAATACTCAAAATGTCCGTAGTGGCACCTAAAAGTTGTTTTGTGTACATACTGCTCTCGAACTTGAATATGATGGTATCTTGAACGAAGATCTATTTTGGAAAAATAGACCGCTCCATGTAGCTCATCCAACAACTCATCAATACGCGGAATAAGATACTTGTTCTTGATGGTCTTCTTATTAAGTGCACGATAATCTATGCACATCCTCATCATACCATCCTTCACCAAAACAATAGAGGAAGCAAAAGGACTAGAACTAGGCTATATATGTCGTACATCCAACAATTCCTGAACAGTCTTCTCAATCTCATCCTTGAATTTTTTAGGATGACGGTAGGGATCCGTAACCATTGGTTTGCTATCCTCAAGCTCAATGGCATGCTCAAATCCATGATCCGGAGGTAGTCCATGTGGTAAATCTGAAAACACCAAACTATGCTTGTCCAACAAACCCTATATGTCAACATGATATCTAGTATCTACGTTGTCCTATATCCGAAGACTTATCTTAAACAAAACACTACACTACCCACTTAGCCTCTGAATGCCAAAAATTTCTCTCCATCCTCTTGGCTGAAACAACTCTAGGTGCCTCCAAAGATAAGCCTCATAACACCACCTTCTTACCATCTACTATAAAACTCAATTGCATAATTTTAAAGTCCATGACATATGGATTTATAGAATGCAACCATTGAACACCCAATACAACATTGGTGTCCTCAATGTCAATCACATAGAAGTCATCGATAAGGGTGTATTTATCCAAAGACATACTCAACTGTGGCACAAGATTAACCCAATGCAATGTGCCATTCGCTGTCTTCACACGGAAACCATCATGCTCAACTTTCAAACCCTACTTTTTCACATAGGATGCACCAATGAAGTTGTGGGTAGCCCCACTATCAATCAATACAACAACCCACTGGCCCTACATAACGCCCTTAACTCTGAAAGTATTATAATGAGGAGTGGTAGACAGAGTTGCAATCGCACCCTCCATTTGTGCCAAATCATCCTGATGCTCATCTACGCCTGACTCCCCATCCATCTACTCCTGCTGCTCATCGTGAACCTGGGTCTCCTCCAACTCATCATCACTAGGATCCTTAAAGACCTCAATCTAGTGGGCTTTTCCCCCACTCTTACAATTATGTCCAAGTGTCCAAGGCTCACAACAATCAAAGAAAAACCTCTTCTATCTCAATGCGTCCCTCAAATCACGAGATGTCCCACCAACTGGCTTAGATATCTCTCGCTGGTCTAGTATACTTTGGTTTCTTGTCCTTCCTCTATGGTCAATCATGCGGTGAAGATCTCTGCAGAAACTTGCTAGGAAACCTAGCTTGTGGTGTAGATAACTCCATATTCCTTGACCGCTTAATAGCATCCTGCAAGGATGGTGGGTCAAAAGCTTTGACCCAACCTCTAAGAGGTTCTGACAAACCCTCTATGAACCAAGAAATTAATCTCTTCTCGATCACATTAGAAACCATAACTAATAATTGCTGAAACTCTAAAATATATGCATCAGGTGTCCCAACCTATCTCAACTGAGCTAACTCTCTGGAGTGTGCCTCTGAATCCTTACGGTCAAACCATTCTATCAATGTAGTACGAAACTGATCATAAGAGACTATTGCTCCATGTCTTTGTGTCACTATCCCATGATACCACAACTCATGTGCAGCTCCTTCAAGGTGGAGGGTAGCAAACTTGATGGTCTCAATCTCCTTCATCTAATTCAGTGCAAGATAAGTGTCCAATTTATGAATCCAAGCTCTAGCCGTACACTTGGATAATCCATCAAAACTAGGTAGGGATAGTTGTCCCAATCTCTTCTGCAACCCATAATTTTGCTTCCCTTGATTATGTTTTTGCTTGGGCTTTAGGCGCTTGGTGACCTCCAAGTAGTCCCTAAAAGAGATGGCTGATTGAAAATCCGGTCCCAAAGATTGATACTTAGCTAATATTTCAGCATCCTCATTATCTTCTATAGGTTCCTCTTGTGTAGGCTCATCATCTTGTATGAAAGTAGGCATGAACAGTTTGGATTGTGACGAACCCGTGAATTTGATGGTAAAATGTTCCTTATTTTCTGCAACATTGCTATTTACTTCTCTCTCTGTATGCACTAAAATCCCATTGTAATGTCCCGTTTTATCTTTGCACTTCTCAGTGATTGATGGCCTATCCCCAGGGTGCTTGGCTAGTCAGAGGCAGAATTAGGGTTTTCGACTGTTTGGTGGGTTCTCTTGAAGATTCAGGGGTTTTGTTTGTTGGAGTTTGGGTGTTCGGATTCTGGATTCCTTCTGGGTTTTCAGAGAGCTTCGCAATGGTGGCGCATGCATTGCATTCCGAGTAACTTTCCGAATTTACTATTTTTAGTAAATTCTATTTTTGGCAGTGGTCCAGTCAGCACCAGCTCAGTCAACTTTCCTCTTCTGGCAGTTCATTGGGTAATTCTGAATTTTGGCGTAAGGGGTTCATTTTGGAGGAATAAGTATTTTAAAGACAATAATGTTTTATTTTATAAAATAACCCCTTGTCCTAGTATTATGACTTTAAGTTGTTTTAAAGAAGGGGACCTTGAGGGGTATTGTCTCATGAAGGAAATATTTTATATTTCTAAAGTCAAAAAATATTACTTGGAGAAAAGGACGCCTTTTTATGAAGGAAAAGATTTTAAAATAAAGAAATATTAACTTCATGAAAGGGGGCGCCCAAATTGGAGGGAAAAGAAGATAGTTACAAAATTGAAAATTAGGGTTTCTTTCTAGAAGCTTCCGGAGGGTCCTCTCAAAATTATAAAAGGGAGCTTTGGGTCTTCATTTAGACATCTTATGACTTCTATATTGTTATGCTGCCGAAATGGTAACAGGATTGCTTCGAGGAATGAATGCCTCCTAGCCTTGGCTCGACTTCGTGCTTGAGAGATAGCACCTAGTGGAGAGGTTTGCTTGTTTGAGTGACATTTTGTAGTGTGGTTTGCATTTGTAGTTTGGGTTGTAGTTTGGGTTTCCTTATGTAGTTCAGTTTATTGCATTTTATGTCATTTTCTGAAGTTGCTGATAACAAGGCTGAATCTATAGTTTCACTCATAAATCAAAAAATACAAAAAGAGTTGTTCTGGGTATTGTCTCATTGGTTTTCTCTGTTGGAAGAGACCCTTCATGAATATTTGCAGATTTTAATACGAAGTTTATGATTTTATAAAGCAAATTCGTCATTCCTTGTAGGGCGCCCTTTCTGGAGTGCTTTGGGATCCGTGCCATTAATTAATAGCCACTTTTAGCTGTCCTTTCTCATAACTAAACTAGGCGCCATCATTTTAAGAGTATTTTGCATCAGTTTTCATGTAATTTGAGTGAGAAATGAGTGAGTTGTGAGCTTTTCATTGAGTTTATGTATTGCTGGTTCTGTAATTCATGTTGCTGGTCTGTCAGATCAGACTTGAGAAAATTGCATATTAGCGAAGGACGGGTGTTAGGAATTCATTATTGACCTAGTGGATGACATCTTTACTATTGCAGCAACTTGTGGAGCTTAAATCCTTGATCTTGCAGGCATTCTACTTCTCATTGTAAGCTGAACAGTAGTACTGTCAGCAATTCTCTCAGTTTTGCTTATCATGTTTGTAATTGCCCACTGAATAAGTGGAAGAGGCTGGCTTGCCGCCTATTTACTTTGATTTGCATTGTAATATCATACATCTCCGCCCTATGGTAGCTCCATTCCCACTCCGGGTTTGAAAGCACATTCTGGGTGTTGAGTTTATTTCGAAGTTGCATTTGTATTTCTTTAAATCTCCACCATATGGTCGCCTCATTCCATTCTGGTTTGGGTAGCACATACTTGGTGTTGAGTTACTTTCAGTTGCAGTTCTGATTTATTGTACTGACGATCCTCTTGCCATATGACAGCCTCTCTCTTGTTGAGATTGAGTGCGCATTCTTGGCAATGAGTTATATTGTAACTGCTGGTTTGATTTATCTAACCTTAACGGGTGCCTTCTGCATTGTTGTGTAATTTGGCAAAAATCGGAAAAATTTGGTTGGGTTCATTACACCCATATTTTGTGTTATGAACCATCTGACTCAAATAAAGATTGTTATCATTTTACAGTTTCAGCATTTCTGAAAAAATTTGTTTTACTTCTTCTTTATTTGATGCTAGTGGTTGATTGGTATTCGCCATTAATTCATTCTGCTTTTCCAAGCTATGACACCCTTTCCACGCATGCAACCAACCCAAATAGGCTACCAAGTTCTTGCAGCTCTAATACCACTGTAATATCCCTAAATAGGGATAATAAAAAAACAACGATATCTCCAAAAATATGCAATAAAAAATCTGATATTTTATTTTCAAATAGAAAACCGTTCAACAAACTTAGATCTAAGCTCAAAAATATTTTTCTTATTTTTTATGATTTTTAGGAATTTCTGAATATTTTTTAATATAATAAAGTTGCAGAAAATTCACTAAACAGCCTAGAAATTGCAAAAATGCATTACAACGATTCCTCTTAAAATTTCAGAGATTAATAGGGATAAATATGCAGATTTTTAATACCAAAAATACCTCAAAATGGTTCAAAATTATTTCCAAACCCTAGCCGACCCTCAAAATGGCGCTAAGGCTCCAAAATGGTCAACGCTAGGTATATTTTATGTGCTCCTTAGTATCCATCCACCTTATGCTCAGAAATTGACAATTTGCAGTTGTAGAGGTTTCTAGATCTAAGTCTTTAGCACTGAGATTCTCCTCTAATTTGGCCTCCAAACTTGATGAATACTTGCAGCCCAGAAATAATAATGTGCTAGGGTTTCACAAACTGGAGTTCTTCCACCGAAATACACTCTTCCAACTAGGGAGAGCCTGTATGTCTCACTGAAATCAGGGATACTTAAGGGTTTCAATCCTCAAGCCAAGTTGCAGCAACAATAAATAGAAAACTTAATCACATAATGAGACCAAAATGAACCCTCAAAGAGTTATATAACAACTCCTAAAAGGAAGAAATAATCTCCACCCTTGAAACTCCACCTCTTAATCCAATGGTCCAAGATAAAACCCTAAAGTTTACACTTATTAGCTCCTAGAAGATGTACGCCCCCCTTTGGCAATTTGTCACATGTTTTAAAAGTCACTTTAAGTACAAGAAAAGGGGACAACTTAAGTCCTTTGGCTTGGAAACTCTTAAGTTGTCTAAAAAGACACACCCATAACTTAAAATAAGTTCACTTAAGTTGCATAAAAAGACGTGCACACAACTTAAGAATAGAATTTAAAACAAGCCAAAGACTCCATATCTTTCCCAATGATGCTCTACATCCTCTTCCTTTTGGGTAATCCAAGGAAAGGACAGCATATCTGCTGCTAATCATCTTGATTTGAGTTGGGGACATTACAAATTCTTGAGGGTGGCAAGTTGAGCTTCCTACAATTGAATCTCTACAAGAAGTTGTTCTTGTTTAAGGCATCATAGCACATTGTCTTCTTGTTCAACTTCTTCTCTATATGATTTTGGAAATGCTGTCATTCATGTCAAAGCGAATGAAAGAGTTTGTCATTGATGTCAAAGGTGAGAAGAGCACTTTGTCAATAGAAGAAATTGTATGATGGACAAAGGCCAAAGGCCACTAATCGCTGTTTGAAGACCAAGTAAAATCAGATTGAGAAGAGTGGATAAAAGATGAAGTGTGTGAGTGGAGCAACAAAAGATATATCAATAATGGATTGAATCAAATGTCAATAAGGGAATGAATAGAAGATATATTATGAAGCGCTTCTTACATGATAAAGAAATTAATTAAATAAAGATTAGTTTTAACCAAAAGTCACAAGGGTAAGGAGAAGGGTTGTGTCTCATGATGAGACAAGATATATAAGAGAAGCCATTCCATGAGATGTTATGTGTGGGAAAGTTTTATCATTCAAAGAAGTGTATGGAATTAGAATATGTAGCATGAAGTAAATAAGAGGAATATAGAAGAATGAAGTGAATGAATATTATTAATTGAAGATCTAGTTAAGAATAGTGAAGAGATATGTTGAAGAGCTATGACCATTGAAGAATAAGAAAATAATAGAAGATCATTCAAAAGCCGTTATTAAGGAGAAAGAAAAAGGATTAAAAGGCAGCAATTAGTCTTGACAAAAAGACATATCCTTTTAAAGAGTTATCTCTTTTCAAAGAGATGCAACTCTTCATTGAGAAGTAAAGATATAAATAGACTTTATGGAAAGTAAGAGAGAGGTGTGTGGAATTGAAAGGAAGATCTATTAGTCAAGAGAGAAGTGTGTGGAGGCTAAAAATATATATTATTGTGGATATGTGTGAAAAGGCAGTAATTATTAGGGTCACTATCTTTGAAAGAATGTATCTCTTCATAGAAATATGAAGATATAAAAGGGAATAAGAAATGTGTGAGGAGAGTGGACTAAATGTAATATCATACAAGCAGATTTGTGAAGAAGAGAAGTGTGTGAGACACAAAGATATATCATTCAAGAACAAAAAGATTTCAGAAGAAGAATATATGCAGATTTATGTATAAAAATTTAAGAAAGACAATATATGCAGATTTGTGTATGAATATTTGTAAAGAAGATTTATTCTCAAGAAGACAAGATTCTATTGAAGAGTTTGGTGCCTCATATTGGAGAGGTTGGTGCCCCATATTGGAGAGGTTGGTGTCTCCAGTGGGTTGTGTTGGTGTACGTTTTGTCATCCACTGAACACACAGAATAAAATGTCCAAAGACACTCTATCCTCTCTTGAAAAACCACTGCGTATGCTAAGATTGCGAGAAGATCATATGGCGATTCCAAGGTTTCTTTTGTCAGGTCTTGACGTGTGGATAAGCTCAATGGGCGTTGTGATTTTCTGGTAATACACAAAGGGACTTACGTTAAAGAATTCTTCACAAGTTTGGGACTTAGACGGATTTGTCATTAAAGGCTTCTTCAATTGGGACTTTCAATTTGGATCTCAAAAAAAAACTAAGTTGCCGAATCGGGTACGGGTACGAGTACGGTACGCCGATACGGCAAAAAAAAAAAATTTGGTGTGGGTACGTTTGGGTACGTCCGTACATAAAACATATAAAAATAATAGCTATAGACATATTTGCAGCCTAAAAAAGTAAAAACAAGAAGTAAATTTAGAATACCACATATCATGCATATGCTAAACAAAACTTAGAACTACCATAAATATAACAAATCTGAAATACCATTATACTAAATTAATTTGATATCAATTTTTCAAAACTTGAATGTTACGATAGGTATATAATTATATCGAGTTCATTGTTCATTGGTTCAACATTTAAAACAAAGTAATAGTTAATACAATTAACGATAGACATCATATGGGCCATTAGGAAGATTAAGAGCAACATCATCATTGACATTAGATGATCTAGGTAAATTAATAGAACCACATGCAGCCCCACTAGCACTCTCATTGGAAGCACGCTAGGTATCCGACTCCACAGTGTCAGAAAGTAAAGATTGTATGGCAGCTGAAAAATCCAAATCAGTTCGCTCTGGATCTACATCCCACAACCTCGTGCCTCCTTCCTTATACTCATTCTTTTTATGAGTAAGAAGGCGCAAGTTGGAATGCACATAAACAAGCTCTTCTGCCTTACTTGCTGCCAATCGATTGCATTTCACTGAGTGGATAAAGGAGTATTGAAATATTCCGAGCCAAATTTTTTCAATTTTCAAATTACAATCAGAAATGCAACACACCCATTAGGGTTAGATAAATCAAACCAGCAGTTACAATATAACTCTTTGCCAAGAATGCGCACTCAATCTCAACAAGAGAGACGCTATCATATGGCAAGAGGATCGTCAGTACATTAATCAGAACTGCAACTCGAAGTAACTCTAACCAAGAATGGCGCCAAGTGATGGCGAGCATATGGTCAGAGGGTCTTAATTGAAATGCTTATACAAAAACTCTAACCAAGAATGCGTCGGCGAACGACGAGCATGTGGTCAGAGGATCCCTACCATCTAATATACTGAAAGCAAACTCAACACCAAGTATGTGCTACCCAATTCCAGAATGGAAATGAGGCGACCATATGGCGGAGCAATTACATGAAATACAATACTGGAAATGGAGCTCAACGCCAAGTATGTGCACTCCTATCCAAGATGAATAGGCGCTATCATATGACGGAGCAACTAAAAGTAAATACAATAGACTGAGCAAGGATCAGTCTCTTCCACGAAATGTGGGAAATATAATAAAGAGCTTACAAATGTGAATATTGGCTGGTTAGTACTACTAACAGCCTTACAATATAATATATCTCCTGCAAGCACGATGGATTATAGTGATAATCAAACTGCTGAAATGTAGAGCTACTCCAGAATGATTAATATGACTAAGATAAACAATCCCAGCCCTATTAATAATTTTACTAAGTCTGATATGACAGATCTGCAGTTAAAATGGTGAAATCAGCAACTCCAGAACTCACTTAAATGCTCATATCTCTCTCAATACTCACTCATTTAACTTGAAATCAGTTGCAAAACATTCTAATGATGATGACAATGAAGATGGATCACAAAAACTTCTCACAAAGACCCCTATTTATTTTGCACGACTTCCAAAGCACTTACAAAGTGAAATTGCCTGCAAGCAAGGGCGATTTACTTTAGATAATTCATAGACTTCAAATAAAATTCTGGAAACTTGCACATATGGTCGCCCTACATAGGAAAATAGATTGGAACAGTACCCAGAACAATATTATTTCTGTTTCTTGAGTTGTGAGTAAAAACAACCTACAGCCATACAAACCAACAACTCTAAAATTGACAGAAAATACAATAACTCAACTACGGAATGTGAGAAGAACCAACTACAATGAAAGGAAACCAACTACAACTAAACCTCTCAACTAGTTGCTGTCTTTCAAGCAAGAAGTCGAGCCAAGGCTAGGAGGCATTCATTCCTCGAAGCAATCCCAAAGCCAATCCGGCAGCATAACTTTGCAAATTCATCAGATGCCAAAATGAGGACCCAAAGCTCCCTTTTATAATTTTGAGAGGACCCTCCAGAAGCTTCCAGAAGGTGCGCCCTAACTTCAAGATGTTTTTAGGGTTTTTGACTTGACCCATTCTTCCTTCAAAATGGCGTCCTTTTTCATGAAGGCAATTTTTCTTTAATTTAAAATTATCATTTCTCCAAAAGTTGGCGTCCCTTTTCCTCTTGAGCAATATTTGGCTTTTAGAAATATTAAAATATTTCCTCCATGTGAAAATACCCTTCAATGTCCCCCTTTTAAAACAATATTAATTCATGATGCTAGAACAAGGAATTATAATGTTAAATTATAACATTATAATATAAAATATCTTATATCACCATGGAAATGCATCAGAAGCCAAATTCAACCATACCGTATGAACTGACTGCCAAAGTGGAGCCAACTGATTAGGAGTCAACAAGTCAACTGCTAAAAATAGAATTTACTAAAAATAGTGAATTCATGTAATTGCTCAGAATGTCGAACTGAAACCACCAATGCGAAGCTCTCAGAAAACCCAGAAGGAATCCGCAATCCAAGTTCAACAATTCCAAAAGATGACTCCGCAAAAAGACGAAAACATCCTCCAAGAAGTTTGGAAACCCTGATTCGAGCTTCTGCTTAGCCTATGAGTTTCCAGAAATAGGCTAAATCCAAATGAAGAGCGTAGGGCTAAATTGGGGACATTACAAGTATGTACTCCAATTTCGCTCAGCTGAAGAGGAACTAGCAACCTATTGAAACAAAGTGAGAGGAACTTATAATTATAAAGTTGTAAATCAAACTTTAAATTTGAAGTTAACCATTTTATTATTTTTAAAATAGTAAACAATATCATTTAGAGAGTGCAATAAAAACTAAGTAACTTACTTGCGATAAAACTTTGATCGCAAGAGCTTGGAGATGTGGTGTTGTAAAGGCATTGACATACCACCAAGAATGAGCATCCATCCTATAGTTGTCAATTGAAGCACCAATACTTTGATTTTCACCAAATACAAAATCAGCAAACTCAGCTCTAACTAAATACTCTGTTTCTTGATCGGAGAAGAGTCTACTAAGTGCTTTCCTACACCCCACACCAACTTCTAGATCTGAATATGGTTGCACTCTTGATGGAAAAGCAAGAATCTCATCACTATAAAACTTGGGAGTCAATGCAAATGCAAGAAGATGTAGTGGGGTGGTCATTTTGTTCCACCGCTCAACACAAATTGTTTGCGCCTCTTTGAAGAAAGTTTCTTTAGGATCTTGCTCTTTTTCATTGATGATGATTTTCATTTGCTCGATCATTGAATCAATGCCACCATATACCTCTCCCAAACATGGCTTATCCATGTCAGTAAAACGGATCATACTCATGATGGGCTCAGTGAATCTAAGAAGATATTCTGCTCGATCCCACCAAGTGTCATCTAGGATCGTCCGTTTCACATTTGTTGCCCTTTTAGTATTGGATTGCCTCCATAGGGACCAACTTTGACTGATAACCATGCTAGAAAGTGCCCCCCACACCTTCACAAGTCGCCTCAAGACAATTGTGTTCGATGCAAATCTAGTTTCTGCAACCTATTCAAAAATTTAAAAATAAAATTAAAATATAAATAACACATGCTTGAGTTTAAAAAATAAAATAGTAATTACTAAAGTGAAATGTAAAATTTAAAAGTTGAAGTGTTTCAATTACCTTCAACAACTCCAATGCTGAAAATGATCTAAAAATGGCCTGTGACATTTGATGGTTTGTGATGAACATTTGGATCTCTTCAGCTTCAGCATACATTTGTTTGATCCAATTTATTTTCGCACCCAACTTTTGTAGCATGAGATTGAGAGAGTGAATAGCACAAGGTGTCCAAAATATGTGCTCAAATCGTGTCTCAATCAACATGACTGCAGCTCTACAATTCTTTGCATTGTCTGTTATTACTTGGATAACATTTTCAGGACCCACATCTTGAATGCACTATATAAGGATGTTAGCAATAAATAGCAATAAATTGTGCATCCTTCACTTGTCCTTCACAATCCACGGCTTTCAAAAACATTGCCCCTTTAGGGCACACTGCAATCACATTGATTAATGGCCGGTTTTTGACATCCTTCCATCCATCAGAAATAATTGACACCCCTGTTTTTTTCCATGAATTTCTAATGGGAGCCAATGCATTGTTTATGCCTTTTACCTCCTTTGCTAGTAAGGTGGTACGCACCTTCTCATAACCTGGCCCTGTGTACCCTTGTGGACAGTCACTTGCCTTTCTCAACATATCCTGCCAATATGGTGATACAAGCTCTCTAGCTTCAAGCTTAAATGCTTTTTCTAATGGCCCCTTGCTTCTCTTCATACCAACAGGATCATCTTCACTTCTACCCAAAAATGGGTGGCTCTCTACTACAACATCATTAAAGTCACTATGTGTTGGAGAAGGAGGAGGCCTCTTTGATCCCCTTCCACTTCCACTTCCTCCTCCTCTCAGCAAATGATGGTTTGTGGCACGACCAGCTCTTGCATCTGCTTCCTCTTGCTCTTTAATATATGCTGCTACTTTGTGAGGATGTAACCTTTTACCATTTTCTCCTGCACATACTACGATTCCTTGTCGAGGAATGGCACATAAATGGCATTTCACGCGACTGTATGAGCTAGTATACTGAACTTTACAATGATTGCATATCCAAACAAATGTTCCTCCCCCTTTAACTTGTTGTATAATTTGTACATATTTCCATAGAGGTGAATTTGGGTCGGTTTTAAAGATGGGTCCATCAATAGAAGTAGAACTGGTTGCCATTATATTTCCTACAAAAAATTCAAAAAATAGTTATTGAATA
>VDFB02026320.1:129135467-129170975 GCA_007258455.2 Sequoia sempervirens
ACATATAGGCATACATACATGCATGCATACATACATACATGCATACATGACACACCAACATACATATACATACAAACATATGAACAAACATTCAAAAAAGTGGCATTTAACTAAAGGAAGAAATAATGCGAGTGCGTTATGTGTTGCTAGATATGTTCCCTGGAGAAGCAAAAAATTCAAAACTAATAAATAATGCAAGCGCGTTATAACGTGAGTGCGTTATATTTTTCTTTGGAAATCCCTGAGCCTTAGCTTTGGTATTTGCCTTGGAATACCAACCCAAAGGCTTGGAGGGAATTCCCAATGGCCATAGACATGTTTTTTTGCAAATTCTACAATTTTTCACATAATCGGGTTCATGCTCACCGTCAGGATTGCATTTGACTCAATATCGACAAAATCAAACACATGGGTAATGTTAAGTTCTCTCTTAGCTTTCCAACAATATAATTTTTTTCACTTTTTGACAATGTTAGGCCTTTCATCCATAATTTCTTTTGTTTGTATGTCTATTTTTGTCAAAATGTGGTGTTTGGTTTTTTTTTCGTTATAAATTAACCGTTCATCCAAATTTCAATTAAATTACATTTTTAGAAACTAGACTCCATTCTACAAATTTTAAAAAATATTTTAAAAAAAATCTATTACTTTCCAAAATTTGTGGGGGAGCATGGCGAAAAATTCTACTTTTTAGGAAGTGCCCACTAAGAAAATTAGTAAAAAATCAAATATTCATTAAAAAATTATCAAAAAAATTGTGCATCAACTAGATATTGTTAGCTAACTTTTGACCATAGCAATTTTAAAAATACTAAAAAAAAGTTCACCGTGCTCAGGTCGTACAAGAGTTGCTATGTTATGTTTTTGACAAAAACAACACCAATTTGTGTACATCCCTCTTTTGAACCCCTTAATCTCAACCATTTTCAAAATAAATTAGTAGTTTAGAAAGTAGACTCAGAGCACTTTGATCCTTGTTTTTGTTCCATCTCAAAATTTTGAGTGTAACTATCCTCAATTTCACGTCTAAGGTCAGCATTTCCTGATTTTAGAAAAAAAAAGTGGCCACTTAAGCCCCCTTTTTGGGAACCATCTTGGTGCACTTACCCTTTTTACAATTATGATTAGGGCTAGGGTTAGGGTTACAGTTATTGTTAGGGTTTAATTAGGGCCAATATTATAGTTATTAGGACTCAATTAGGGTTAGAGTTAGGGTTAAGGTATGATGAGAGTTAGGGTACATTACCATTTAATTAGGGTTAGACATCGATTAGAGTTCTGGTTAGGATTAGAGTTCAATTAGGGTTAGAGTTAGGGTTAAGATTATGGTTCAATCAGATTTAGGGTTTGGGTTAGAGATAGATTTAGAGTACCAATTAGGGTTATGGTTAGAGATAGATTTAGATTTATGGTTAGGGTTTGAAATAGTTTTAGCACAACAAGGTTAAAATTAGAGTTAGACTTGCACTTGACTAATCATCTACTGTATAAAATTTATCAACATTTATTAAGTCATTGTATGTATTTTATTCGTAGTTTAATAAAATATATAGTTTAAATTTCTTTATGTAACATCATTTCCTTATAATTCTATATATTGTTTTTGGTATTTCAAATGATTTTGGCGACATTTCAACATAGTAAGTCAACTAATATCTTATTATGAGTTTTTACATTATTTTTTTCATAGTGTGTATTACTAAACATTATTAATTTCAATTTTTATTTTATCACAAATTATGAATAGTTTTATTCTCATAATTCCTAAATACTAATCTTTAAAAAAAAAAAATTCATCAAAGAATTCAAACTATGGATGTTTTAGAGAATGAATCAGAAATCATTGTTGCAAGCCCAAATGCCTTTGTAAACTCAAATGAAGTTTTTGAAACTGATGTGGACAAATGGGCAAGGTCTGTTTTAGAGTCTTGTAGAAAAATCGTCAAAGATATTGAACACATAGCCTTATGATTGATAATGTTGAAGAAAGTTAGAAATATTGAAAATGGAAGATGTTGCAAAAGTAGTTAATGAGACATCTATAAAAGTAGCTACATTTCCATCTATGATGAAAGAAGTATATGACAATCATTATGTAAATAAAGGTAGCAATACCAATCTCATCATTGAAGAATATGTGATGTACTTACATCATTATGGCAAAGTGTTTTTCATATAGTTACTTCTTATTTGACCTTTGATACTTCTTATTTATTCAAGTTGGTTGTAGTGAAACATATATTTTCTCTTTGATTTATATAAGTTCAACAAACAACAATATTAATTTTCATATATGCGGTTTATTAAATTGTGTGGTGTTAAAGATATTTTTGAAATGGAGGTATGCAAATTATATATGAAATATTAAATGTGTGGCAAATACATATGATATAATTTTTGACAAATTTTTACAAACATTTTACTCATTTTAGAAAATTTTACCAATTTGGTTTAACTTATATTATAATATAAGAGAAATATTTTTCAAAAAAGATTGAAGTGATGTGTAGCAGTAGATAAGATATCCATAAATCTAAATTTTAACTTTTTGTAACATATTTTGTTCTACTACTTATTTTTAATATACGTGGCTTTCTAAAATGTGTAACATTAAATAATGTCTTGAAGTGGATTTGAGGCAAATATATGTGAAAAATTAGTTGTAATGAATGTGTCACAAATATATGAAATACTAAATGTGTCACAGATATGTGTGTGTTTGTGTGTCTATAACCCAAACCCTAATTCTAAGCATAATCCTAACCATAATGTAAACCCTAAGCCTAACCATTATTTGAACTCTAACATTAACACTAATCCTAATATTGAACTTAATCCTACCATAACTATTATTCTAGCATTCTATCATAATCATAATAATAATCCCAATCCTACCCATTTCCTCACCCTAACTATAATTCTTACCCTAACCTGAACATTAATGTAAACCCTTAGAAACATAATCCTAACCATAGAACAAAATTCTAACCCTAACCATAAACGTAATGCTAACACTTACCTTAACACTAAAACCTGACTGTAACTATAACCCTAACCATAAGCCTAAACCCTAACCATAATCATAAACCTAAATGATAAACCCTAATCCTAAATGGTTAACCCTAAATCTAATGCTAACCCTAACCATGATATAAAATTTTACCCTAATGCTAACCCTAATTGTGATATAAATCGTAACCCTAAATTTTAACCCTAATCATAACCCTAATTATATTAATTTATTTAATGTATAACACTAAACCTTAACACTAAACCCTAATGCTAACTATAACCATAAGCATAAGTCTAAGCCCTAACCGTGACCATAATCATAATTGTAAACCAAATCCTAACCCTAATGCTAATATTAACCTTAATCCTAACCTTGACACTAACCCTAACCCAAACCATAGCCTTGACCAAATATAAATCCTTACCCTACCCCTAATTATAATTCCAATCCAAACCTTAATAGTAATTCCAACCTTACCCTTAACACTAACCAAAGCCTTATTCCTAACTTGAAACCTGTTATAATTATAATCCAAGCCCTAACCCTAACCATAATTCTACCCCTAACCCTAACATAATTCTCACACTAACTATGACTATAAACCCAACCTTAATACTAAACCCTAACCCTAATCATAATAATAAATCAAAACCAAACCCTAACCCTAATGCTAACCCTAACCATGATATAAACCCTAATCCTAAATGCTAACTCTTATCGTAACCCTAAATATGGTAATTTATTCAATGTGTTACTCACGCCGCGACTGCTACTAGCAGATATATAACCTATATATAAAATACACCGAGATGTCTCGAAGCATTTAATTTTTTTATCATTCAACTTTAATAAAAATTAAAGTTGAAAAAAATCAACGCCTCGATACATCTTGGCGTATTTTATATATAGGTTAATATTTGCTTGTTATAAAAGGGTTGAAGATGTTTTAAGGAGGAAATGAATAATGAATAAGGGGTTTCAGGTAGAGGTTGTTACAAACAATTGTTAATAGGTTAATGTATTTTTTTTTGAATTGTCTTATTTTTCATTTTTAAAGATGTAAAGTGTAAGGTGTAAATTTTGTTTATAAAGTTTGGATTGAATTTAACTACATAAACAAAAATTGAAAATTTTTAGAGCAGAATTTTTGTACATAAATTGTTTTCTTATTAGAGAGTGATATTATTTATTTATTTTTTAAATAAAAATATTTATCTTTAAACAATAAAAAAATTGTTTTCTATTAGTAAAAGATATGGGTTTGGCTTTTTTGATGGTCATATAAAGCTTCATTTTGAAGTTCAAGTTGGACAACTCTTTAACTAGTGAGAAGTTTTGTAACCTCTTGAATTGTTTTTGAAAAACACTCTTAATTAAGAGATGGATTAATAAATGATAATTTAAAGTGACATTTTTTATAATATTTATTTATTAATTCTTGTTATGGTAGTAACAATTTATATTTTGAAAAGGTTTTAATTAATTAATAATAATGGAAACTCTCAACTAGTTAAAAGTTACAAGTATTTAAAAAATAGTGATGATAACATTTATTTTGTAAATATTAAGATACACATTTTTTATGAATCGCAACAAAAGTTAGATTCCTAGAAAAGTACATAGTTCACAATTACGAACTAGATCCTTACTAGCAAACTCAACTTAGACCATTGCAAAGAAGATTATTTAGATTCTAATTTACTTTGGTGATTTGTAGATTTTTTTAGATCCTAATACATATTGGTTTCTAAGTCTTCATCATTTAGAATTCATCCATTGGTTGTAGAGCTAAGTGGTCTATCATTTGTTCTATTTTCTATTTAAAAATAGTTGTACAATTATCTAAATGTTTAAGATTTGATTTAATACATCCCATTTGTTATTTAGTTTAGGTTAATTTTTCTTATTTATATGCATTTTTTGACTTGTCTAAAGTAATCACAGAGATTGAGTTTTTCCCTTTGCATTTTGGTGAACTTATCTATATTACACAACCTAGTTTATTTTAAGTATTTAATATTTTTTAAAGATCTAAAATTATCTTTTATTCTATTTTAGTTTTATATTTGAGTAATCATTTTGCTCTTGTTCTTTATCTCAATAGATATTCCTTTTAAGGTTTGGTGTTTCTTCTCCTAATCCTATCTTTTACTCACCCTACCCATCCTAGATTTTCCTTAATGTTAACTCTTCCAACATATTTTATATATAATTTTGAATTGATATTTAGAGCTATGATAAATTATACCTTCCTTTTTTGTGGCACTTGATTTGTCCTCTTTGGGTTATCACTCTTAATTTTGAGCTTAAATCCTAAGAACCTTGAAATCAATCCTAACTAGCATGAGATTGAATCTAGGAAAGTGATAATTTTAAGGTAATGAGTTATGGTTATTTTTAAAAATCTGATTTTTAACTTTGGATCAAGCTTGCGATTGGGCTAATTTACGACTCATACAAAGAAAAGGATAAAAAGGAAAAATTGTAAGGCTCAAGGTGAATATGCTTCCCCTTTATATTTTGAATTAAGGAGGGTTGATCTAAACAAAAAAGAAACACAATACACATGAACATGCCTAAATTGGACAAGCGGGTGATCAATCCTTGTAGGCTCACATATATACCACATTTTAGGATATGGGTAGCCTCAATCCTTTATTAAAGACCTCTAGTTGCAATTAAAAAATCCTTGCATGCAACCTAGCTTGTGTGAGAATTACAAGTGCATGTGCCCATGACTTGCTACCATCACTTCTTATGGGTACAATACGAGTAACTTCTGAAGGCTAACTAATTATTGGTGTGCTACAAGAAACAATAGTTACATAGATGCTTAATTAGGATATGCAAGATTAAATAGGGGCTTCCTTGATATATCTAAAGGTAGGCGAGGCATAATATTGTGGATAAGAACCCATCTACAAGAATGTGTTCATGGACAACTGTAATTCCTCTTCACTTTGTCACCTTATGAAAAGGGGTGCCAAGGTTGTGCTATACATAATGGTACTACTTTGAGATACAACTTTCACCCTCCTTTGTATACCTTACTAGAATGTGTAATTTAAGTTGTCCCCTAAGGTGATGAAATCCTTAAGAAAACCCACTAATTATATTTTTTCTTTCATTTAAATGACATCCAAAAAAGTAGCAAGGAAAATTTAGTGTAATTGTAAAATTTTAAGAAACAAATGAAACCTAGATAATGTTAAAATGAACATGCCAAAAGGTATGAAAATGATATGAATTGAATTTGTAATGTTCATGAATACTAATTAATTATATATATTCATCAATTTTAAGGGATGATTTTGAAATGTAATGATATGGACAGAGAAGATTTAGTTGGATGATATTAAATGTGGAAACCAATGAAACCATTGTTAGTACAAAGAGCTCACTGACATGATACTGACGCAGCTTGAATCATGTCTAAAGGAGTTTGTATGCAAAAGTTATGCTCGGTCAAAGTTCAACAGGACTAGGGATTCTAGATGAAGACTCGAGGCCAAAAAAATGATCATCTCAAAATTGGAAAGAAATGGAACCAAGTTGAAGAGCTCGTTGAGACGATTTTGATGCCGCTTGAATTGTGTCAATCATAGTCTGTACGTGAAAGTTATGGCCGGTCAAAGTTGTGCAAAATAAGGTTGACTAGGTTGACCAGGTATAGGTGTTGACATTAGTATGATGACTTGGAAGTACAACTGGGAATTATTGGTGATGTAGCATTCGTGACATGGAACAATCACCTGATGACATGTGTCATTGTGTGGGCGAAGAGAATGGTGCCATGTGGCACCCCTGCGACCTCCCTTGGGTGGTTGGTTTGTTAAAAGTTTGAGGGTAGGTTCAAACACTCGACCTCCCCCATCCTATTTCCATGCTCCACCGACAGGATATGCGGGCTATTTGCTATATGTATGAGGTGATGTCTATTTAATAAATGGCAAAGATTGAGAAATGTGGGCGATGGGTTTTGAACCGGCCACCCTCCACCACTTATTTAAAACAATTACCAATGCAGTATGCACATGTGTTTGAAACTGTTTGAGTGCTAACTAAATATTGTTCAACGGATAATGGTGTAGGTTGAGAAAGAAGGGTGGCAGGTTGAACCCATGACCCTTCGTGGGCTAAAAACACGCATTACCAATGCGTCACAAGGGGGGGATTTAAAATGTATGGTTAGCTTAACAGTTTTGTTAGATTATAACAATGCAAACCCCAAAAGGAGAGAATTAAGGGGAGCCTTAGGGAAATGTATAAGCTTGATTTTTAAAATATTTTCATTTGTTTTAAAAATTATAAGGGCTCGATTTAGAGGATATGGGGAAACATTTTGTTAACCCCTATTTAGCATATGAAATTGTATTTAAGGGGGAATTTTTGGCTTGTAAAGGAAATTCTCGAGCAATGAGAAATTGAGGAATTCTCTTGGAGGGAATTAGACATATTGGAGAATAGGAATCTTGAAGATTTTTTTTGCATAAAGACATTTGTAATTTGTATTCCTTTAAGTGTAATTGGGATTTTAAGGCATTTGAAGCCTATCCCTTAGATGTGAGTAAAGGAGGATACAAGATCGTGTCTTTGGGTGTTGAGAGGAGACTGTGAGAGAATTTGGAATGTAGGTATGAAGCTTGGATGATGTAATAAGGCGAATAATTCTTGACATCATTAATAAAAAGTGATCCTACATTGAGAAGCAGACTCAAAGATGTAGCTCAAACATGTATGGGTGAACTTTGTTAACAAATTCCTTATCATCTCTCTATTCTCTCTTGTCCTTTTCAGCTTTAATTCCTTCTTTGAGTTTTAATTATGAAATTTATATAATTAGTTAATGTTATTAGGTTGTGTAAAAGATTCAATGAACTCAATTCTATAATTTCAATAATTAAATAAACATAACCATGCAATTTTGTTGATTGGGAATTTATATATCTGAATTAAGTATAAGTTGCTAATCCTTAATTACAGATCATTCATGACCTATTCCTCTTTGAACATTCCAAACTCCTACAACCACTTAAAATCCTAAACCAATTTGTAATGATACAACTTCTTCAAGAACTGAAAACTCACCAACACCTAGTCATAGTGTTCCATAACTCCTCGCCTGACACGTCTTGTAGAAATGAAAGATAATCAACCTTGAGGTCTAGGTGGCAATCCAAATCCTTGGGTTGTGGAAGTATGATGCCAAGATGTGTTGCCTCTACAATTTCATCCAACCCTCCTAGAAAAATCGAAGCTAAAAGCTCCCATGTCATTTCAACCACAATACCCTTAGGCACTTGGATATTGAGTGTGAGACCCACCAATGTTACTTCATACTATGCTACTATTATTTTGGATAGATAGTTTGATTTGCGTATTAACTATTAGGCATTATGTTTTGATGTAGATTGATGCTTTATGATGCTATTCATGTTATGATGCTTTGACATTAGACCCTATATTTGATTTCATATTATGATGATGTGAATGTTATACCTCATATTGGATATTATCAATGATTATGGATGCTTAAGTGGAGCTAATGAAATTATGAATTATGAATTATTGTTATTGTATGAAAAATTGAGTAAATGATATTAGGAGAATTCAATGATGATGAATTTATGAGTCTGTTGTAACTATGAATTGGTTTTTTAATGTGACTTAATTGTGATGAAAATTATATGATGTGAATATATATGTTTCATTTTCTTTGACTATATGATTTTATTGGACATATTAATGTGTGAAATTGAGTTTGCAAGTACAAATTCCATGGCCAATGGAACTGGAGGTCGTCAAGGAACCCAATGTGATAAACCTTGTGAATGCCAACTATAGTCCATTTAGAGGGACTATAGTCTTAGTGTGATGTAAAATTTGTAAAGTGGTTTGAGACTTGAATGCTATTTTTATTATATAGTTTTATTTTAAGTCTTTAAGTTGTATTTAATTTGTAAAGTTATAATTTGTAAAGTTGTATTTGAGATTTTTATTTTTATTTATTTTTTTAATTGACTCAAAAGGGTTGAAAAAATGTTATTTTATGTTTTTTCTATCTCTTTTAAACCCCTAGGGTGTTAACCCAAGGGTTAGGCACTTAATGCAAGTTATATCTTGAACTAAAATAAAGATATGACCTCTCAAAAATACTTAGCTTTAAGGGTGACGAATTTGGAATTGAAATGGGTTGTAAATGGATCAATTTCAACCAGATTTTCATTTATCTTCAATTCTTTAAAGCAAAATTTTTTTTGGAAACAAATTTTGAGGAATTCTATTTATCTCTTTCTTTTTGGATTGTTGAGGGGTTGGATTTTCTTTTGGATTTGGTAATTTTTGGTTTTGATTTTTGGAAGAAGTTTTTATTGGGGTGAAAAATTTTGGAAAAAAAAAAGCTTGGGGCTCTTCCACATATTTCTTCCTGGAAAGTGTAAGAGGTTCGTTTTGATACCTTTGTGTTTGTTTTGGTTGAATCAATTAAATTTTGAAAAGACTGTGAGTATTCATTTGAAGTAATTATTGTGCTATTATGTGTTGGTCTTTTTTTTATTTGTGTTGGGTTGTATGGGGATGGCTCTCTTAGATTTTGAGAGCTTCCCAAGTATGGGGTTGAGAGAGGACGAACCTCCAATGGGGGAAACCTCCAACCTTTGAGAAGGTGGATATTTGGGTATGAACACCCATATTTTTAGAGCATGAAGTCATTGTACAAATCTTTATATGTAAATATGTTTCCCCATTGGGTAGTGATGTCTCCTAAGTCTCCCCCTTTCTTGAATATTTGAGAAGATTCAATGTGAATGTGGATCCTTGCGTTTTGGGTGTTATTACATATGTATGTGTGTTTAATGTTGTTCCATGGTTTGAGAATGTGTGTAACCTGGTTCCTTTGATGGCCTCCAAGCTCAGGGGTGACTGGTTTACCAGTCTAAGGTTGGGTGGTGAGCACCCCATTGGATTTAGAAGAAATTGTCATGTGTAGGTTTTGTTTTAGGTTTGAAGAAGAGCTCAAAGTTAGAAGAAGATGCAAGTTGAAATCTCAGTGTAAATATAAGAGTCTTTCCAAAGTGTAATCTGCTTTGTTAGGTAAATTGTAAAATCAATGTTTTGATCATTGTAAAAGTTTTGTAAGGCTATTGTAAAAATTCATGTGAAATTTCTATAAGAGTGTAGCTGAAATGGGAATGTTCAGTTTATCAATCTATTTTATTCTATGAATATAATCAGTATAATATGATTTTCTATCAATGAAACAATAAAACAACTGTCTACGCTTTACAAAGAAATATGTTACTAGAATGTATGGTATTCTTATTGTTCTTATATTTTATTGATGCAATTTGAAATTTTGCATGAAAAAGTTATTATTCAAAATTTTAGAAACTTTGTAAATAGATTCATTTATTTTAAAACTTTAGATAATATCTTTTATTTGATGCAAACGAATATTCAATTTATTTACTAAACAATAGTAGGGAATTTGATTATACTATATAAGTAAGATTCACATTTACATTAATCTATAGATTGCTATTTCCAGACTTGTACAAAGAATGATAAAAAAAATTAGATAAAAAAAAATAATAAACATAAAATCTTACTAAAATTTTTATAGATTAAATTTTTGATAGGCAGAAAAAAAAATAGACATAGAAGATAGAGTTTCATTAAATTTACAATTGAAATTTATTATAAACAAAGCTACATTTTCTTAGAAATTATATGGTGGTATGAAAACCCTTCGAATAAGAATTAGTACACAAAAAATTCCGTAGTTCTTTTTAGCCATGGTTGTCAAAGATATTAATCATTTACTCTTTGATTTATGAATAAAACCCCATTGCTACTTTTAGATTTGTATATTCATCCTTGTTAATGACAACAAAATCTTTCTTCCTGTATGCATGTATTTTTCTGTACCATCCGTGTAACAGAAAAAAGAAAAAAGAAAAAAAAGAAAAATAAAAAATAAAAATAAAAAAAAATAAAATAAAAAAAAATCATATAGCCGCCCTTTCATATCTGTTGTCCTTAATATCTTTGTTGCCATTATCTTGTTGTCCTTAATAAATTTTCTGCATACATAAAAAATATATATAAGCAAGACATTTATTTACAGTCACAAATTTCTTGTGCATAGTCACAAAAAGACAAAAAACATCATCCTATGATTTTAGCAATAAATAAATTTATATCTGCATTATGCTAGATTTTCATAGCAACCAACAACCACTTCTCTTCTCTTTTTCCTCCATAATTTGACTTTTCCTTAGCCGTTGCCTCAACCATTTTTAGTTGATAGGCTTATTGCGCGCACTTCAGACAAAATTTTCATCAGCCTTCCATTTTTTTAACCCTTCTGGTGTTTGACTCTCTGTCGGAAAAAAAGGTGGAAGATTTTTTTTTATTTTTTATATTAAAAGCATTTGGCACGTCGATAGAGAAGGCCAACAAAATTAAATTTCAGTTGGAATCAACATTAATTGTTGTATGGTTTCCATGTAGTGGTGATGGTTGTCATAACACCTGCCATTTAAAACCTGAGAAAACATAGCAAAGCAATTAAAGAGTCTGCATAATTTTTGATAAGGCATTGTTGGGTATCATTCTATGGGTTTACCTTCTATGAGAGTTGTGAGCCAGGACAACAAGCTTCTGTGACAGTGCAAGTTCGATTAGTGGCAAAGGTTTTGTGAAGGTTGGAGGTTATTTTGTGTTTTTTGCAGGGGCAATGGTTGCAAAAATAATACAAAAGTCTCGACTTTGATAAAAATTTTCCCCATTTTTGCAGTGGTTGGAGAAAGAAGGGAGCTGAGAGAAAGCAAGTGGGAAGAGGTGCATTTGGGAAACCCCTTTAAAGAAAGTGAGAAGAGGTGCATGTGGAAAAAACCCTTTGTATAGGATTTCAAAAACAGTATTTCAAAAAAAAATTATGTTATTTTCCATAGGGAATTGTTGATTGTTGTTCTTTGGCTTTACCAATATTGTTTCATTTATGGTTTCCGTGTAGTCATGATGGTTGCAAGGCAATAAAACAGTTTAGCTTATATAGTTTATGATATTTTCTAAAAGGTATTGTTGATTGTTGTTCTTTGGCTTTAGCTATATTGTTTC
This sequence comes from Sequoia sempervirens, assembly GCA_007258455.2. Lineage (NCBI taxonomy): Eukaryota > Viridiplantae > Streptophyta > Pinopsida > Cupressales > Cupressaceae > Sequoia > Sequoia sempervirens. The sequence goes on from VDFB02026320.1 coordinate 129,147,601, forward strand.
ATTTGTGGTTTCCATATAGTGGTGATGGTTGGAAGGAAATAAAATAGTTTATGTTATTTTTGATAAGGCATTGTTGAGAAATTTTTTTGTTTGTGTGCGGGGTTATTTTATTTTTTATTGCATGGGTTTGTTACTGTGAATTCTTTTGTTTATCTTATATAGTTTATGATATTTTTTGGAAGGCATTGTTGATTGTTGTTCTTTGGATTTAGCTATATTGTTTCATTTATGGTTTCCATATAGTGGTGATGGTTGGAAGGCAATAAAATAGTTTATGTTATTTTCGACAAGGCACTGTTGGGAAAAAAAATTGTCCACATGCGGGGTTATTTTGTTTTTTTTGCATGGGTTTGTTATTGTGAATTCTTGTGTTTTGTGGGTTTTTTCATGAGGGTCACTGTTGAAACCAATATTGTTTCATTTATGGCTTTCATTTTGTGGCGATAGTTGCTACACAATAAAATAGTTAATGTTATACAATTTATGTTATTTTCCATATGGCATTATTGATTGTTGTTCTCTAGCTTTGGCTATATTGTTTTATTTTCGATAAGGTGTTGTTGAAAAAAGAATTTGTCTGCATGTAGGGTTTTTTTTTGCATGGGTTTGTTATTGTGAATTCTTTTGTTTTGTGGGTTTTTTCATTTGGGTCACTGCTGAAACCAATATTGTTTCATTTATGGTTCACGTTTATTGGCGATGGTTGCAACACAATAAAATAGTAAATGTTATACAGTTTATGTTGTTATCCATAAGGAATTGTTGAATGTTGTTCTCTAGCTTTGGCTATATTGTTTCATTTTTGATAAGGCACTGTTGAAAAAATAATTTGTTTGGGTGTGGGGTTATTTTATTTATTTTTGCATGGGTTTGTTACTGTGAATTTTGCTGTCGCCTATGACACTATTGAAACCAATATTGTTTCATTTATGGTTTCCTTGTGGTTTTGATGGTTGCAAAGCAATTAAACAATTTATGTTATTTTCAATAAGGCATTGTTTACAATAAAATCTTCACATGTGGGGTTGTTTTTCCCCCCTTGCATGTGTTTGTTGCTGTGAAATATTTTGTTTTTTGGTTTTTCTTGTGTAATCCATTGTTTAAAAAATTTTGTTGGGTTGCGGGGTTGTTCTATTTTTTGGGGCATGGCTTTGTTAGTATGAAACCTCTTGTTTTGTGTTTTTCCCCGCCTTGAGGTTTTTTAGACCTTGCATTTAAAACTTGTCGAGGTAATAAAATAGTTTATGCTATTTTCCATAAGACATTGTTGATTGTTGTTCTGTGGCCTTGAATAAATTATTTGATTTATGGTTTCTATGTAGTGGCAATGGTTGCAAAGTAATAAATAGTTCATGTTCTTTTCGATAAGGAATAGTTGGCTATTTTTGTGTGGCCTGCGAGAACAATTTGCACTATTTTCCATAAGGTATTGGTGATTGTTGACCTATGGCTTTAGCAATACTATTTCATTTTTGGTTTCCATATACTGGCGATGGTTGGAAATGAATTAAACAAGTCCTATGTTTATACTTTTCGAAGGATAGTTGTTATTTGTCTAGGCCTCAATAAGGATTTCTTAGAATGACAAGCTGTCTATTAAGTGTGAGATGAAACATTGGTCTCACCATTGATTATAGTGGCAGACTAACATACATTGTCCACCAGCATAATCAATGGTGATATCAATGTTTTTTATTACACTTAATATACAGGTTGTCGTACATATGAATGTTGCCTGCATCTAATTTTGAACAAACATACATATCTACACATAGGGAAAATAAAATGAAACACAACAAAAGAAGGCCTGCTCTCCACCCTACCATATTGGGTCATGGAGCCTCATAGGATCTCACCAAACCCATGTGAAAGAACATACATTGTCCACCACTGTGATCTATGGTGAAACCGATATTTCTTATTGCACTTAATATAGAGCCTATCATTCTAAGTTATGCAACCGTAGCAATATCAAAGATAGACATATGCAACATAACTTTATGAACTCACATGTAGCAGCAATATACTCTACACTCAACCAACACAAGAAGATTAAAACCACATAAATCAAATGACAAAATTTTGATTGCAGCCATGTGCAACAATCGAATGTGGAATAAATATTATTCCATGTATGGATTCCTTGTAGTTCATTTATGGATTCGTACGACATGACAATTTTATTTTATGTATGGTTTCCCCATAGTTCATTTATAGTTTCTGTGTGTTGGCGATGGTTACAAAGCAATGAAACAGTTACAATTTATGTTATCTTCCATAAGCCATTGTCGATTGTTGTTTTCTAGCTCCAACAATATATTATTTTATTGCATCTATGTTTTCTCACATTTTAAATGGTGGGTTTTATTACAACCATTGACACTATACAAAAACCATACAAAAATTAATGTTGAAGTGTCAAGCCCTGCCAACTAGTGTTTAGTTTTTCTATCCTTCTCTATCAATGTGCCAAATGCTTTTAATTTTTTTTAAAAGCTTGGTGGATAGAAAGCCTTGTTTTATTGTGTTTCATTTCATTTTTTCTATATGCAGTTATGTATGTATGTCATATTAGATGCAAAACAACATTCATACATACTTCTCCCTATGTTTATTCTTGTGGGAAAATAGTTGTTATTTGTTTGAGCCTCAATAGGGCATTCTTGGAGTGATACACTATATATTAAGTGTTATATGGAACATTGATGTGACTATTTGATCACAGTGATGGGCAATGTATGTTATTGGTTAGTTGTTTTATGAGAACATAAACTGTTTTTGAAATGCTCTATAAATGGTTTCCCAAGTGTGCCTCTTCCTACTTGCTTTCTTTCAACTGCCTTCTTTTTTCAACCATTGTAAAAAGAAAAAAAAAATAGCAAAGAGGAAAAAAACACAAAACAAAAGAATTCACAGTAACAAACCCATGCAAAAAAAGAAGAAGAATGGGTTAAATGCTAGATATGAATATTGTCTGTATATGTGAATGTTTTCTACATCTAATTTCACATACATACATATATGCACATAGGGAAAATAAAATGAAAGACAAGAAAAGAGGGCTTTCTCTCCATCATGCCATAGTTTGGTGAGGCCTATGACGCTCCATGATCCAATATGGTTGGGTGGATAGCATGCCTTGTTTTGTTGTGTTTCATTTTATTTTCCCTATGTACAGATATGTATGTATGTCATAGTAGATGCAAACAACATTCATACATACTGATCCTTATATTTATTCTTTTGGGACATTCTTGGAATGATAAGCTATATATTAAGTGTTATATGGAACATTCATAGTGATGGATAATGTATGTTCTTGGTTGGTTGTTTTGCAAGAACATAGACTATTTTTTAAATTCTCTACAAAGGTTTTTTCAAATGTGCCTCTTTCTACTTGCTTTCTTTCAACTGCCTTCTTTGTCCAGCCATTGTAAAAAGCCAAAAAAATTATTTTAGAGGAAAAAACCCAAAAAACATAAGAATTCATAGTAACAAACCCATGCAAAAAAAAAGAAAAAATGGGTTGCATGTTGGATATGAATATTGTCTATATATAAAAATGTTTTCTGCATCTAATTTCACATACACAAATATCTGCATGTAGGGAAAATAAAATGAGTGACAAGAAAAGAGGGCTTTCTCTCCATTCTGCCATGGTTTGGTGAGAGCCTATGACGCTCCATGACCCAATATGGTTGGGAGGATAGCATGCCTTGTTTTGTTGTGTTTCGTTTTATTTTCCTATGTGTAGATATGTATGTATGTCAAAGTATATGTAAACAACATTCATAAATACTCTTCCCTATTTTTATTCTTTTGGGAAAATAGTTGTTATTTGTTTGAGCCTCAATAGGGAATTCTTGGAATGATAAGCTATATATTAAGTATTATATGAAACATTGAAGCCTTTTTTTTATTATTTCTTTTCCCTCATATTGCTAATTTCTCTACAAAAATTTTGAGAGATCATGTTGTGTTTTGAAGATCTTGATGGTTGTCATTTTATTGGTGTTCTATATTTCCTATATATGTTTTGGTTGGGGTTCTCGTCAGCCTTTGTTGCTTTAATTGAACATTCAACCCTCATGTTGTTGTGGCATAGAGCTCGTAGTTAGCCACCAGCATTGCAACTCTCAGCTTTTTAAAGAGCATCCCCAACAATGTCGGTGGATTTTGGTTTTCCCCAGGCTGTTGAACAACCCTCAGACACCAATCCCGTAAGTTTGTTTCTTGTTTCCTTTTTGTTGCTAAGAATTGTATTGTCTCTTTTCCATGTGCATCCAGTGAATTGTGAATATGCTTCATTTGATTTAATAGTCCTTGTAATATATAGTCTAACTAATTTATATTTGAGCTCTTTATGTTTCTTTTTCCTTTTGGTTTGTTGGCCACTTGGGTGTGGCCTATATGTTAGAAAAAAAGGGTTGCAATTTTGAGATGTGTCAACATTGCTATGTTCTTCCTTGTTTATATTCAACGAAAAATATTATTTTGTTTGCTTCTTGCTTGACCTTTCCCTCCTTTCATATTCATCTATGATATGAAATTTTGAAGTCATTATGATCTTGTAACCATGTATAATTATCTATGTGTCTGCATATTGGATACCAATAATTGATTGGTTTTGTGCTGCCTCTTTCCCCTACTTTTTCTTCTAGAGTCGTGTCATAGTCTTGAACATCTCATTGCTTTGGATTAGCTCAACAAAACTTCCTTGTAGGATTCAAATGTATGAATAGCCTTGAAAAGGAATGTGATCCGATCTATTGATATTGGAGATGTCGTCCCATCTCCAGTTCTTTAGCTAATGTCTTTTCAAAAAATAGGTGGTGATCAAAGCCCGGTTGACCATTACAAAGTTGTCCTCTCTGATGGAACCCACATGTAGATAAGGACTTTTCCTGCAAGATACAATGAACCTTTTTTTGTAGGGGCGTTGAAAATAGGTTCCATCTTGTGCTTGATAAACTATGTGTGTAGGAAGCAGTAGGAATCAAGGTTGGCTATTGTTTTACACTACTTGCACTTGTTTTTGTATGTTTTCTTGTTTGTGGGGACCACCTTTTTTAATATTTGATCTTGCTCTGGTTCCAGAGTGATTTTTATATTGTCCTTAGATGTCAAAATGTCAGATTGTCAGCTAATTGGAACACCTAGACATATATTTAAAGATCAAGAAGAACAAATGGTGGGATCGGAGTTTCCTTCCCCATCCAAACGAGCCTCAAAATTTGGGACATACATCCCCAACACAACATAGTGATCCTTCAAATATCAATCTTGTTAAAGACCTAAATATTTACCAAACTAGATGAACAATAAAAGGTTGGGTGACAACTAAAAGGGATATGTACCATTACAATAAACAAGGACGTGAGGGCCAAGTATCTAGCTTTGACATTATTGATAGTGAGGGAACATAAATATGAATCACTTGCTTTAATGACATAGAAGAATTGCATTATGATAGGGTTTAGGTGGGCCACACTTATTGTGTGTCAAAAGGATCAGTCAAACAAGTAGATAATAAATTTAATAAGTTGAACAACCACATGGAATTATTTTGGATCAAAACTCAATATTGAAGTGTTGTGATGATGAGACCTTTGTGCAAGACAAAGTATTTAAATTCATCCCAATAAATTAAATTGAAAACTGCAACAATAACACTTTGATTGATATTATTGAGGTTGTGTTGCATGTAGGAAAGGTATCAACTATTAAAATAAACCTGATCAATCTGAAACGATTCAAAGAACTATGAAACTTAATGATTTGTCATCCTCTTACATTGATGTTAATTTTTGGGGCCTAAATTGGGAAGCAAAGGGTGATGAGTTGGAAAGGTTGTGCATTCCTGGTTTGGTTGTCATACTTGCTATTAGAAATGGTTGTGTTGGATATTTCACTGGATTTGTTGTGAATTCATCCACATGGATTGTTCTATACATAGATGTTGACATCCCAGAAGCATAGGCCTTGATGGAATGAGGACATGTTGAGCCACCTTCCATTGAGCCCTCCTAGATAGTGCCTTGAAAGGTTGCTTTGGCCAATGGAAAAGTCACTATTGGATATATATCTTTGGCCATTGTCTTACCTTGCCATAAACTTTGTAGGATATTGTTAAGGAAACAATGAAATATATTAAAACTGATGCATTTTGTTATGCTGCATGTCCCTTGTAGGCCAATGGTAGACAATGCAAGAAAAAGTGTGAAGATTTTTCCAATAATATGTGGTACTACCCTAAATGCCAGACAAACGTGCCTGATTGTGACTTTTGATATTTGTTGCAGCTAAAGATGGAAGACCACATGGGTGAGATTTGGGCTACTGCTTTTGATGAGGCTGCAACAAGCTTATTGCAGATGTCAGTAAAAGAGCTTTATATGTTTCAATATGAGTCTTCTACTACAATGAATTCTCAGTCTATCATCAATGGTGTCATCTACACTTCTTTTGTTTTCACTAATCTTATTAAAACTTAGACCTATAATTTAGAAACAAGGCTTAAAACAACAATAGTCAAAGTTGCAAGAATTAACTTTGAAGCCAAGTGCAAGCTATTGCTGTCAGATTTGTCTACAATATCCTCTACCAAGCAAGTCTCTGTAGAGATAATCAATAGCTGAACTTTTCGCAGTTTGGGTTGACTAGACATCTATTTCCTTTTCCTTTTTTGGTATTCCCATCACATCAGAACACCTTTGATTTTTGATCTTGTTGCTTTGTTGCTTGTAGAACTAGTTATATATTAAGACAATGCACTATAACTTATAATGTTTAACAAAAAAAGATACACTTATTTTGTTTTGTATTGTTTATGTCACTTATAGTTTTGTTTCCCTTTTAGTGTATGTCCCTCATTTTATTTTATGTTGTTTGGTTATAAACTTATCTCACCCTATTCAACACATGTATCAGTATTTATATATGTTCTTATATATACTTGTGGACATGGTTGTATGCATGTATACATCTACATATGCATATACATAAACATATATGCATGCAATTTAATTTTTTGAGTGCATACAACATCTTGATACAAATGTGTGTAGATATATGTGTCTGTAATGTATTTGTATGCATATATGCATGCTAATTTGAATTTTTATATGTGTGTGTGTATATGCATTTTTCATATGTATCTATGAGGTCATGTGTTTATCTATATATAGATATGCCCAGTTTTTAATATCAATATAGTTATTGCTTCTTGACTATTTCAATTGCCACATACTTTTATCTCTCCACAATTGTTGTTGGCTATAATGTTGGCTCCATTGAACCCATAGTTATTCCACATTCGATCATTGCACATGATTAAAATGCAGAATGTAATACAAATTTTGTCATTTGATTTCTTTGGTTTTAATCTTCTTGTGTTGGCTGAATGTAGAATATTCTCATATATGTGCTTTATAATCTTCTCATGTTGCTTAAATGTTTTCTCTACTACTTTGGCATGTCCATTCATAAATTCATGTTGCATATGGATATCATATGGTTCTTAGCTATAATGTTTGTTCCCTTCAACCCATACTTATTTCAATCTCATGAATGTGCTTTTAATCTTCTAATGATGGTTGAATGTTGAATATATTGGTCTTGCCTCTGTATTCATAAAGGGCCATGTCGCATATGGTTATCTTTGATTTTATTAGAGTTTCATAACTTCATTTTTGTTATCATATTTCCTATGTAACGTTCAATGATATTTTCCTCTATCGACTGCACAATACTTTTGTAATTTTGCTTGAGTGTAGGTTATTAAAATCTAGTGTTGCACATGATTAAAATGCAGAATGTAATCAAAATTTTGTCATTTGAATTATGTGGTTTTAATCTTCTTGTGTTGGCTGAGTGTAGAATATTCTCATATATGTGCTTTATAATCTTCTAATGTTGCTTAAATGTTATCTCTATTGCTTTGGAATTTCCATTCATAAAGTCATGTTGCATATGGATATCATATGGTTCTCAGCTATAATGTTTGTTCCCTTGAACCCATACTTATTTCAATCTCATGACTGTGCTTTTAATCTTTTAATGTTGGTTGAATGTTGAATATATTGGTCCTGGCTCTCCATTCATAAATCCATGTCACATATGGTTATCTTTTATTTTATTAGAGTTGCATAACTTCATTTTTGTTATCACATTTCCTATGTAACGTTCAATGATGGTTGTCCTCTATCGACTATGCAATACTTTTGTGATTTTGCTTGAGACCAAGTTATTAAAATCCAACCTGGCAAAATGTATTGTTTCTTGTATCATTATGAGAATTAATAATTTGTATATTTTATAGTAATCTTGTCAAGTACCGCTGATCATTTAAGGCATCTGTACCATGCATATACATCTATACAAAAAAACTATATGTGCACATATCTAGATATCTATTGCTTGGATATACACATACAGGGAAAACAAATCTGCAAATATATGTTTATCTAAAGTAAGCTGCACACAACATACATATATGTCTACATTTAATCTTGTTGGTGCATGTATACACACACACACATACATGCAAGTATATATGTGTACTTGCATTTATTAACAAGTTTACATATGGGTGAATGTGTATGTTCTTTGTATCTAACTTCATATGCATATATATATGTAGATATTTACTTGTGTAAGTGTATATATATGCGCTTAATGCCTTCCATGCATACTTAGATATCTCTTGTTTGCACATATATATACACAAAAAGTGTTTGCACATATGTGTGTATATGAAATTAGATGCACCCAACATAGATATATATCTACATTTAAACTTATATATATATATCCTTACATGTATTCACAAGTTTGGATGTGGATATCTATGTGTTTTATGTGCAAAAAAACTTGCCACAATGGTTGCTCATAGTCCTGATAGTAGTTGATGCTACAAAACAATAGTAAGGAATGACTAGTTGAAAATAACATAAACTGTTTTATTGGTTCGCTAAGTTTTAGATGGTAGGTGTTATTGCAGCTACCATTGTGAACAAGAATTTTGTCTCCACTTAGGTTTTAGGACCTAGGAAGACAAAGGATTTTGTAATTCACTTTCAAGGACGTACCTTAGATACCTCAACCCAAATGGAGGATGTGAGAGGTCTGAATAAACGGTATCCTTGGGTGGAAAAGGGGTTGAGAAAAGGTTGAATAAGGGGGTTCACCACCAAGTGTAAACTTGGAAAACAAGAAGTGTTTGAAAACACAATGTGATATGCAACAAGACCTAGAAAGATGAATAGAAGTGCAAGAAGAACAAAACATAAAACTATAAAACTAGAGAGTGCACTTGGAAATATGTTGAAGACTGGAAATCCATAAATGTTGATTTTTAGGCCTATTGGGAAACTTACGCCTTTCTGGGCAAATTAGTTCCAGATCTGGAAAACGGTCCTAAAGGATGTTTCAGCCATATGGGTTTTGAATCTACAAAAAAATCTAAAAAATAGGTATAGTAGGACTAATTCGCTACTAATGGAAATTTAGTCCACTTTGACTTTTCTAAAAAATTTGAAAGTTGATTCTGAAGCTCTCAGTCTACACTTTCTATTTCCTCAGGTATCCAATTCTGAAACCTTGATTCTCGGTGTATGAGTGACCTAGCCAATAAGGAGATGACTTCAAGAGGTTTCCAACCTATCCTTCAATGATTCCCAATTCTTCAAGGTACCTAAATCTGCAATCACACAAAGAAGGAGAAAGAAATGTTGAATGTTAGGGCATGGTGGTTTGCCTTGGTCAAACCCCTTTAAGGTAATTAAACCAAAATGAAGAAATAAGATAATGAAGCATGAAACAATGGAATCAAAACCTTGCCTTGATGATAGATCTTGATTTGCATCAATGCTTGTTGAAGAATTTTCCTTTGAATGCTTCAGAAATAAGCTTGAATGCTAAGCCCTAACTTGCTTGAGAAGAATGATGAATGATGAGTGAACGATTGAATGATAACTTGATTAGATTAGTTAGGTTGAAATGAGAGGGAAAACCCTATATTTATACACAATTATTCCCTAATTCCTAAAAATTCTATATCAAAGGTTGACCTTAGGTCTTAAAGAATAAAAACCCATTAGAATTTTGAATTAATTTTGATTTTTGTGCCAAGAGGGACTAATTTTCTCGTATTGGCAAATTGGTGCCACTCAAGGAATTTAAATGGATGTCAAAAATTATGTTTATTTAAATAATTTTTTATCGGGTTCTTCTTCAAGAAGACCCTTAAATAAGGCCTTTAGACATAAAATGGGGCCAATTATAGCATAAAAAAGGTATAAATATTGATGACAAGCCTAGAAAAGCGTGAAGGTTTGTTACAACACCTTACAACACTTTTAAATAGGACTTGGTGAGTGATAAAAAAAAATATTTAAATGAATTATAATAATAAGATACTAGAAAAGCGTGAAAGTATGTTGCAAAACTTCACAACACTTTTACAAGGCATCATAAGATTTTTATTGATTCTCAAGGGCCCAAGACTGAATGTGAATGTGTTTGACCACATTACAACATTAAATCAAGGCAAAACTAAGCTAAAATCACAAGGAGGGCCTAAAAAAGGGGAAAAGTAGAAGGGATACTTTTCCGTGTCCAAAGTTAGCCCCCACTTTAGTGAGAGGAGGAACTTGCTTCAAACTCACACTAAAGTAGACATTCAAGAGAGGTCCAATCATACCAATGCAGATGAAAAAGGATGAAAAATATTGAAGGAGATTGTGCAAGCCCCTAGGATCAAGATCCTAAGTCAAACCAACATAAGCACAAAAGAACACACACAAGGTGAATGATTTGCAATAAAAAAAGATACACAATCATGCAATGAAAAGAGCTAGAAGAGAAAAAATAAAAAGTTCAATCAAACTTCGACCCTTTGTCCAACACGATGTGGATAAGATCTAGGTTGTTTTTCCAAAAATGCATACTCACTCTAAGGCGACAAAACTCTTGGCTATTCGTCGAGTGAGAAGGCCCAAAAAGGTGAGAAACATACACTCATGGCTAGTATGCACTCACACACATGTAGGTGGCTATGGGAAAATTCATATCTTGGAATGTGCTTTGTTGGAACTGTTAAAATTAGATGATTTTTGCATATTTTTCATGTCCCCTGAGTCTCCATATGAGTATTTCCTTGTGCATATTTCCTTCATTTAATAATTTTTTTGCTCATATTTTGGCTCATATCTGACCCCTAAATCATCTATCTATGCATTTTCCACATTCTGGTTCATATCGGCATAGGTCTCCCATTGTCTCCCCGACCCACTAATATCTTCTATTTCAGGTGTATCGGCATGACAACATTTGGGTCTCTCCGATCTATTTTTCTACTAGCAAACGTTTGTTGCCTATTGGCAAGACGTTTCTGTTGTTTCGACGACCATGGTGGCTTCTATCAACATTTGTCTTGGCGGTCGGGCTAGCGTCTTGCCGAATTTTGGGTGTCTCAGTAATAGGTGCACTGTGGGTCTCTTCAGCATATGTTATGGCTTTCGGGGTGGTGTCTTACCGAATATCATTTGTTTCCCCGACTTTGCATTTTGGTGGTTCATCGGTATATGTTGAATGCCTTCGGTATAGTGTCACGACGAAGTGAGTTTGTCTCATTGAAGAAGCACAAACAGTTTTCTTCCAAATGACTTTCGGTGTAACCCACTTGCTGGCATTGTAAGGTCTTGGCGAGTGACCTTCGGTCTTGCCGACCTTACGCTTGGACTTCCTCTCGGTGGCAGATTCGATGAGACTTGGGTGACTTCGGTGATGGGTCATGGCGATGTGTGGATTGTCTCACCAACAGAACGTTATGTTTTATTCCTATTCCAAAGAGCTATGGATGTAGCATTTTCTGATTTGATTAATGCTATCATGGTGGTGTATCAAGATGACTTGACTGCTTATTCGAAGAAGGCTGAAGATCATGTGCAACATCTTGAAAAGGTATTTATTAAAGCTCTTGAATATGGTATTAGTTTAAATCCAAAGAAATGTCATTTTGCAGTCATAGAGGGTAAGCTCTTGGGGTATATTGTTTCAAAAGAAGGAATTAGAATAGATCCTGAGAGGGTGGAAGCTATTGATAAAATTCCTATTCCCAAAACTGTCAAAGCAATACAATCTTTCTTTGGACAAATTAATTTTGTCAGAAGATTTGTTTCTAATTTTGTTGAGATCATTAAGCCCATATCGAAAATGTTGAAGAAAGGACAAAAAATGGATTGGACTGCTGATGCTTTGGATGCTTTTATGTCTATCAAAAGGGCTATCAAAGAGGCTCCTATTCTTAAGTCTCCAGATTTTACAAAGCCTTTTCATATTTTTTCATTTGCCTCAATGCATACTATTGCTGCTGTTATGCTATAGAAAAATGAAGGTGGTTATGAACAACCTGTGTCTTTCTTTAGTAAATCATTACAGGGGTCTGAATTGAAGTATGATATAATGGAAAAAAAAGCTTTTGCATTAGTAAAGGCCACAAAAGCATTTAGACCATATCTTGTTGGAGCAAAGGTGATTGCTTATGTCCCTCATGCAGCTGTCAAAGACATTTTAACACAATATGAAGTTACAGGAAAAAGATGCAAATGGATCAACAAGATTCAAGAATTTGACATGGAGATACAAATTACTAAGCTGGTAAGAGGTCAAGGCTTGGCTAAGCTGATGACAGAAACTAATATTGAGGCAAATCAGATTTGCAATGTTGAAGAAGAGGCTGCAATTGCAAGTATTGAACACACTCCTTGGTATACTGATGTTATGCATTATCTTAAATATATGAAGTGTCCAGATGGATTGAGTGATAACCAAAGGATAACTTTGAAGTTGCAGGCATCCAAATATGTTTTTGTGGATGGTGATCTATTTTGGAAAAACAAGGATGGCATATTGTTGTTATGTTTGGATGAGTCACAGGCTAAGCATGTTTTGAAGGAAATGCATGAAGGAGTTTGTGGAGGTCATTATTCAGCAAAGACAACTGCACACAAAATTCTCAGGGCAGGTTATTATTGGCCAAAGGTTTTTAATGATTCCTTTACACATGTGAGAAAATGTGAGGCTTGCCAAAAGTTTTGTAGAAAATTGAAGTATCAGGGTGCTTTGCCACTTCGACCTTTGCAGGCTAATGCCCCTTTTCATCAATGGGGAATTGATTTCATTGGAGAGATACAAAAGAAGTCAAGTGGAGGACATAGGTGGATATTAGTTGCCACTGATTATTTTACAAAATGGGTGGAGGCAATCCCAACCAAGCAGGATACAAGTAAAGTTGTAACTAATTTTTTGATGGACAACATTATCACCAGATTTGGTACACCATTAAGGATAATCACATATAATGGGATGTGCTTCTGGTCAGATGAATTCAAAAGCTTTTGTGATAAGTATGGCATTACTCTTTCTTATGCAACTCCTTATCATCCACAAGCCAATGGTCAAGCAGAGTCCAACAATAAGAGTCTCTTGAAGATTATAAAGAGGATGCTGGGACATAACAAGAAGGCTTGGGATTCAAAGTTAAAACTGGCTGTGTGGGCTAATAGGATCACTGTGAAAAAGGCAATTGGAAAATCTCCATTTGAATTAGTATATGGAGCATAGGCTAGGATGCCTCTGCAAAATTTGTTACTAATCTACAAGTTTGTTTTGCAAGAAAATTTGGAAGTTCTTGAACCCATGGAAGACAGAATGGAGCAACTTACTGAACTTGATGAAGCAAGGAGGGAAGCCCAAAATCAAAACATGAAGTTACAGGCACAGATGAAGTATCTATTTGACAAGAAGGCAAAGAATAGAAAATTTGAAGAAAATGATTTGGTGTTGATGTGGAATGCAAGGTGTCAGGAGAAAGGAAAGCATGGTAAATTTGAAGCTCTTTGGCTGGGACCTTTTGTTGTTGTTGGAAAGAAGGGTGAAGACTCATATTATCTACAGAACATGGATGGTGAAGATCAGGAATTTCCTGTTCATGGGAAATTCTTGAAGCTTTTCTTCTCTTGAGCAACACAGAGGATTAAGGGTTGCCAGTGCATGCACAACTCTTGTGTATCCTCTTTAAAATTATTTTCCATGCACAGTAGTTTAGGTTTTTCATCCATCTCCATTTCACTTCCATTTTCCATTCACCTCCATCTTGCATTAACTTTGCATTCACTTCCACTTTGCATTAATTTCCATTACCATTCATTCCTTTGCTGCTCACTGGCTCTTCTTTTTGTGTCAGGTCTGCTCACCCAAGATTCTGGATCCTTGCAATGATCTGACTATCATTCATCCCCAAACGGAGCCACTGTTGAAACTATTAAAAACAGATGATTTTTTCATATTTTTCATGTCCCCTGAGTCTCCATATGAGTATTTCCTTGTGCATATTTCCTTCATTTCATAATTTGTTTGCTCATATTTTGGCTCATATCTAACCCCTAAATCATCTATCTATGCGTTTTCCACATTCTGGTTCATATCGACATAGGTCTCCCATTGTCTCCCCGACCCACTATGTTTTTCTACTAATATCTTTTGTTTCAAGTGTATCGGCGTGATAACATTTGGGTCTCTCTGATCTGTTTTTCTACTAGCAAATGTCTATTTCCTATCAGCAAGACGTTTCTGTTGTTTCGGCGACCGTGGTGGCTTCTATCAACATTTGTCTTGGCGGTCAGGCTAGCATCTTGCCGAATTCTGGGTGTCTCAGCAACAGGTGCACTGTGGGTCTCTTCGGCATATGTTATGGCTTTCGGGGTGGTGTCTTACCAAATATCATTTGTTTCCCCGACTTTGCATTTTGGTGGTTCATCAGTAAATGTTGAATGCCTTCGGTATAGTGTCACGGCGAAGTGAGTTTGTCTCATCAAAGAAGCACAAACAATTTTCTTCCAAATGACTTTCGGTGTAACCCACTTGCTGGCATTGTAAGGTCTTGGCGAGTGACCTTTGGTCTCACCGACCTTATGCTTGGACTTCCTCTCGGTGGCCGATTCGATGAGACTTGGTTGACTTCGGTGACGGGTCATGGCGATGTGTGGATTGTCTCACCAACATAATGTTATGTTTTATTCAAGTGGCTTTCGATGTAATATCTACTTTCTCTTGGCGACAGACGGTGTTCGGTGTTCTCCGGTATAACAACTTTATCTACAGGACATCTCGCCGAAGATTGAAAGTTATGGCGACATTCATGATGGGCGCTTGTCGGCGAAAGAATCTTTAGGTCACACCGACATGAGATTATGTGGGAGGCTCTCGAAAAAACTTGGAATGATCTATGTAACTTCTCCCTGACATTGCATTGTCTTAGCGAAGGTAGATGGGAGATGGTTTTCGGAGTAAGTGTTGCCTTGTCATGGCGACTATGAAACAAAGGTGAATGCCTTTCAGCCTAGAATTTTGATCTCGATATATGGTCTCCCCGATACCTATGTGTTATAGCGAAGCAGAGTGGGAACAAATGAATACTATATGGCTTCGGTATGACTACCGAGTTGTTACAGCGACATATAGGGGGTAAAATGCATTTCGATAAAACATTCTGTTATCTGTATGAATTCTCACTGACAGTGATAGGCTATAGCCAAACATAAAGGGAACAAAAGCGATACTTCTTGATTTTGACATAGCAGGCTGGTGGTCATGGCGATGCATGAGGAATAGTTAACATAGGAAAATAACGATTAACGTTATTTTTCCTTCGGCATACTTTCATGACTATCTTGGCGACTGTCCAGTAATGAATAACAGAAATACATCACTAAGGCCGACATGAATCTGTGTGGA
The DNA here is from genome assembly GCA_007258455.2 of Sequoia sempervirens. Lineage (NCBI taxonomy): Eukaryota > Viridiplantae > Streptophyta > Pinopsida > Cupressales > Cupressaceae > Sequoia > Sequoia sempervirens. Next base: position 129,163,399 of record VDFB02026320.1, read on the forward strand.
TGACTGTTGCAGGCCGACATGTTCTCTCATTTTGATATTTTATCCAAATGCTTGTGTATAAATAGGATTTTGGCAATTGTAAAAGGGGGGTATATTTTATCAACTATTAGTTATTTGATATACAATAGGCATTTTCTGATGGATACAGTAATATAGATTCATCAGATCAGAGACTAAGTTGCATGTTTTTAAAGTGGAGGTATTTATGAAAGTCAAGTGATGTTGTTGCACATTTTTGGTGTCAATTATCTATTAGATTTAATGAAAGTATTGTTAAGCTGTCTCCAAAATGGATTCTTTCTGGTTGTTTAAATTGATGTAACAAGTTTACATTGAGTTTATCAGCACGCATTTGCTGTTTTTGTGTGATCGATTAATTGGTTCTTTCAAGTAAAGACTAAATCCTTTTAGTTAATCACAGTAATTAGAGAGATTCAATTGGATTATTTAAGTAGAGCTTAGCAGTCATATTCTTGCATGTTTATCAAGTTGTAAACATAACATATGCTAGATAATTTGAATTTTCTTAGTGATGTGTTGTTCATTTTGATCTCATTTGACTCCGCATACCCAACAAGGCACTGGTCTCTGCACTTCACCATTTGAACTCATTTAGTTTTCTTTACATCTGTTAATTGAGCACTTATTTCAGGATTCACATCATAATATTATTATTGTTTTCAAGTTGGATTTCATTTGTTTACTTCCCATTGCCATTGTGAACAAATTGTTTCAAGAAGATTGATTACAAGTTAAGTCTACATTATTCAGAGAGGTACACCCACCCAGGTTTTGCAGCACCTAAAGAGTAGAAGGTTGAATTCTTCCAACCTTGTCTGTTACCCTGAAGCGTATCAAGAGATTGGCAGCCTTTTGAGGCATCTTGCCTGTGTTTTTGAGAGCTAACTTGCTTCTCGCTCAAACCATACTAAAGTTACATCTTCTGATAACTTTAATAAGGTGCCACAATTAAAATGTTTTTGAATGTCATGTAAATATTTTGTTAAAGGGGATTTTGCTTTGTTCGTTACAAGGTCTCATCTTAGGGAACATCATGCTTAATGTTTCCAAGAGAGGAAAAACACAAAAGGTCTCATCTTGTTTCCAAGAGAGGATAAGTGCAAGGCCTCATCCTAGGAAACATTTTACCTAATGCTACCAAGAGAGGAAAATCGCAAGAAAAAATAAAATCACACAATGAAATGTGAGTGTTGATGTATGCCCCCACTTTAATGTGGTTGCTAACACCATTTTTGTGAGAAATTTATTTAAAGTAGAAGAAGATATGAGAGCTTAGATGGAAATCCCTATGCCAAGTCATATGTTTCCGATAAGCTACATCATGAATAAGGTAGTATGTCACATGCGAGCCAACTTAAGGCATGTCGTCCACATCCCAAGCTTGTTTTATATGTTCATGAAAGGTTAACGACTAGCCAAAAGAAGCAACGACAAGTGACATGCAAGGACAAGGCTATCTAATCCCTTGCCCCCACTTAGTGTAGGTCAAGGACGAGCCGAAATGATTGATGAGATGCATGGTAGAGTGAAAATCAATATCAATTAGAGGAATTACGCCCCCACATAAGGGAGAGCACTAGAATCCTTAGGATGTTGGATTTTACTAATCAAAGCCTTACATTAATTAGTAGAATGATCATGAACTCGATGATATGCACAAAAGGAATTATTGTAATAGAATTTATTTCAGGTTCTTGGAGGAAGGGATATCAAGTGATCTTGGACGAGTCTTGACAAGATACCCTCTTGGTCAAGGGTAGAAGTAGTTTATGTAAGTTGTGGCAATGATATCTCTTGCTTAGTATTAGATGTAATATTTATGCAAGACTCTTGAAATTGTGAGATTTTTTACTCTCCTTTAGAGGAGGGTGTAAAATAGAATGAAGTCAAATCATTAGCATTGTGTGAGATGACATTGAAATTAAGTGAGGATTTATTTATTTGTTTCATTGCTTTCAAGGGAGAAAAATCAAAACCACTAGTGTCTATCAATTCAGGATGCACTAGTGTTAAAGTTGTCTTAGAAGGGTGTTTTGTGATAGTATTGATGTTGAGTGAAGGCTTGTTTATTTCTATTAAAGGAAAATAACCAAGACCATGAGTTATTTCTTGCGTGGTAGGCTCTATATGATCTTGTGTTCTCCTAAGGAGATTGGTGTGAAGTCTAAGGAACCCCAATCAACAGTTGCGTGACTTGTTCAAGATGTTGAACAAGTTCCACTTGTGTGGTTGGTGTTAATGTGTTTAAGGGGTAAACTTTGTTTTTCTCAAGTTTTAAGACACTATAAGGCTCAGGATCAACATCAAGTGTGTATACTTGGTTGTTGTATATGTATTTCATTTTGCGATGAAGAGTAAAAGGCACCCCATTCATTGAATGAATCCATAGTCTTCCTAAAATAAGATTATATGAAAGTTCATGAGGCATAACATGAATTGGCGTTTCTAATGTGGCCTTTCCAATGGTAATAGGTAAAGTAATCATACTGACCGGTTTCTTTGCTATACTATTGAATCCACTAATAGAGAAAGAAACAGGTTGAATGTCTGACTGATCAACACCAAGCCTATCTAGAAGTCTCACACTACACACATTAAGGGTGGAGCTAGTATCTATAAGAGTTCTCTTAATCCCTTTGTGTTTGTATTGAGCTATGATCATGAAAGCATCATTTTGTTTTTGCACTTCCAAAGGAGGAAGCTCACTTTAGTGAAAAACAATGTCAACGTTTATTTCTTGAACCATGGCTGCTATAGTATTTGATTGCATATTAGAAGGAACAAGAACTTGTTGTAAGGTACTATGAGCCTAGTGTTTTACCCTAACCTAAGTATGCAAAATAACAATGCAAAATGGAAAGCACAAGAATCACTTCAAATGATTAGCCTAAGGAATAAAACACAAAGAAAAGATAACAAGATAAAGATTATACCTCTTTGTGTAACTCCTTGGTTGGCCCTTGATCTTGTTGACTTGTGTGCTCCTTGGATGGCTATGAAATGAAGGGGTGGATACAAGATGGAAAATATGGATGCAAGATAATGGAGCCTTAATGAAGCTACAATGGAAAAATGTAATTAAACTAAGATACTAATGCTAATGGATAATGAAGGATAGTGCTTGCAAGTGAGAAATTTGGTAGCATAAGGGTGAAAATGGCTAAGTGTTCTAAATGAATTAGAAGAGGGGGTATTTATAAAGGTAATTTAATTCTCTAGAGAATTCAATGGTCAATATTGAGCCACCATGGCCAAGATGAAGGGATATGGTGAGTTGAAGACTCACAAGCCTTCACATCTTGACATGTGGAAGGTGAAGTGGCCAAGGATATAATGAGGTGTAGGTGGGGTGGAGAAGGAAATGTGATGTGGAAGAAGTACATGTACCTTGAAAGTACATTGGGAGATGAGAAAATTTCATCAAAAAGGAACTTCTTGTCCCCAAGTGAAAATGAAAGTGACACTTGAGGAATTTTAGAATTCCTCAAAAATCTCCATGGGGAAGAGGAAAGTAGTTGGAGAAATAAATGTGAATTAAAAATTCACATGATTGGAAGAATCTAGTAGGTAAGACAATGTTCTCAAAAGGGTAGGATTTTGACACATGTGGGTGATGTGAGAGGTCAAAGGTTCTAGAAGACCTTGGAACATGTGAGTGATGTGACAAGTCAAATGTTCTAGAACTTGCATGGGGATAAGGAGTTTTGAAAGAATAAATGCGAATTAAAAATTCTCATGGGGAAGAGAGGAATCTTGGATGAATAAATGTGAATTAAAAATTCACATGGGAAAGAGAGTCATTGCCAAATAAGGAGTATGTAAGAGGTTGACCAAAAGGGTATTCTAAATGTGATAGGATGATTAGATTATGGTTGTGCAAATACATGATTAAGAAAATTAACAAGGGACTAGAAGCAAGTGGCAAGAGTTGGAGGATGTGACATTAATCCTTGATTAAGGGTGTGCACATCTTAATCATGAATTAATTAAATTAACCTAGATTAGAAGAGGATTATGGAGGATATGACAAGGAGAGAGAAAAATGAGGAATTTAAAATTGATTTAAAAAGGTCAAATGACTAATTTAAATAAATTGACATATTTATTTAATTTAGAGAAGAAAAGGTGTAAGGTAAAGTATTTAATTATTCAATTACATACTTTAGAAACCTTAGGCAGAAAATGAAATATTAATTAAATAAATTGTTTAATTAATATTGACAAAATAGATGAGTATAGTAGACAATTTTGACCTTGTGGAGGTGGTCAAATTTAGATGTCTATAGGTACTTTGAAACATGTTGTGGTAGTGAGGGGAGGCTTGAATAAGGTCCCATAATGATATCTTAGTAGGAGTATTCTTTAATTGTTCTTCAAGATTGTACTCCTTTCCAATAAGGGATCCTGGTAATATAGGATTAGGTAAGGGTAAGGGAGTCCGGATTGGTTGTTGCGGTTGTGGATTATTTCTAGCATTATATGTATGAGCAACAGTATTATGACTTGGCTATTGCAACACATTATTCCTATGTGGGTAGAGGATAAGTTCAAGTTTGTGTTGAGTTGGAGGTTTGTGTGAAGGGGGATAAATGATGAGTTGAGGCTGAATATGGTTAACATCCCTTAGCGAATGAGAGTCTAATGTTTCCTCTACATCTTCTTCTAAGGATACGATGTTATTGTCAATGTTAACCTAGGATTGTATCATGATATCCTCCCTAGGAGGAAGGATTTTAAGGGAACTAAAAACTGAATGTTCTTGACATTCGAGGATTGGTTCTTCTAAAAGGACTCCATCACAAGTAGGGGAATGATCAATGGTTGAATTATCTTGCTCAATAAGGGTTTCTTTAGGTGAAGGGGGACAACGAAGATTCTCATGACCTTCATTGACTATGTTTTCTAACATCAAAGTATCTTCTTCACAACTAGGAGAGATACTAAGGGAAAGAAAAATGTTAGTGTCATGCATATCTATGGTTGTGTTATATTGATTAGGAATGTCTTGTCCATAAAAAATAGGTAAGAGGAGATAAACAACTAGGATTCTCAAAAATATCATGAATTGGTTCTTCTAACACCATAATATCTTCTTCACCAATAGGGGAGATATTAGGAGAAGAGAAAATATGATCATTACGAATGTCCAAGGTTGTATTCTCTTTTACTTAAACACTCTCATAGGTAGGGGATATGAAATGTTTCTGAGTATGTCTATATATGTAAGATACTAACATTGTTTGAATACAAATGAAAAGAACTTGTAACTATTTCATACAATGCTTCAACAATATAAACAATGTTTATCCAAAGATGCAAAATATTTTTATCCAATATATGCAAATCTTTAAGAATGAAAACAATGTATATGCAAGAATGAAAAGCACTTTTACAAAAATTATGCAAATTTTTGGGAAAAAAAACATTGTGTATGAAAAAGTGAAAAGCACTTTTATCCATGTGATGCAAAATTTCAGAAATGTGAACATTTTCAGATCTAATGATGCATGCCATTGAAATGATTTGAAAAATGATTAGTCTAAATTGATGTTTTTGGCATAAATGTATAAAGAAAATGTTTCCAAAACTTTCCAAAATTATAGTATATAGTAATAGGAGGTCGAGGAAGCACATAAATGAGGTTTTTAATGCTGTAACAAATAGTGAAAAATCTGGACAGGGACTAATTAGCCCAAAATGGCAAATGAGTCCCAAAATGGCGAATGAGTCCCAGTAAGGTTTTTCAAAAAAATTCAGCTAGTTTGGATGCTTTGATGTTGGATGATATGAAGACTAAATGAAAATACAATTTTTAGATGTTTTTCAATGATTTGAGAGGCAAAAATGCAAACTATATGCACTTTTACTAATGCAAAAATATGAAACCCTAGAATTCCAATTAACCAATGCAACATGCAATGCAAAGTCAATGCAAGAAAATCTAGGAAATGAAGGACTCCAAATCAGAAAAGAAAGTATTCTAAAGGTGGGTTCACCAAAATATGAACAAGAATTTTGTCTCCACTTAGGGTTTAGGACCTAGGAAAACAAAGGATTCTATAATTCACATTCAAGGACGTACCTTAAAGACCTCAACCCAAATGAAGGATGTGAGAGGTCTGACTAAAGGGTACCATTGGGTGGAAAAGGGGTTGAGAAAAGGTTGAATAAGGGGTTCACCACCAAGTGTAAACTTGGAAAACAAGATGTGTTTGAAAACACAATATGATATGCAACAAGACCTAGGAAGATGAATAGAAGTGCAAGAAGAACAAAACAAAAAATTGTAAAACTAGAGAGTGCACTTGGAAATGTGTTGAATACTAGAAAGGAGATTGGAAATCTATAAATGCTCATTTTTAGGCCGGGTGGGACACTTACGCCTTTTTGGGTGAATTAGTCCTAGATCTGGAAAACGGTCCCAAAGGTTGTTTCAACCAAATCACTACTGAATTTGACACCATTTTATGATGGCCGTCTGTTGGTCGTTCAACAGATCTTTGTCAGAAAAGCGACGAAATGGTGAAAATATTTTTGTTGTTGTGTTTTCGTCGAAAGGCCGACGACGAATTAAACGTCAAAATAACGGTGAAGAATCGTCGGTCGTCGGCATCGTGAAATGGCTCAGACTTTCGTCAGAATATCGATGAACACTTCATGTAACCACTGACGAATTACACTAGAAGTTTGTTGCCATTTCAATGAAATGGGCAAGGAGTAGCGTCGAAATAACACCAGAAGTTCATCGCCATTTCGATGAAATGGGCAAGGAGTAGCGTCGAAACAACACCAAAAGTTCATTGAACATGCGACGAAATAGGAAAGTAGTAGCGTTGAAACAACACCAATAGTTTTTCAACTTTGCAACGAAAATAGCAAGGAGTAGCATCGGAAGAACACCAAAAGTTCATTGAAAGTGCGACGAAATGGGCAAGGAGTAGCGTGGAAACAATGCCAAAAGTTCATCGAAATTGTGATGAAATGGGCAAGGAGTTACGAAAAAACCTTCGTCGCATCTATAGCAACTTTGTCGAACCTTTCTGTTGATTCGTCGGTGGTTTTCGTCGAAATTGCGATGAAGCATCAATTTTTTTTAAAAAAAAATATTCGTGGAAATGTACCATTACGGAGACTGACGATTGATCATACATACAAACTGCATATTGGTTTGATGCTTGAAACGATGCATTTCTTATATTGAAAAAGTGCATTACCTTATTGAGCTTCTCTTTGTTTCGAGAATAGTTTAATATTCTCTACTTAATAGGGCCAACCACGTGATGGTGGAAGCTCATTTGGCCCCTCCCCTCCCCCACATCACTCTCAATTCCCCATACCCAATCATATAACATTAATCATTCATTCATCCATTAATAACATATAACATTCATTCATCCATTAATAACATATAACATTCATTCATTAACATATAACATTCATTAATTAACATATTCACATTCATTCATTAACATATAATATTCATTCTTTCAGCTTTTACATATTATCAAAAATATGGTTGTCATGATATGATTACAATCACTTTTTTTTTTGTTTCT
>VDFB02026320.1:129171075-129206075 GCA_007258455.2 Sequoia sempervirens
GAGTTATAGGCTCTTTATTGCAGCAAGAGGTAATCACTCTTCGATCATGCTATAATTACATCCTAACATGTTAAACTTGAGACAACTTGAATGCACCCAATGATGATTGACACCTACATTATACAACCTAAATTAACTACATTATATGAGTGCCTCCATTTCTATCACAGCATAGCCACATTAAACTTGGGTCACACATGAATGCATCCTGTATTTGTTATAGCACAACTGTGCCACATGACCAATAGAGTTATGGATCACATAATTACAGTCACAAGAATCTGTTCCTTGGTTGTGATCTTATGGTGATTCCACACAACAAAATTTGGACATGAAATTCTCAAAACCCTTAACCTCTAAAAATGAAATCTGATGAGATGTTGCTTTAAAATATGATTTTCAAACTGGAACTACAAATCTGACTTCATAATTGAATTTTACAAAAAGACAATGACTACCCTCAACTTGGCGATATCTTCTTGAATTTTTTCTAATTTTTTTTCCCAAAGAAAATCGTCCTTTGTTCTCCACAAACTGTCTCAAGTAGAGCAAAACATTGTCACAATAAATCAAGCAAGAACTCACTTTTCTTTGTCGGCCACAATTTGATTTTTTTTTAATTTTTCATGTTTGTCAAAAATTTGAGGAAAATGATAGCCGACATTTCGGCGAACCCCAGGTTCCTCGAAATTTTGACGAACGTCGGGGATAAACTTTCAAAAAATTGGAAATTACACATCAAATTTTACATATTTCGTCGGATAGTTTCGTCATATTTTGCAATCAAATGTATTAGTGAATGGGTGTCTGAATCTGTAGAAAGCTCTGAGAAATAGGTATAGTAGGACTAATTCTCCGCTAATGGTGATTTATTCCACTTTGAATTTTCTAAAAATTCGAAAGTTGATTCTGAAGCTCTCGGTTTGCACTTTTTGTTTCCTGAGGTATCATATTCTGAAACCCTGATTCTTAGCATTGTGAGTGCCTTTTTTTGTAGATTTGACCTAGCCAACAAGGAGATGACTTCAAGAGGTTTGCAACCTATCCTTCAATGATCCCCAAGTCTTCAAGGTACATAAACCTGCATTCACACAAAGAAGGAGAAAGAAATGTTGAATGTTAGGGCACAGGGGTTTTCCTTGGTCAAACCCCTTTTAGGTAATTAAACCAAAATGAAGAAATAAGATAATGAAGCATGAAACAATGGAATCAAAACCTTACCTTGATGATAGATCTTGAGTTGCAACAATGTTGGTGAATAATTTTCCTTTGAATGCTTCAAAAATGAGCATGAATGCTAAGCCCTAGGTTGCTTGAGAAGAAGGATGAATGATGAGTGAATGATTGAATGATAACTTGATTAGATTAGTTAGGTTGAAATGAGAGGGAAAACCCTATATTTATACACAATTATGCCCTAATTCTCAAAAATTATATATCAAAGGCCAACCTTAGGTCTTAAATAATAAAAACCCATTAGAGTTTTGAATTAATTTTGATTTTTGTGCCAAGAGCCACTAATACGCCCCTATTGGTGAATTGGTCCCACTCAAGGAATTTATGTGGATGTCAAAAATTATGTTTATTTAAATAATTTTTATCGGGTTCTTCTTGAAGAAGACACTTAAATAAGGCCTTTAGACATAAAATGGGACCAATTATAGCATAAGAAAGGTCTAAATATTGATGACAAGCCTAGAAAAGCATGAAGGTTTGTTACAAAACCTTACAAAACTTTTAAATAGGACTTGGTGAGTGATAAAAATAAGTTATTTAAATGAATTATAATAATAAGATCCTAGAAAAACATGAAAGTATGTTGTAACACTTCATAACACTTTTACAAGGCATCACAAGATTTTTATTGATTCTCAAGGGCTCAAGACCTAATGTGAATGTGTTTGACCACATTACAACATTAAATCAAGGAAAAACTAGGCCAAAAGCACAAGGAGGTCCTAAACAAGGGGAAAAATAGAAGGGATAATTTTTCCATGTCCACAGTTAGCCCCTACTTTAGTGAGAGGAGAAACTTGCTTCAAACTCACACTAAAGAAGACATTCAAGAGAGGTCCAATCAAACCAATGTAAACCACAAAGGATGAGAAATATCGAAGGAGGTTGTGTAAGCCCCTGGGATCAAGATCCTAAGTCAAACCAACATAAGTGTAAAATAACACACATAAGGTGAATGATTTTTAGCTAAAAAATATACACGATCATGCAATGATAAGAACTAGAAGAGAAACAATAAAAATTTGGATCAAGCTTTGACCGTTTTTCCAACACAATGTGGATCAGATCTAGGTTGTTTTCCATAAATGCATACTCACTCTAAGGTGATGGAACTCTTGGCTATCCGCTAGGTGAGAGGCCAAAAAAGGTGAGAAACATACACTCATGGTTGGTATGCACTCACACACATGCAAGTGGCTATGGAGAAAGTCATTCCTCAGAATGATATTCCCACTAAAAAAATATTAAAGTTATATCTTTTGATAACTTTAATAAGGTGCCACAATGAAAATATTTTTGAATGTCATGTAAATATTTTGTTAAAGGGTATTTTTCTTTGTTTGTTGCAAGGTCTCATCTTAGGGAACATCATGCTTAATGTTTCCAAGAGAGGACAAGTGCAAAAAGGTCTTGTCTTGTTTCCAAGAGAGTACAAGTGCAAGGCCTCATCCTGAACAATGTTGTACCTAATGCTTCCAATAGAGGAAAGTTGCAAGAAAAAAGAAAATCACACAATGAAATGTGAGTGTCGATGTATGCCCCCAATTTTAAGCGGTTGCTAACACCATTTCTATGAGCTGTTGGTATAAAGTAGAAGAAGATATGAGAGCTTAGTCAGAAATCCCTATGCCAAGTCATATGTTTCTGATAAGCTATGTCATGAATAAGGTAGTATGTCACATGCGAACCAACTTAAGGCATGTCATCCACATCCCAAGCTTGCTCTTATATGTTCATAAAAGGTTAATGACTAGCCAAAATAATCAATGACACGTGACATACGAGGACAAGGCTATCTAAACCCTTTCCCCCAATTAGTGCAGGACAAGGATGAGCTGAAATGATTGATGAGATGCATAGTAGAGTGAAAATCAGTATCGATTAGAGGAATTATGTGCCCCCACATAAGGGAGAGAACTAAACTCCTTAAGATGTTATATTTTACTACTCAAATCCTTACATTCATTAGTATAATAACCATGAACTCGGTGATATGCACAAAAGGAATTCTTGTAATAGAATTTATTTTAGGTTCTTGGAGGAAGGGATATCAAGTGATCTTGGACGAGTCCTTACAAGACATCCTCTTAGTCAAGGGGAGAAGTAGTTTCTGTAAGTTGTGGCAAAGATATCTCTTGCTTAGTATTAGATGTCATACTTATGCAAGACTCTTGAAATTGTGATATTTTGTACTCTCCTTTAAAGGAGGTTGTAAAATCAAATGAAATCAAATCATTAGCGTTGTGTGAGATAACATTGACATTAAGCCAGGATTTCTTTTTTTGTTTCGTTGGTTTCAAGGGAGAGCAATCAAGACCACTAGTGTCTATCAGTTCAAGATGTACTAGTGTTAATGTCATCTTAGAAGTGTGTTTTGTGATAGTATTGATGTTGAGTGAAGGCTTGTTTATTTCTATGAAAGGACAATAATGAAGACCATGAGTTATTTCTTTCTTGGTAGGCTCTATAGGGTTGTAGATATCTTGTTCTCTAGCACCACATCCTTTTCCACTATAGCCAAGTTGTTTCATAAGCTCATAGCCTTTTCAATAAAGCTTGTTCATTGCTTTTGGAGTCGGTGGTTGTTCATGATTAATTTCATCAAAGTTTGTTGTGTAACTTGTTGGCTTGTGTTCTGAAGTGGTTGAGGTGGATGATTTTGAAGGATCGTACAAATTTTATGTTGATGGTACCACTTTCTCTTTTCTCTTTTCAAAGTATATATGTATGATCTTGTATTCTCCTAAGGAGGTTGGTGTGAAGTCTAAGGAACCCTAATCATCTTCTAACAGTTGTGTGTCTTGTTCAAGATGTTGGACGGGTTCCACTTGTGTGGCTGGTGTTAATGTGTTTAAGGGGTTCCCTTTGTTTTTCTCAAGTTTTAAGACACTATCAAGCTCAAGATCAATGTCAAGTCTGTATACTTGGTTGTTGTAGATGTATTTCATTTTACACTGAAGATTAGAAGGCATCTCATTCATTGCATAAATCCATGGGCTACCTAAAAGAAGATTATATGAAAATTCATGAGGCATAACATGAATTGGTGTTTCCAATGTGGCCTTTCCAATAGTAATAGGTAAAGTAATCACATCGACTGGTTTCTTTGCTATATTGTTGAATCCACTAATAGAGAAAGAAACAGGTTGAATGTCTGATTGATCAATGCCAAGCCTATCTAGAAGGCTCACACTACACACATTAAGGGTGGAGCTAGTATCTATAAGAGTTCTCTTAATCCCTTTGCGTTTGTATTGAGCTATGATCATGAAAGCATCATTTTTTTTTTACACTTCCAAATGAGGAAGCTCACATTGGTGAAAAACAATGTCAGCATTTATTTCTTGAACCATGGATCCTATAGTATTCGATTTTGTTTTAGAAGGAACAAGAACTTGTTGTAAGGTACTTTGAAGCATGTTGTGGTAGTGAGGGGAGGCTTGAATAAGGTCCCATAATGATATCTTAGCAGGATTATTCTTTAATTGTTCAACAAGATTATACTCCTTTCCAATAGGGAAACCCAGTTAGATAGGATTAGGTAAGGGTAAGGGAGTCTGTATTGGTTTTTATGGTTGCAGATTATTTTTATTGTTATATGTATGAGCAATGGTAATATGACTTGTCTGTTGTGACACATTATTCCTAGGTGGGTAGAGGATAAGTTTAGGTTTGTGTTGAGTTGGAGGTTTGTGTGAAGGGGGATAAAGGATGAGTTGAGGCCGAATATGGTTAACATCCCTTAGTGAATGAGAGTCTAATGTTTCCTCTACATCTTCTTCTAAGGATACAATGTTATTGCCAATGTTACCCTTGGCTTGTATCATGATATCCTCTCTAGGAGGAAGGTTTTTAGGGGAACTACAAACTGAATGTTCTTGACATTTAAGGAATGGTTCTTCTAAAAGGACTCCATCACAAGTAGGGGAATGATCAATGGTTGAATTATCTTGCTTAATAATAGTTTCTTTAGGTGAAGGGGCACAACGAAGATTCTCATGACCTTCATTGACTATGTTTTCTAACATCAAAGTATCTCTTCACAACTAGGAGAGATACTAGGGGAAAGACAAATGTTAGTGTCATGAATATCTATGGTTGTGTTATGTTGGTTAGGAATATCTTGTCCACAAAAAGAGGTAAGAGGAGAGACACAACTAGGATTCTCAAAACTATCATGAATTGGTTCTTCTAACACCATAATATCTTCTTCACCAATAGGGGAGTCATTAGATGAAGAACAAATATGATCATTAGGAATGTCCAAGGTTGTATTCTCTTTCACTAAAACACTATCATAGGGAGGGGATATGAAATGTTTCTTAGTATGCCTAGAGATGTAAGATACTGATATTTTTTGAACAGAAATGAAAAGAACTTGTAATCATTTCATGCAATGTTTCAACAATATAAACAATGTATATCCAAAGATATAATACATTTTTATCCAATATATGTGAAGCTTTAAGAATGAAAACAATGTACATGCAAGAATGAAAAGCACTTTTATAAAACTTATGCAAATTTTTATGAATAAAAATATTGTGTATGCAAAAGTGAAAAGCACTTTTATCCATGTGATGCAAAATTTTAGAAATGTGAGCATTTTTAGATCTAATGATGCATGTTATTGAAATGATTTGAAAAATGATTTGTCTAAATTGATGTTTTTGACCTAAATGTATAAAACAAATATTACTAAAACTTTCCGTACTTATAGTATATAGTACTAGGAGGCCGAGGAAGCACATAAATGAGGTTTCTAATGTTGTAATAGATAGTGAAAAATCTATACAGGGACTAATTCTTCCAGAATGGAAAATGATTTCAAGTAAGGGTTTTCAAAAAATTTCAGCTGGTTTGGATGCTTTTGATGTTGGATGGTCTAAAGACTAAATGCAAATATAGTTTTCAGATTTTTTTCAATGATTTGAGAGGAAAAAGTGCAAACTATATACACTTTTACTAATGCAAAAATTTGAAACCCTAGAATGCCAATTAGCCAATGCAACATGCAATGCAAATTCAATGCAAGAAAATCTAGGAAATGAAGGACTACAAATTAGAAAATAAGTATTCTAAAGGCAGGTTCACCAAAATGTGAAGAAGAATTTTGTCTCCACTTAGGGTTTAGGACCTAGGAAGACAAAGGATTCTGTAATTCACATTCAAGGATCTACCTTAGAGACCTCAATCAAAATGAAGGATGTGAGAGGTCTAACTAAAGGGTATCCTTGGGTGGAAAAGGGGTGGAGAAATGGTTGAATAAGGGGTTCACCACCAAGTGTAAACTTGGAAAATAAGAAGTGTTTGAAAATACAATGTGATATGCAACAAGACCTAGAAAGATGAATAAAAAACTGTAAAACTGGAGAGTGCAGTTGGGAAGGTGTTGAAGACTGGAATGGAGACTAGAAATCTAGAAATGTTGATTTTTAGGCCTGGTCGGACACTTACGCCTTTCTGGGGGAATTAGTCCCAGATTTGGAAAATGGTCCCAAAGGTTGTTTCAGCCAAATGGGTGTCTAAATCTGCAAAAAACTCTGAAAAATAGGTACAGTAGGACTAATTCTCCACTAATGGTGATTTAGTCCACTTTAACTTTTCTAAAAATCCGAAAGTTGATTCTGAATCTCTCGGTCTGCACTTTCTATTTCCTCAGGTATCCGATTCTAAAACCCTGATTCTCGACACTATGAGTGACTTTTTGTGTAGATTTGACCTAGCCAACAAGGAGATGATTTCAAGAGGTTTGAGGCCTATCCTTCAATGATCCACAAGTCTTCAAGGTGCCTAAATCTGCAATCACACAAAGAACGAGAAAGAAATGTTGAATGTTAGGGCATGGGGGTCTGCCTTGGTCAAACCCCTTTTAGGTAATTAAACCAAAATGAAGAAATAAGATAATGAAGCATGAAACAATGGAATCAAAACCTTTCCTTGATGATATATATTTAGTTGCATCAATGCTTTTTGAAGAATTTTCCCTTGAATGCTTCATAAATAAGCTTGAATGCTAAGCCCTAGCTTGCTTGAGAAGAAGGATGAATGATGACTTGATTAGGTTAGTTAGGTTGAAATGAGAGGGAAAACCCTATATTTATACTCAATTATGCGCTAATTCCCAAAAATTCTATACCAAAGGCTGGCCTTAGGTCTTAAATAATAAAAAACCATTAGAATTTTGAATTAATTTTGATTTTTGTGTTAAGAGGCACTAATTCGCACCTATTGGTGAATTGGTCCCTCTCAAGGCATTTAAGTGGATGTCAGAAAATATGTTTATTGAAATAATTTTTATCGGGTTCTTCTTAACGAAGACACTTAAACAAGGCCTTTATACATAAAATGGGGCCAATTATAGTATAGAAAAGGTACAAATATTGATGACAAGCCTAGAAAAGTGTGAAAGTTTGTTACAACACCTTACAACACTTTGAAATAGGACTTGGTGAGTGATAAAAAGAAGTTATTTAAATGAATTATAATAATAAAATCCTAGAAAAGTGTGAAATTATGTTGCAACACTTCACAACACTTTTATAAGGCATCATAAGATTTTTATTGATTATCAAGGGCCCAAGACCTAATGTGAATGTGTTTGACCACATTACAACATTAAATCAAGGCAAAACTAGGCTAAAATCATAAGGAGGGCCTAAACAAGGGGAAAAGTAGAAGGGATACTTTTTTTGTGTCCACACTTAGCCTCCACCTTAGTGAGAGGAGGAACTTGCTTCAAACTCATAATAAAGTAGATATTCAAGAGAGGTACAATCGTACCAATGTGGATGACAAAGGATGAAAAAGATCGAAGGAGGTTGCACAAGCCCTTGGGATCAAGATCCTAAGCCAAACCAACATAAGCACAAAAGAACACACACAAGGTGAATGATTTGCAGCAAAACAAGATACATGATCATGCAATGACAAGAACTACAAGAGAAAAAATAAAAAGGTGGATCAAGCTTTGACTGTTTGTCCAACGTGATGTGGATCAGATCTAGCCTGTTTTTCCAAAAGTGTATACTCACTCTGAGGTGACGAAACTTTTGGCTATCCGTCGAGTGAGAAGGCCCAAAAAGGTGAGAAACATACACCCATGGCTGGTATGCATGCACACACACGCAGGTGCCTATGGGGAAACTACTACCTTCAAATGGGCTTCCCACTCAAACCATACTAAAGTTATATCTTCTAATAAATTTAATGAGGCACCACAATCAAAATGTTTTTGAATGTCATGTAAAGATTTTGTTAAAGGGGTTTTTTATTTTTTCGTTACAAGGTCTCATCTTAGGGAATATCATGCTTAATGTTTCCAAGAGGGAACAAGCACAAAAGGTCTCATCTTGTTTCCAAGAGAGGACAAGTGCAAGGTCTCATCCTAGGCAACATTGTACCTAATGCTTCCAAGAGACAAAAATTGCAAGAAAAAAGAAAATTGCACAATGAAATGTGAGTGTTTATGTATGCCCCCACTTTAAAGGGGTTGCTAACACCATTTATAAGAGTAATTACTTTAAATTAGAAGAAGATATGAGAGCTTAGTCGGAAAGCCCTATGCCAAGTCATATGTTTTCGATAAGCTACATCATGAATAAGGTAGTATGTCACATGCAAACCAACTTAAGGCATTTCATCCACATCCCAAGCTTGCTCTTCTATGTTCATGATAGGTTAACGACTAGGAAAAATAAGCAATGACAAGT
Source organism: Sequoia sempervirens (assembly GCA_007258455.2). Classification (NCBI taxonomy): domain Eukaryota; kingdom Viridiplantae; phylum Streptophyta; class Pinopsida; order Cupressales; family Cupressaceae; genus Sequoia; species Sequoia sempervirens. The sequence goes on from VDFB02026320.1 coordinate 129,180,024, forward strand.
GTAATATGAGGAAAATGCTATCTAACCACTTTCCCCCACTTAGTGCAAGATAAGGATGAGCCAAAATGATTGATGAGATGCATGGTAGAGTGAAAATCAGTATCAATTAGAGGAATTAGGTGCCCCCACATAAGGAAGAGTATTAAACTCCTTAAGATTTTGGATTTTACTACTCAAAGCCTTACATTCATTAGTAGAATGACCATGAACTAGATGATATGCACAAAAGAAATTCTTGTAATAGAATTTCTTTCAGGTTCTTGGAGGAAGGGATATCAAGTGATCTTGGAGGAGTCTCGACAAGATACCCTCTTGGTCAAGGGGAGAAGTAGTTTCTGTAAGTTACAACAAAGATATCTCTTGCTTAGTATTAGATGTCACACTTATGCAAGAATATTAAAATTTTGAGATTTTTTACTCTCCTTTAGAGGATGGTGTAAAATATAACAAATTGAAATCATTAGCGTTGTGCAAGATGACATTGACATTAAGCGAGTATTTATTTGTTTGTTTCATTACTTTCAAGGGAGAACAATGAAGACCACTAGTGTCTGTCAGGTCAAGATGCACTAGTGTTAAAGTCATCTTAGAAGGGTTTTTTGTGATAGTATTGATGTTGAGTGAAGGCTTGTTTATTTCTATGGAAGGACAATAACCAAGACCGTGAGTTGTTTCTTGCATGGTAAGCTCTATAGGGTTGCAGATACCTTGTTCTCTAGCACCACATCCTTTTCCACTATAGCCAAGTTGTTTCATAAGCTCATAGCATTTTCCATAAAGCTTCTTCATTGCTTTTGGAGTCGGTTTCTATTCATGATTAAGTTCATCAAAGTTTGTCGTGTAATTTGTTGGCTTGTGTTCTGAAGTGGTTGAGGTGGATGCTTTCAAAGGATCATCTTAATTTTCTGTTGATGGTACCACTTTCTCTTTTCGCTTATCAAAATCTATATGTATGATCTTGTATTCTCCTAAGGAGGTTGGTGTGAAGTCTAAGGATCCCTAATCATCTTCTAACAGTTGTGTGACTTGTTCAAGATGTTGGATGGGTTCCACTTATGTGGTTGGTGTTAATGTGTTTAAGGGATTCACTTTTGATTTTCTCAAGTTGTAAGACACTATAAGGCTCAGGATCAAGGTCAAATGTGTCCACTTGGTTGTTGTAGATGTATTTCATTTTGTGATGAAGAGTATAAGGTACCCCATTCATTGCATGAATCCACCATCTACCTAAAAGAAGATTATATGAAATTTCATGAGGTATAACATGAATTGGTGTTTCCAATGTGGCATTTCCAATGATAATAGGTAAAGTAATCACATCAACCAGTTTCTTTCCTATAGTGTCGAATCCACTAATAGAGAAAGAAACATGTTGATTGTTTGATTGATCAATGCCAAGCCTATCTAGAAGGCTCACACTACACACATTAAGGGTAGAGCCAATGTCTATAAGAGTTCTCTTAATCCCTTTGCGTTTGTATTGAGCTATGATCATGAAAGCATGAATTTTTTTTGCACTTCCAAAGGAGGAAGCTCACTTTGGTGAAAAACAATGTCAGTGTTTATTTCTTGAATCATGGCTCCTATAATATTTAGCTGTGTATTAGAAGGATCAGGAACTTGTTGTAAGGTACTTTGAAGCATGTTGTGGTAGTGAGGGGAGTCTTGAATAAGGTCCCATGATGATATTTTAGCAGGAGTATTCTTTAATTGTTCAACAAGATTGTACTCCTTTCCAATAGGGTAACCTGGTAAGATAGGATTAGTTAAGGGTAAGAGATTTTGGATTGGTTGTTGTAGTTGTAGATTGTTTCTAGTGTTATATGTATGAGCAACGGTATTATGAATCCGATGTTGTGACACATTATTCCTAGGTGGATAGAGGATACATTCATGTTTGTGTTGAGTTGGAGGTTTGTGTGAAGGGGGATAAAGGATGAGTTGAGGCTAAATATGGTTAACATCCCTTAGTGAATGAGAGTCTAATATTTCCTCTACATCTTCTTCTAAGGATACATTGTTATTGTCAATGTTACCCTTGGCTTGTATCATGATATCCTCCCTAGGAGGAAGTTTTTTAGGGGAACTACAAATCAAATGTTCTTGACATTCGAGGAATGGTTCTTCTAAAAGGACTCCATCACAAGTAGGGGAATGATCAATGGTTGAATTTCCTTGCTCAATTAGTGTTTCTTTAGGTGAAGGGGGACAATGAATATTCTCATGACCTTCATTGACTATTTTTTCTAACGTCAAAGTATCTTCTTCACAACTAGGAGGGATACTAGGGGAAGGAAAAATGTTAGTGTCATGAATATCTATGGTTGTGTTATGTTGGTTAGGAATGTCTTGTCCACAAAAAGAGGTAAGAGGAGATAAACAACTAGGATTGTCGAAACTCTCATGAATTGGTTCTTCTAGCACTATAATAACTTCTTCACCAATAGTGGAGATATTAGGAGAAGAACAAATATGATTGTTAGGAATGCCCAAGGTTGTATTCTCTTTCACTAAAACACTCTCATAGGTTGTTATTTGTCTGAGCCTCAATAAGGATTTCTTAGAATCACAAGATGTATATTAAGTGTAAGATGAAACATTGGTCTCACCATTGATCATAGTGGCATACTACATATGTTCTTGCTTAGGGGTTTGGTGAGACTCTATGAGGTTGTATGACCCAATATGGTAGGGTAAAGAGTACACCTTCTTTTGTTGTGTTTAATTTTATTTTCCATGTGTGTAGATATGTATGTGTGTAAAATTAGATGTAGGCAACATTCATATATACTCTGTATATTTATTCTTTTTGGATTACCAATTTAATCCACTTTTCTAGTTGGGAGCAACTTGCTGGAAGATGTTCGTAGAATGAGTGGCTCTATATTAAGTGTTATATGAAAGATTGATCTCACCATTAATTATAGTGGTGGACAATGTATGTTCTTTCTTGCAGGTTTGGTGAGAGCCAACAAGGCTCCATGACCCAATATGGTACGGTGGAGTGCAACCCTTCTTTTGTTGTGTTTCATTTTTATTTTCCTATGTGTAGATATGTATGTATGTGAAATTAGATGTAGAAAACATTCATATATACTCCTCCCCATGTTTATTGTTTTGGGAAGATAGTTGTTATTTTTTTTATCTTCAAAAAGGAATTCTTAGAATAATAGGCTTTATATTAAGTGTAATAAGAAACATTGGTTTCACCATTTATCATAGTGGTGGACAATGTATGTTCTTGCTTGGGGGTTTGATGAGAGCCTATGAGGCTCCATGACCTAATATGGTAGGGTGGAGAGTGGGCCTTCTTTTGTTGTGTTTCATTTTACTTTCCCTATGTACAGATATATATGTTTGTTAAATTAGACATGGACAACATTCATCCCTATGTGCAAATATGTATGTATGTGAAATTAGATGCATACAACATTCATATATACTCCTTCCTATGTTTATTCTTTTCATAAGATAGTTGCTATTTTTTTTTGTAGGTCTATACTTAAAATTCTCCACAAAAATTAATTGCTACTTGGCATGGCTTGGTCCTGTGTCCATTCATCAAAAAAATGATGAAACATTTGATAGAAGAACGGGTACATATGTTTCAATTGATAGCTACAATTTTCTTGTTCGAGAGCAGCATTGTGCATTTATTCAAATTTCTCTTGTTAACTGAAACATGCTGTACTTGTTCTTGTGTGAAGTAATTGTCCAAGGCCTAGTATTTTTCAAGTTGTTTTGTAAAAAAAAAAGAAAAAAAAATCCAAAATATATATGAAATTAGATGTAGCCAACATTCATATATAGTACTGCCTATTATGCATGCAAGGAATGCAACACATATATATATACTTGAAAAACAAAATCTATATTGATATATATATTACAACCATCACCACTACACAAAAGCGATACAACAATTAATGTTGATGCCAACCAACGTTTAATTTCACTAGCCTTCTCTATCGATGTGCCAAAAACTTTTAATATAAATAAAAATAAAAATATGCCACCTTTTTTCCAACCGGGAGCCGGACGTTGAATGGGTTAAAACTGGGAATGCTAACGAAAATTCTGGCCAAAGTGCACACAATTGTAGATATGTACATATATATAAGTTTGCATCTACCTATATATGTATATTGTCTACATCTAATCCCACATACATACATTTCTACACATACCTTTTGTGTGTTTATATATCCAAGCAGTAGATATCTACATATGCATCCAAAGCATGCAATGCAGATATATGAAGTTGTAAAACACAATCTATAGTGATATATATGTACTTGAAGTTAGATGAACCTTTTTAGTTATTATTTCTTTGAGCATCAAAAAGGAATTCTTAGAATGATAGGTTGTATATTAATTGTAATATGAAACATTGATCTAACCATTGAACATAGTGGTAGATAATGCATGTTCTTGCTTGGGGGTTTGGTGAGAGCCTATGAGGCTCCATGACCCAATATGGTAGGGTGGAGAGCAGGCCTTCTTTTGTCGTATTTCATTTCATTTTCCTTTTGTGCACATACGTACATATATATAAGTTTCCATCCATCTATATATGTATATTGTCTACATCTAATTCCACATACATAAATTTCTACACATACTTTTTGTGTGTATATATACCCAAGCAATAGATTCCTACATATGCATCCAACACATGTAATACATATATGTGTAGTTGAAAAACAAAATATATACCGATATATATGTATTTGAAGTTAGATGCACCTTTTTAGTTATTATTTCTTTGAGCCTCAAAAAGGAATCCTTAGAATGATAGATTATATATTAAGTGTGATATGAAACTTTAATCTAACCATTGAACACAATGGACAATGAAATTTCTTTTGTTGTGTTTCATTTTATATTTCCTATGGAATTCTTAGAATGATAGGATGTATATTAACTATAATATGAAACATTGATCTAACCATTGAACACAGTGGTGAATAATGCATGTTCTTGCTCAGGGGTTTGGTGAGAGCCTATGAAGCTCCATGACCCAATATGGTAGGCTGGAGACCAGGCCTTCTTTTTTTTTGTTTCATTTTATATTTCCTATGCACAAATATTATGCTTGTGAAATTGGATGCAGACAATATTCATATGTATGATAGGTTGTATATTAAGTGTAATATTAAACATTGATCTCAGCATTGATTAAGAAGTGGTCAAAATAATTCTCCTTTATCAAATGAAACATTGGCACATGGGTGTTATCAGTTACAACAAATAATAGCAATGAGCATGAATGTAATTAAAAAGAAATTAATGTAGTTACCCTCCATCATCTTTATATATATCTCTTCCTTGACCATCGATTTATCCACTAAAAAAATTAAAAGCACTTGGTGCATCCATAGACAAGGCCAGTGAAATTAAATGTCAGTTGGTAGGGCTTGGAACTTCAACATTAATTGTTATATGGTATCCGTATAGTGGCGATGGTTGTAATAACACCTAACATTTAAAACTTGAGAAACCATATTCCTTTCCCACAAAAAAAATTGTGATTTATGATTTTCCCTTTTATAACCATTGTAGATTGTGGTTTATGTGATTATGGAGGACAACCACACACCACTGTCATGTGCTTGTGAGAGGAAAAACAATTTTTTGGTTGCATCACATTGTTTATCCTTGCAAGCACATGACAATGGTGTATGTTTTTTATTAGAGATAAAAAATAGGTTTTGAAAGGGCCTGAAACCCTTTACAAAAGAAAGCAGTTGAAACTAAAGAAAACTACAATAAGTATATATTAGACAATACAAAGTGAAACAAATACAAAACATCATCCAAAAAGGATGACCCCAAACAACAACACTACATGTTCTTCAGGATATCAACAGCCTCCACATTGCTTCCCACAACCTTCTAAGCATCATCCAAGACATCAAACAGTTCTTTTCTAGGAGCCCTAGCTTGAGCCTTGGTCTCATTTCTAGTTCTAGCCCCAAGCCCATCTATATTCACCTCATTAATCAAAACATTATTATTATCCCCACCCTTATCAATAGAAACCTCTTCCTCCATCAGCTTGCCACCAACACCAATCTCTTCAACATGAACAGTCTCCTTGCGATTCTTGGCACTAACAAAAGGAGAGGTAATACCAATAGATTCAAAGTTAACCACAAACTTAGTCACCTCCCCACCCTTGACTATGCTAGCAAAAATTCTCTCCAGTTGATTGTCCAAGGTGAGAACTCTACCTTCTAGATTCTATTTCATCTTAAGAGTTTCCTCTACCACAATATTCAAGGAATTAAACATTTCATCAATCTAGTTCTGAACTGAGGGACTCTTTAGCTTTACTCATCGCACCCCGAACTTTGAAATTTTTCATATTAAGTTCATGAAAAACCCATTTGAACAATTTGAAAAAAATAATGGAACCCTCTCTAGCAGTTCCCAGAACATCAGAGATATCTTTCCTATCAAAATAAAAAACCCCCTTCCTTGCAGCATCTTCCTCCTGAGAGGAGCTTACCTTATCCTGACTGGTGGAGACTTCCTTACCTTTCCCAGTAGCAACGAGAATTTTGATTTTTCAAATGGAATATGCAATCTCCTCATCCACAACCTTTCTCTTCTTCAACCACTCCAAGTCCATAGCTGAGGTATCCACAACATCCTATCCACCTTCAACCACAACCTTACCTTTCTTCTGCACATCCGGGTTCACAACCGGGGAAACATCAGCATCCTGTCTGCCCATGATCGTGAGAGTAGAGTCTCTCTCCAACATTTGAATTGCAGACCTTAAAACCAATTTCTTCTTACTTCCCACCTCCAGCTCCTTCTTCTGCTTTGTCACAGGGGGCAGTGATGATGCCTCACCATACAAATCATTCTTCTCCTTCAAGAAAGTACTTGGAAAATTAGCAGCCACCTCATCATTGCAAGTCTCATAACCCTTATTAGGGCTCAACACCCCTTTCTTAGACTTCCCCACAAAAAGGGGTTGCAGACCCACCTCCATAAAAGCAAGAGAGTCTGGGACATAGTCCACATCCTCCTCAAATTTTGACTCCTTTTCCAAGATGAGTTTTCTCTTCTCTCCTTTTTTACTAGCTGAATCCTCTTCAAAGACTGTCTCATACTCCTCCACCGGCTTTAATTGCTTACCCTTAGGGGTAGCAATCAACTTAGCCACATCAAAATATTTAGCATACTCTAAAATTAAAAAGATTAACCCCACATGCAAAACATGATTTTTGGGGTTTCTCTTATGGTCCTTGAGACCCGAATCTAGTGATGCTAGGAGATAATAGGGAAAGAAAATTATTTTCTTGTGGTGAAAATGATTAAGCATAACAAAGTGGTAAGCATTTCTATAGAGAAGCGTCCTTCTAGGGTAATATAATGCCTTGAGATAGCTCCTCTAGTAATCCCCACTCTTCACCATCTTCAAGTCTTTAGCTTCATCCCCCTTGAAGAAAATTTTCATGGTAGTTTGCGACTCCTTGTCTCTGAAAAGTTTCATACAATCCGTGGGAAACCCAATGATATTTTCTATAGAATATTCATTCACATCAAAATCCATTCCACCCAACTTCAATACCCTATTGTTCCATGCTTTTGCAAACAATGTCATCATCTACAGATTGTTACCATGCAGTTTCTCCAGGTACGGAGTCAATCCACCTTTATCTAATACCTACCAAACCTCCAACTTCTTCTTGATAGCATCACAAGAGAAGGGCTCCACATAGTTCCTATCACCACCCATATCTATAGAATTTGAAGAGTCTATTAGCTTGAGAGCTCTGAACGCAATGGGAAGAAACCTCGAGAAGACGATGCAAAGAATGCCTAGAATTCATGTGAAAAAAAATTAAGGGTAGAATTAAGATTCTAGAGTTCTACTCCCTACGGATATCATCCACCATACCATTAGCTCGTTTCAAATCTGGCTTACCATCCCTCCACATAATCATCAGCCATGTGAAGATAGTCATGGACTCCACAAGCCATAATAAATCCTCAACCATTTTAAATTTGGAAATCATGATTAATACTTGCTATTGCCTCTATAGGGAGGGGTTATTCAAACCCCATTCCCTAACACCTCTCACTCCAAGATTAGAAAAGGCATCATCTAATTGGTTTCCCTCTCTAAAAATATGAGAGATGTAATATTCGTCAAAAGAATTAAGAATATCAATAGAGTCCTTAATCAAAGAATCAATGGTCCATGAAGGGGTAGCACAATTCTTCAAATTATTAATGATATTGAGAGAGTCCCCCTCAATCCATACTTTCTTATATCCTTTAACTTGTGCCAACTTTAGACCATGATAGTGACAATGGTTTTGTTATGCCTTGGATAACCACCCCATTTTATTCTGGATCAAAATGGGTCCCCCTTTTTCTGTTGTTTTTATCACCTTTCGTTGTCTGGTTTGGTCTTAGGAGTTCTTTTGTTTTCCTCCTAAGTTTGTCTTTTGTTCTGTCCGGTTTGGTTCTGCTTAAGCCAGATTTGGGTTTCTTTTTGTTAAAATTGAAGGCATGATGAACAATAGTGTATTTTATATGCTTTGAGGACTAATGGAGGCATTTGTGTTGCAGGATTAAATCATACACCTGATGATATTTCTCAAGGAACTTAGTTGGAAAGCATACCTCAGTCACATTTGGTATAAAAATCTTCAAAGGATAAAGTCATTGAGACCAGCTCGATGTCTTGCCGACTGGCAGTTTGGTTCTGTTCATTTGAAATCCAAAGGTCGCCGAGACATCTTGGTCGCCATGAGTTTTTGTATATCTCTCCGCTTGGGAAGTCTTGCCGATCGTTGTTCACAAGCCTGGTGTCAGGGAGAGTGGTTTGTCTTCGGTGTGATCTCTTGCCGACCAGCAAAGTCTCAAAAAAAGGTGATGCCTTCGGCATAGGGTCTGGCCAAAGGGGAAAAGTCTCAGCGAAAGGAGATGTCCTGCCAACATGGGAAGGTCTCACTGAGAGGGATTTCCTTCGGTGTAAAGTCTGGCCGAAGGGGTAAGGTCTCACTGAAGGATGGTGCCTTCAGTATAATGTTTTGAGTTCAGAGAGAAGTCCCGCTGACTACTGAATGTCTCTCTGAAGGTTATGCCTTCAGTGTAATCTCTCACCAACGGGGTGAGGTCTCTCCGAAAGGGTCGTCATTGGGGAGAAAGAATTACATTCGCTATGAGGTCTGGCCGAATAGAGGAATCTCAGAAAAAAATTAGGGGCTTCGGCATAACGTCTTGCCGACTGAAGGAAGTCCCACTGAAAGAAGGGTTTGAGCTCGGTGAGAGTGGGATGATCTCGACATAATATCTCGCCAACCCGATGGTGTCTCGTTGATAGATATGTGGCTGCGGTAGGACTCCTAGCCGAAGAGTTTGCATTCGACAAAAAGTCTTTCCGACTGAGGGGAGTCTTGCTGATAGTGATGGACTTGCCAATGGAAAGGGATATCGGTATGACCGATGGGAACTCACTATGACCTCTAGCCGATAGCAGTAGTCTAGGTGACAACTTTATGTTGTGGTATAACTCTTGCACACTCGCTATGACCTCTGGCCAATAATGATTGTCTTTCTGATGGTTTTTTGTGATATCGATATAACTTTTGCATTCGATATGAGGTCTCACTGATAGTTGTATGCTATGTCGATGCTGCTGTAGAGTATAATCGCATCGGGGAGACACGAAAAGTGTCTCACCGACATGCAATTCTGTTTGAGTAGCCTTTGACCACCTGGAAAGCCTAAGTGGCATGTGTTCAACCAATCAGAGGGAACTAAAGGTGAACCATTGGTAGTTTGAGTGATTGACTACCCCTGTGAAGAAGATCAACAAAATTTGTGCAGCATGGGTCGGATCGGTGAAGCAATGGTTTTTGGATCTAATAGGGGAGGTCAAATGCTACTTCTCGAGGATGGTCAACTTGGAGAAAGATCTTGAGCATAAGAAAGACGAAAGGAAGAAGAGGCCACGAGTCTCAGTGATAGATGGGATCTCTACTGGAAAAAGGTAGATCGATATTAATGGGTATACTCCATGGCATTCAAAGCAGCTCTGATGGAAGTTTGAGGGTGGGCACGGAGGCCAGAAGTTAATGTTGTGGTTGTAAAAGATCTGAAGGCTTCTCCTGAGGGCGATCTTTCACCGACATGGACAATGGGGATACACATTTAATGCAAAAGTAACTTGATTCAAAAGATCTGAGGGCCAACCCTCCTGTAACCTACTGATATTTTGTAAACCCTAAAAAGAGGGGCCGACTTTCTTTTTGGCACGTTTTCCTCTTTTTAGAGGGGGGATAGATATAGATTTTAGGGACAGACATAGATTTTTTAGCAGTAGGGATTTTCTGAAAGATAGAGGAGACATAACTGCATCTTGTTTCTTTGTAATGGGAGCTTCTTTTGTCTTCTTAGTTAGGATTAGAGGGTAGATAACCTCGAGAGTAGAAGACGGTAATGTATCTTTCAAGTTTTCTTAGTGTAAATGGAGATGATTTGAAGTCATGGATTTTTTGTACACTGGTGATTGTGCCAGATTTGTAAATGTTGTTTGTCTGTTTCACAAATAGTAGAAGCAACTAGATTTAAATCTACTTCATATTATGCTTCAGAATGGTATTTATCTTGGGTTAATCATTCGATTTGAGAAGCTTTCAAGGAATGAAACTTTATTTTATGTTTTTTCTAAATGGTGATTTCTAATCTGTTGTTGAAGTTAGCACTGTGAATGAATGAAACTGTGTGTTAATCACAAGTTGATTTTGTTTTCTAGTTTTAGTTAGCAATTCCTTGAAAGGTAACAAGTCTGGTTAAGTTGGATGAATTATCATTCTCTTCGGTTCCAAAGCTTTGATCTATCTTTTTCTATTTCTTTAAAAACCCTAGTTAAAGTAGGTTTAAATTTATGTTTGATCTTAGAACAATCCAGAAGCTCAACACCTGTAGGCCCCTTGAACATTATAGTTCACATCAACCATTGAGTAAAATCAGCATAGTCGAGAACCGATTACCAAGACCTTGGGAGTTAGATATCCATGTGTTATTCTTTCTCTTTTAGGAGAGCAGAATAGTAATATTATGTTTACTGTTGTTGTGCTCGTCTGAACCATCAACAAAAACTGGCGCTAAAAGGAGGGCCCCTTGAGTAATTTTGGATTGTTGTGAGTTGGAGTGGGTCAGATCTTGGCTACCCAGCTCTAATGGGTAGCCCTTTGTATACACTGGGACTTGTCCATGAAATCCCTGGTCATTTGTATGATAGGATTCCTTTATTTTTCCCTAACACTGGGAAAAATTCTTTTGAACATGTCGAAACTTGCAGGCGTATATTCATTTTTCTCCAGATTCAGCATCAGGATATCATCTGCCAGTTATTTGTCAAAACACTTCAAGGTACAACAAGGCAATGGTATGATAATCTACCACCAGATTCTGTTTGTTCATGGATAGAATTTAAAATCTTATTTTTAGATCAGTTTGATCCTCATGCACATGCACTACACCCATTACGTGAATTTTCAACTACAAAAAGGATACCATTAGAACACATTTATCAATTTAATCACAGATTTTTGTTGATGTATCAAAGGATTCAATCTTTAGATTTGGTTGTTGATGATCATATACTGATAGAAAATTATTATTAGGGTTTAAACCCCTCATTTACAACCAAATTCAGATGTTGTGGTGAGGCTACATCCTTGCATGATGCATTGAGCAAAGCTCTCTTATTGGCACAATTTAGACATGACACTAGAAATTCAGATAGCCAAACTCAGGGTTATAATCCTTTTGTGCTTGCAAACTACCATCATCTGCAGCCTTATGCCACTTCACCCACCATCCCTACCTAGGTGCAATCATTCTCACCAGGTAGCTACAACCTCCTTAAGGTTCCAAGCACCACATTCCCCAACACCCCGTATTAGGTCAATCGCACACAAGACAACTGGGAGAACTTATCTCTGCAAAATCCAATCACACAGTTAAGTAATCCACTTGTCAATGAAGTTGTGACCATATCATCTCTTTTCAGTCATATTCCAAAGCATAGTCCATTGCATCACAATGAAGTTGTAGATGAAACATTTGATGAGCCAGAATATAATTTTGATGACTTGTTTGGTAAAAAGAATGAAATCGATGTAAATTTAGAGCATAATGGAAATCTTAAGATAGAATCTAGCTTTGTTGAAAATGTTAGTACTAATGATGGCTTTGAAGGAGATGAGGTATTAATACGGGACTACTGTCCCAAGAAATAAACAATATCTTCCAACGATTTGAACAACTCTTCTGATCAAGATGAGAATCAGGGTGATGAGGGATGGACAAGGGAACATGGTTCATGTGTGATTGATATCCCTTGTATGCAAAATCAAATAAGGGAGAAATTAGAAGAGCTGGGAGATCTGAAACTATTAGAACTTGTTGGGCCAAATGGATGTAGGATACATCGAACTAATCAACACTCTCAGATGGATTTCCATGTCTTCCTAGGAAGGATGGAGTTGTATTTCAAGCAATTGATCACTATTGAAGGAATACTTATGGAAGATCCTTGGAGTACGTATCCCCTCAATGAGGAGGATGAAACAACTAGCACACATGAAAATGATAATCAGTCCATCCAAAATGATGAGAGTAACTTTGTGAGGAGGTTTAATTCTTCCCTATCTTTTGATGACCTTGATCCTTGCATTGAGATGGATTCAACAACTAATGAAACTCCTCCACCTAGTGAGGGCTTGATAGAAGTGGAAAATGGATTCATCGATGCATTCATAGATTCTTTCATGATGGTGAATAAGGAAGAAACACACTTTGATGGGTTAACATAAGAAGATGACTCTGTTGATTTAAGTAGTGAATGGATTGAAACAGATAACAGACTTCAAGATGAGATTTCCAATGAATCTTGTGGTCAAAGACAAGGACTTAAATGCCAAAATGAAATTTTAAGGGATGGATTTCGAGTAGATGTGCAGATCAGTCAAGTGTTCCATGAAGAAATTCATGACGGGGTACATTTGGATGAAGTAGAGGAATGCCAAGAAAAGGACCAAGAGGTTATCTCAAAAGTTGAATCTCTTCAATATGACGAAGAGAATGAGACAAGGGAGTATTTTCTTGATTTTGATTTTGTTTACTCAAATGTGTTGTTTGAAGAAAGTCCTTGCTTAGCATCCACTAATGAATTTGATCTTAATACTGATAAATTTGATGTTGAATGGCATGTTCTTGTTTTTGATAAAGGGTAAAACGGGTTTTACAGGGACCCGAAACCACAAAGTTTACAACAAAAAAGAAAGGACAAAAAATTCCAATAGAAACAACTGACTGCACAAAAGGAAAAAACCAGAACAAGCAGCAGCCCTGCGCAAAAGACTAGGAAGGTCAAACAAAAAAATCCAACAAAAAAACTAACAAAAAACCCGCCGCAATTAACCCATAGTCTTCAAGACAAACTCTGTCTCGGCCTCTAGGTTCTGCATATCTTGAACACCCTTCTTAAAGGTTTGAATCATTTGTTAAGTGGGGGAAGCCTTCCTCTTCAAATTGGACCTAGTTCTCTTAGAAATGCCAGCATCCTCCTCCTGGTTTCTTTCATTGGTTTCCTCCAGATCAACCACCAAAGACCCCTATTGAGCTTTGTCCAATTTCTCAGTCATGGCATTGATGATGATAGCGTTGTGTCTGGCCATACGATTGTTTTGCTCGGCAATAATTTTGACAGTACTTTTCATTTTTTCCACCTCAATTTCAACATTTATGTTCTTGCCAGCTTGGTACTGGGTATATTTGCTGAGACCGTAATCTCTTTGTTCCACTTCTTTCTTATCAAGCACCGCTACCTTCACTCCCAAATCATCCAGTTTACTTTGTAGGGCCCAATTTTTTATGTTTAGCTCATTAATTTCATGAAAAAACCATTTCAAAAGTTTGAAATGGTTGTCAGCATTGTTTCTAGCTAAATTCAAAACATCCACAGTGGGATCCCTGTTAGTGTTGAAACAAGTATTTTCAGGAGTAACAGGGGAGATAGTTCTAGCATTATTATTCAACGACGGGTCAGGAGAGGGCTCTGTATTGTTAGCGCCAGACGCCTCAGAGTCAGGGGAATCTTTAGAGTACGAGACAAGGTTTTTAGCCTAGGGATTCTTATCAATATATCTGGTTTTAAGGGAAGGGCTTCCCAGCTTAGGCACGTCATGAGCTTTCACAGAAACGGGGTTAGGGTTTTTCATACCAGATTGGACAACGAGCGGGCTAAGGACCGTTTTGGCCAGACTTAAATTGGGAAAAAACCCCGAGCAGCTGGGTTCAGTATCATCTTCCTCAGAATCAGGGGAGGCTTCCAAATTAGCAGGGACGGGCAAATTTTGGTAATATTCAACAATTATTCTAATCAGGTTAGTATGCAAAATAGGGAATCTTCTTGGGTTTTTCTTGTGGTCCTCCAAAATTTTTCTCAAAGAACAGAGAAGATAGTAGGGGAAAGAAACCCTGACCTTGTAGCGAAAATGGTTGAGCAGGGAAAAGTGATAATCGTAGACCCTGGTGAAACGACCATCCACCGTTATGTACTCCATGATAACACGAAGAACCTTTCTCCATAGGGATTTTATGGTGTCGGCTTCGAAGTAGCTGTTAGCAACTTTAACCAATTTCAAACGTTCCTTCTCTTTTTTCATAAATCTGATGACGACTTCATCAGAAAAAACCCTGTCCCTAAAAAACTTTTTCTCATCAATAGACATTCTCGTCACCTCAGCTATGAGGTTTTTGTTGAGCTCAACTTTCCTACCAAAAAGGGTAAGATTCCCATTATCCTAATTTTTCTCAAAAAGATCCATAGCCTCCTGATTGGAACCATGGAGTTTCTCAAGGAAAGGAAGTAACCCTCTGCTTTTAACTTTATTCCAAGCCTTAGCATTTCTCGTGTGCATCTCATAGCTGTCCGGCTCAGTTCTTTTCCTATCTCCACCCATCTTGGCAAGCACAGTGGGGCAGACAGAGACAAAATCTTTACTAGAATTGGTCCTGCCAAATCTAAGAACCCACAAAGCGTGCTAGGCCGCCTTGCAGACTAAGCAACTAAGCTCGGTCCCATACAATCTAATGATTGTGATGTGATAACTCCATCCTGTCCTCATTAAAGAAATGACATGCCTCTTTCCCATGTGATTCATCATAACTCAATAAATCATGAACATTAACATTTAGATCACTAAAATTTAGCCAAGTGCTCTAATCATTACTCCTAACCCCTTCATTAGCAAAAAAATCTGCAACAGCATTGGCTTCTCTATAGGCATGATAAATCTTTATATTGTCAAACTTAGCAAGAATCGAGATGGCATCATCAATCCATGACTTTATTGTCCATGAGGGGGGGACTTGCCAAGAAGACAATCAATAATATTTTTGGAATCACCTTCAAGCCAAAGGTTTTTAAAATTAAGACTATGGGCCAACTTTATTATATGAAAAGCGCCAGCAACCTCAGCAAGGTGATTGGTTTGGGAACCAAGAGGAGTGGTCGTCACACCTAGAAAGTTGCCAAAGGAGTTCCTTATGACTCCACCACAGCCCGCTGCCCCCGGATTACCTTTAGCCACTCCATCGAAGTTAGCTTTGACCCATCCATTAGGCGGAAAAAACCAGCGAACACCCTCTCTATCCTTCTTAGCATTTTTAGGGGCACAAGGAAAATCAAGATTTATATTCCATTCCTTGGCAACTATAAGATCATAGGATGAATGAGTTGCTTTCTCAAAAATGCTAACCTTCAGGGGAATAACATTGACATTTTCTTTCAAAAATCTGATTATTTTATCAAAAACAATGTCCACCAGAGCTTCTTTATCTCTGTAAATTCTATTGTTACGTTCTTTCTAGAGACCCCAAGCAACATGAGGGAAAGAGAAATCCCATAAAAATTAGAGAACATAATTGTGAGTCGGAGCTTTCCATTGAAGGAAGAAATCTTCAATAGACAAGGGAAAAACCTAAGAAAGTTGCCAATAGCTGATTATTTTTTCCCAGATTGAGGCAACAAAAGGACAATGAAGGAACATATGATGCACTAAATCTGCCTCCATCTTACAAAGAAAACATCTATTAGGTATTTGAAAGCCGTGCTTGCAAAGATTATCAATAGTGAGCACCTTATTTTGGAGAAGGATCCAAAAAAAAATGTTGATTTTAGGGACCAAATGTTTGACCCAAGCCTTCGACCAGAAGGGAGGAGGACCCTAGGAACAAGTAATCCTAGCAAAGGCAGACGAAAAAAAATAGTTGCCCAAGGGTTTATCAGTCCAGACAAGATGATCTTCCAACTGATTAGAGAAAATTCTAACAGCCAACAAAGAAGACTGAATAGGAGCAAGAGCCTGACTGACAAGACACAAATCCACCCATTTTCCATTCACTCTATAGTCTTTCACGTAAGAACCGAAGCGAGCTTTGCAATTCTTAGCCCATCCACTAAAGGGGTCAATTTTTATAAGGGGCTCCTTGAACAACCATTTATCCTCCCATAATCTAGTTTGGTTTCCGCTTCTAACTTGCCAACCAGTTCCAGAATCAACAATATTTTTCCCATTGATCAGGTTATTCTAGCAGGTTGAACCTCTAGGAAGAAGATAGGATTCCTTCAGTATTATAAGAGAACAATTGCTCTCTAAATATTTTCTAGCTAGGATATCAGTCCATTCGCCTGAAGATGAGAAAATTCTCCATATTTGTTTTGCTAGAAGGATCTTGTTAACCGTTCGGATTCTTCTAAGATTTAATCCTCCAGCCTTTTTTGGTCTGCACACCAGATCCCATCCTATCAAAGGTAGTCTTTTCTTATCTTCGACACCCGACCAGAGGAATATTTTTTGAACCTTTTCTATGGCATCCAAAAACTTAGTAGGAATCTTAAAGAGGCTCAGAGCATAGATTGGAAAATTCTGAAGAGAAGCTTTGAGGAGTTGAAGTTTACCCGCTTGACTTAACATAGCTCCTTTCCAACCAACAAGCTTCTTACTAAACCTCTCAACCAACGAAATCCAAAAGGATTCAGGGGGTTTAAGACTTAAGGGTAAGCCAAGATAGGTGGCAGGCAAGGAGTCCACCCTACAACCAAGGATTCTGGCAATTTTGGTTTGTCTGTGAGCCGAGGTGTTGAAGAAGAAAAGAGAACTTTTTTTATTATTAATCAGCTATCCAGACGCTCTCCCATATTTATCGAGCAAATATTTCAAATTTTTACCTTCCGATACCAAGGCTTTACCCAATAACATAGTATCATCCATAAATTGTTGATGAGAACAAACCAGGTTACTTGATGAAGGATTAAGTCCAAGAAGGGATCTATTGTCAATCAACTTTTTCAGGTTTCTTCCTAGACTTTCAGCCATGATAGTGAATAAAATAGGAGAAATAGGATCACCCTATCTTAGACCTCTGGAACTTTGGAAGAAAGTTGTAGGGGATCCATTCACCAAAATAGAAATAGAAGCAGTAGACACAAGTTGTTCCACCATTTGAAGAACCCTGTTGCAAAATCCAAAAGCCTTTAAAATCTTAAATAAGAAGATCCAATCAACTTTGTCATAGGCTTTTGAGATATCAAGCTTTAACAAAAAGCCTTCAGTCTTATATTCAACCAAGGAATGGATGTTCTCATGCACAGTAACAATAGAGTGAAGGATTTGTCTGCCAGGGACGAATCCATTTTGTTGAGGAGAAATCAAAGAAGGCAAAAGAATTAAAAGTCTAGAAGTCAGAACCTTAGAGATGATTTTATAGATCGAATTGCAGAGGCTTATGGGTCTGAAGGCCTCAAATTTTATCGCTCCAGGCTTCTTAGGGATTAGAACCAGGAAAGTGGCGTTCAATTCTTTTAGGAGACTTTTGGAACCAAAAAAATTTTTTTACTGCATTCACCACATCGTCTCCAACAATCTCCTAGAACCATTGGAAGAAAAATAAAGGGAAACCATCCAGACCTGGAGCTTTTCTCCCATCAAAGGAGAAAATAGCCTTCTTGACTTCCGCATTGGTAGGGATAGCAGACAACATAGAGTTATTTTCCTGGTTGATCACTTTAGGTATAGCCTCTATTAAATGATCCTGATCATTTTGGTTATTTTCACCATTCTCAGAAAGAATTATTTTAAAGAATAAAAAAACATGCTTTCTAATATCCTCCTCCTCCTCATAGCTAGTACCATTCACTTCAATTTGAGATATTTTATTGACAACTCTATGTTTTGATGCCGATAGATGAAAGTACCTGATATTTTTGTCACCTGCAGATAACCATAAAGCTCTAGATCTTTGCCTCTAGAACTCCTCCTTTTTGATAATATCATGCATCTTAATGAGTAGCTCATTCTCTCTTTCCTTTGTATCATTTAAATATCCCTCCTTTTGGATTTTATATTGAATCTCTCCTAGATCTGTCTGAAGGTCAGATTTGATCCTGAAGATGTTCCCAAAGGACTCTTTTTTCCATTTTTTCAAGTTACATTTCACTTCTCTTAATTTTTTAGCTATTCTAAACATAGTTGTACTAGAGATACTTATATTCCACCATTTCCTAATTTCCTCTTTAAAAGCAGGATGAGAAAGCCACATTTTTTCAACTCTGAAAGGGATATTTTTCTTCTTTTTTATAGGATCCGTAACAAATTTAATAGGGAAATGATCAGAACCAATCCTAAAGAGAGCTTTAAGAGAACAGTAATAATAAAAAAACCAATGATTGGAAACTAAAGATCTATCCAATCTGACTTGTATAAGATCCACCCCCTTTCTGCAGTTTGACCAGGTATAGGAAGCACCCTATAAATCTAGATCAATCAGCCCCTAGTTATCAATGAAACTCTGAAGATCCTCTTTGCTCTCTGCATTAATCTGGGAACCTCCAAATTTTTCTTCATTCATTGAGGGTGTATTAAAGTCACCCATAACAATCCAAGACTCTCTATCAAAAATCCTCCTAAAGGTAGCCAACTCCATCCAAAAGGATTTTCTCAGACCTTTTCCATTGGGGGCATAGATGTTCAATTGGATCCAGCTGAAATTATCCCTAATATGTGTGAATCTAGTAGCAATATGGTTCGTGCCTTCCAAAATCGGATCCCCTTTGATTATGTGACTATTCTAGAAAGTAGCAATACCTCCAGAAGCGCCATTTGAGTTATTCCCATGAGTACTACAATGGTGAAATAGTTTCAACTTTTCAACTTTTTCCTTTGAAATTTTCGTCTCCTGAATAAGAAGAATATCAGGCTTGTGATCTCTAACAAAATTGCATAGAACATCCTGCTTGTGGGGGCTATTGAGTCCCCTGATATTCCAAGACATAATCTTCATTAATTACCAGGGGAGTTGAGGCACTCTAGGATGGTTTTTTGAGACCCATCCGCAATATCCTAAAAACTGTTATGCTCTCTTGTCAATTTAATAGATTTTTTCCCTCGAGAGCTCTTTGTTGCTCCACAGTCTGCCTTTGCTTTTGATCTAGTAGAAATACCGCTTGGAGTCTTCCATTGTTTGTTTTTATTTTTATTTTTCTTTGATAAGATCTCTTCTTTATCAGTCTATTCTTGGCTATCCATCTCTTTACTAGATTCCCATTCCTTATCAGTAAGGAGCCTTTGTTCCTAGGGTAATGTCTCCATGATACCATTCAAATGAAAAGATGAAAAGTTGCTAGAAAGTTCAGTAGAATGGTCCAGATTTTTGAGGGAATCCTTAACAAATTCCAAGGAATTAGGATCCGTGATGTGAACTACTCCCGACGGAAAAAGACCTTCAGAGGAAGGGAGAGGGAGAGGGATGTTTAGCTCCAAGGACAACACCTGAATAGGAATATCCTCCAAGCCCAGGATCCCATCATTTTTCTCAATTTGGGTCAACACATGGGGAAAGGGGTTAGGATCTTGGTTCGGTTTATCTTCCCCATCCGACTGATCCTCATTGGATTCATTTTCTTTAATAGGTATGGTGTTCACAAGATCCTTTTGCTGGGGTTCCAGCGGAACCTCTCCATTTTTTTCCATGACCACTTCAGCCTCATTAGAAGTACTTTGAATATTAAACTCTTTATTTTCAAGGCTATCTTCTCCTGATTTCTTTCGCCATATAGATTTCAAAGAACCGACTGGTTTCTCTTTCTCTTTGGTGGCATTTAAAGGGAATTTCTTAGCCCAGTGCCCGGATTTTCTACATTTGAAACAAGTAAACGGGATGGTTTCAAACTCTATATCATGTAGCCAGGACCCCAATTTCGACTAGATCTCAATCGATGAGGGAAGATCACTATTTTGAGAGACCCCTACACATATTCTTGCAAATACCAACCTCTTTCTAACAGCTGTCATTGAATCAATAGAAAGAAGCTCACTAAAGGAACTTGCTATACCATAAAAGACATCCTCATTCCAGTATTCCAGGGGAAGGCCCGAAAGTCTGACCCATACTGGAACATTCTCAAAGATAGAGTCTGAAAGGTCCAAATTAGAGGACCACTTCTTTAGAGCCAGGGAATATTTCCCTATAACCCAAGGACCCCCACTTCTAACAGCCAAGATGTCCTCTCTGCAAGTGAACTCAAACGCCAAAAAACCCTTTTGAAATGCTGCTACTGAGACTTTACCACTATTTCTCCATTTATTTTTTATGAACTCCATGACTACTTCAGTGTTTGGTCTAGGGCCCATAAATTTCCCAACCAAGGTTCTTTCCATTAAAGCAATATTATGATCAATTAACAGATCTAGCAAAAAAATTGCAAACTTACCTTTTTCCAGGAAAGAGATATTTTGTACTGGAGGGAAAGATGACTTTCCATTTGGTTTTACCCCAAATAGAGAAGTCTAGGGTTTGCGATTACCTCCAATGCCGCCAATGGTCCCCACCGCATCTTTAGATTTTTTGTTTTTTTGACCGGTAGGGGAACCCGCAGGATTAACTACCAGAATATCCTTTCCACCCGGTTCCACCAGGATTTTGTTTCCAGAGTCCACGTCATCTTGATTATCCTCACCTTGCTTCTTACTTGATACCAATGCCTGATCCACCTGAGACTTCTCTGATCTTGCTCCACCTCCATTTCCATCGCTTGGATTTTCAAAATGCTTCTTTTCTCGCCTGTGCCCGCGCTCGTGTGCCTCCATCTATAATGGCATGTTCTTGTTGATGATGTGCAGGAATATGAATTAAGAAAGTGCTTTCCTGACTTTGACTTCGTGCATTCAAACAAGTTTGAAGGAAATCCTTGTTCACCATGTACCAGTATCCCTGACATCAATGGTGATAAGCTAGACACAAATTCTCAAACCCTTGAGGATGACATGTTTCAAGAGAGTGTTGAAAGTAAGACTTCATCTCAAGAAATCCAGAATTTTTTTGACTCTATACCCAAGATGAATACAAAGATGCTGGTTAGTGAATATCCCAGCTGCAAGACAAACCTTGATTCAGTGGTGTTCCATGAGCTGAGACCTCAAGAGAAGGAGTTCATACAACACAAGTCTGCATCAGTAATTAGAAATCTTTTGATTTAGGTGGTGTCCTTTCATTATCCTCTGTGTTTCAATGATTTTCAATTTGATCATGGCGTTGAGGATAGTAAAACGTTCTTGTGGGTAAATCATGACAAAACTGAAAACCCACAACTGATAATATTTCAAGCTTTATACCCTTAGAATGAACTTATTGCACATAAACTTCATATTTCCGAGTATAAAGATAAATTTGCTAGGCTTAGAACTATGCCTAGTAGGTTAAGATTGCTCCACATAATGAAAAATCAGTCAAGTCAATGTACACATTTTTACAGTTTTGTGTTTGTAAAGCTTAGCTTTGGAGTTAGTTTAGGATTAGGATTGGTTAGTGTTGGTTTTTGGTTTAGTTAGTTTTCTTTTTGTTATATTTTTTTCCTTTTCACGTGTCCTCTTGTTTTTCTATTTGTAAATAGTTTTTTTTTTTTCTTTTGTAAATATTTGTTGTTCTGCTTGTAAAAAGTTTTGTTGTTTGTTTGTTTGTTCTTTCTTTTTTTCCTTTCGTTTCCTTTGCAGTTTGGTTTCTGTCTTGTTTTGTTCTTTGGGGTTTCTCTGTTCTTTCCATCTTGAAATGGTGGGTTGTTATCTGAAGTATACTTTGGTTATTATGAGAGAAGTGGTTTAGATATTTTCAGGTTTTCTGATTGGATGATTTTGTCCTAAATTCGTTGTTTTATGCCCATTGTCAATAAGAGTTGTGGAAAGTCTTGAAAACAAGGTGCAAAGTAAGCAATCTTCATTAACTACCTCTGAATCTGTCACAAATCATCAAGATCATCTCCTTTAGTAATGGTATATTTGTCTTAGGACAATAGTGTTGTAAGATTTGAGTGAAAAATCTGATTCCCAGATGTTGTTATGAGGTCCATGGTAGTTTTCAACCCAAAACAGATGTCAAACATCTGACATATTGAGAGAAAATTGAATGAAATATCTTAAAATCCAAGAGAAAAGAGGACTCAATATGAATGGGTGATTCCAGTATCTCTATTGGGGCTATGGACGCCTGACTGGCAGTAGAGCAATGCTATGAGAAAACTAGAGGTATCTTTGTCGGGGCTATGGATGCTTGACTAGCAGCAGAACAATGCCCAGGATATCATTGCACAACAGCTAAAGGGAATCAACTCATGTAGTTCAAATCTTGCACATTGTTGTTCAAAAGATGAGGAAAACTTTATAAAAGGATGATGCACCATTAAGCACACACATAGATTCAGGGGTAGCTAGTGTTGACTTACATTTGAAATTCTAGCTCAACCTTGGTTGTTAAAACTGACCCAACTGGAGTTGTGATGTTCATAAACCAGGAGTTTTGGGTAGCTGAATCTTTTAGTTTCTTGAAAATGGTTAAACCATTTTCCCAGCTGAGTCGCCATTTGTTATGCCTTGCATAACCACCCCATTTTATTCTGGATCAAAATGGGTCCCCCTTTTTTGTTGTTTTTATCACCTTTCGTTGTCTGGTTTGGTCTTAGGAGTTCTTTTGTTTTCCTCCTAAGTTTGTCTTTTGTTCTGTCTGATTTGGTTCTGCTTCAGCTAGAGTTGGGTTTCTTTTTATTAAAATTGAAGGCATGATGAACAATAGTGTATTTTTTATGCTTTGAGAACTAATGGAGGCATTTGTGTTGTAGGATTAAATCATACACCTGATGATATTTCTCAAGGAACTCAGTTGGAAAGCATACCTCAGTCACATTTGGTATAAAACTCTTCAAAGGATAAAGTCATTGAGACCAGCTCAATGTCTTGCCGACTAGCAATTTGGTTCTGTTCATTTGAAATCCAAAGGTCGCCAAGACATCTTGGTTTCCATGAGTTTTTGTATATCTCTCTACTTGGGAAGTCTCACAGACCGTTGTTCACAAGCCTAACATCGGGGAGAGTGGTTTGTCTTCATTGTGATCTCTCGCCGACTGGCGAAGTCTCGGTAAAAGGTGATGCCTTCGGCATAGGGTCTGGCTGAAGGGGCGAAGTCTTGGCGAACGGAGATGGCCTTGGGGAGATGTCCTGTTGACACAGGAAGGTCTCACCAAGAGGGATTGCCTTCGGTGTAAAGTCTGGCTGAAGGGGTAAGGTCTCGCCGAAGGATGGTGCCTTTGGTATAATGTTTTGAGTTCGGAGAGAAGTCCCGCCAACTACTGAATGTCTCGCTGAAGGTTATGCCTTCGGTGTAATCTCTTGCCGATGGGGCGAGGTCTCCCAGAAAGGGCCATCATTAGGGAGAAAGATTTATATTCGCTATGAGGTCTGGCTTAATGGAGGAAATCTCGGTGAAAAATCAGGGGCTTTGGCATAATGTCTTGTTGACTGAAGGAAGTCCCACTGAAAGAAGGGTTTGAGCTCGGCGAGAGTGGGATGATCTTGCCGACCCGATGGTGCCTCGCCAATAGATATGTGGCTGCGGTAGGACTCCTAGCCGAAGAGTTTGCATTCAACAAGAATTCTTGCCGACTGAGGGGAGTCTTGCCGATAGTGATGGACTTGCCAATAGAAAGGGATATCGGTGTTACCGATGGGAACTCGCTATGACCTCTGGCTGATAGCGGTAGTTTGGGCAACAACTTTATGTTTCGGTATAACTCTTGCACACTCGCTATGACCTCTGGCTGATAATGATTGTCTTACCAATGGTTTTTTGTGATATCAATATAACTTTTGCATTCGATATGAGGTCTCACCAACAGTTGTATGCTATGTCGATGCTGCTATAGGGTATAATTGCATTGGGGAGACACGGAAAGTGTCTCACCGACATGCAATTTCATTTGAGTAGCCTTTGACCGCCTGGAAAGCTTAAGTGGCATGCGTTTAACCAATTAGAGGGAACTAAAGGTGAACCATTGGCATTTTGACTGATTGACTACCCCTGTGAAGAAGATCAACAAAATGTGCGCGACATGGGTCGGTTCGGTGAAGCAATGGTGTTTGGATCTAATAGGGGAGGCCGGATGCTGCTTCTCGAGGATGGTCAACTTGCAGAAAGATCTTGAGCACAAGAAAGCCGAAATGAAGAAAAGGCCACGAGTCTCAGTGACAGCTGGGATCTCTACTAGAAAAAAGTAGATCGATATTAATGGCTATACTCTAGGGCATTCAAAGAAGGTCTGATGGAAGTTTGAGGGTGGACACAAAGGCCAAAAGTTAATGTTGTGGTTGTAAAAGATCTGAAGGCTTCTCCTGAGGGCGATCCTTCACCGACATGGACAGTGGGGATACACATTTAATGCATAAGTAACTTGATTTAAAAGATCTGAGGGCCGACCCTCCTGTAACCAACTAATATTTTGTAAACCCTAAAAAGAGGGGCCGACTTTCTTTTTGGCACATTCTATATAGATGGCAGTTTTGCCTCTTTTTAGAGGGGGGATAGATAGAGATTTCAGGGACAGACATAGATTTTTCAGCAGTAGGGATTTTCTGAAAGATAGAGGAGACAAAATTGCATCTTGTTTCTTTGTAATGGGAGCTTCTTTTGTCTTCTTAGTTAGGATTAGAGGGTAGATAAACTCGAGAGTAGAAGACGGTAATGTATCTTTCAAGTTTTCTTAGTGTAAATGGAAATGATTTGAAGTCATGGATTTTCTATACATTGGTGATTGTGCCAGATTTGTAAATGTTGTTTATTTGTTTCATAAATAGTAGAAGCAACCAGATTTAAATATACTTCATATTATGCTTCAGAATGGTATTTATTTTGGGTTAATCGTTCGATTTGAGAAGCTTTCAAGGAATGAAACTTTATTTTATGTTTTGTCTAAATGGTGATTTCCAATCTGTTGTTGAAGTTAGCACTGTGAATGAATGAAACTGTGTGTTAATCACAAGTTGATTTTGTTCTCTAGTTTTAGTTAGCAATTCCTTGAAAGGTAACAAGTCTGGTTAAGTTGGATGAATTGTCATTCTCTTCGGTTCCAAAGCTTTGATCTATCTTTTTTTGTTTCTTTAAAAACCCTAGTTAAAGTAGGTTTAAATTTATGTTTGATCTTAGAACAATCCAGAAGCTCAACACCAGTAGGCCCCTTGAACATTATAGTTCACATCAACCATTGAGTGAAATCAACACAGTCGAGAACCGATTACCAAGACCTTGGGAGTTAGATATCCATGTGTTATTCTTTCTCTTTTAGGAGAGAAGAATAGTAATATTCTGTTTACTGTTGTTGTGCTCGTCTGAACCATCAACAGGTGTATGTTGCTCCATTTAAAAAAACCATTTTCAATGTTATGGTTGGCTTGGTTTTCATGTTGTACATATCGACATTTTTTTACTTTCTGGTTATTGCTTGTTATATGTGTCCATGTTTGGTGAACATATACCTACATATGCATCCAAGTCATAGAATGCCTATATATGTACTTGCAAAACAAAATCTGTATTGATATATAGGTATCTGAAGTTAGATGCACCTTTTTAGTTAATATTTCTTTGAGCCTCAAAAAGGAATTGTTAGAATGATAGGCTCTATATTAGGCA
>VDFB02026320.1:129211075-129224643 GCA_007258455.2 Sequoia sempervirens
TTCCCATTGAAGGTGCCCCGAAAATGGGTGGCTGTGGATCTCAACACAACCTTTTCGGGCATGGCTTGTCATTCGTGTCGTCAGCCCATCACCATTTTAACAGTATGTTTGGATATCCTTTTTGTGCTACAATGCAGTCCTTCCACCGACACATTGATGCTTTGTCCTATTTGAAAGTTTGTAGCATTTGTAAGGAAAACTACATTGGCATGAAAGTGCGAGCATCCAACCTGGACGTCATTTGTATGCGTTGTGCTTCTAAAAAGGGCATCCACCGATTTAGTTCAATGAACAAGATGGACCCAAAACCACAACCTCTTGTCCTTGCAAAGTTGACTCAGGTTGAAGAAATGCTTATAGCTAGAGTTGCTCTAGTTTTGCAAGTGACCCATGCTAGAGGAGGCCAATACAAATATAGTGGCCATACTATAAGCCTCCCTTAATAAATCATGACCATTGCAACTTTGTTGCCACATCACCTACATGATGTTGAAGTGGTGATTGTTCAAAGAATTGGCATTCAGGGAATGAACTATGATTGCTATGTTGACAAACATAATGTCATGGTTGCATTGATATACAAAATTGAAAATGATCCATAATATAGTGATGTTGAAATTGATTGTGATGCTTTAAATTTGTTGCCTACTACAAGTACTGACATCTCCAATCTTTTGCACACAATGAAAGAACTAGTACAAAACATAGTTGAACCAATAGAAACTTCAGAAATCGTTGTTGATGAGGAAGCTAAGCTTGAGGACTCATCATCATTTATTCCATTGTTGCCCAACCCTCCCTGAGAATTGTAGGAAATCAGAGATTCCTTACAGATTGAAGACATTAATCAATATACTTTTCCTTGGCCTGAGATAAATTCTAACCCTATCAATGAATACAATACAAAAGGGTTATTAAGCATGGCTTTTCCAACATTGTTCCCCATTAGAATGACGATGCCCCTATAGTTGAGAAGCTTTTAGATTCACTTACATGAATATGCAATGCACTTGATGAGACACTATGATAATAGGTTTGGGAGGCATATCAGATTTAGATATTACCTTTATAATTTAATAATGAGACATCAAAGCCAATAGTCAGCTTTCATTTTCATGAAAACAAACTTGGAAGAAAGGATCCCAAAGTTTGTGGTTGCATTGTAACAACTACTTCGGAATGCACCAGACACCTAGATAGCAAACCAACTTGTTCACTTTGGTGCATCTTTGCGAGGGACGCACTCATATTGGGGCAAGTGTTGGCAAGAGCTCGTTGCAATGATCCACCAACTTGGGACACCGACTCTTTTTTTCACTCTGAGCTCCGCATTAAAAAAATGGCATGATTTGCACAAGGTACTTGATCCTGGTGCTCAGCCACATATGCCATACTCTCGAAGATGCTTCACGAACAATGTTGTCAAAAACCTGCATATAACAACCTTGTACATGCACTTGCGGTTCACCATTTTCGGTGACGAGGTTCTTGAGAGGCTTTTCCATACAAAGGATTACTGGTATAGGAATGAGTGGCAACATCGTGGATCAACACATGTCCATGGTTTCTTGTGGCTTCCAGGTGCCCCGAATATGGACATGGTTGACTAGTCCAACACACATGAAGTTCAACAGGAAAAAAACTTCTTTGATTGCTATGTTTCAGGATGGATTCCTCATTCCCTAGAACAACTAATATCAAGAGTCCACCACTCTTCTCTGGAGGACTTTTTTTTTCTTGACACTTCACAAATTGCTTGCATGGACCCAATGGTGGATTATGAACAACTACTGAACACGGTGCAAAGGCATACCAAATGTACTTAGTACACATGCCTTAGGAAAAAAGGCCAACAATTACAATGTCGCTACAAAGCTCCATGGAATTCACAACCATCATCGACATTGGAAATTGACAATGAATCAAACAAATCCTATATGCCAGCAAGAAATGATGAGTGCCTTAATATCCACAACCCTGAGATGCTTGCGACTTGGCAAGCAAACATTGATTTTCGGCCAGTCTTGTCAAGACAAGTTGTGCTAAACTACATTTCCAAATATGCATCAAAGTTTAAAAAAAGGTCTGAAAGCTATATTGATATCTTGCAGAGGCTTGCAAATACAAATTCATCTGAGGATAAAGCATTGCTTGCCTATCAAAATTTCATGATGAACTTGGTTGCAGATCATGACATTGGTGCACAAGAAACATGCCATATGCTGCAAAAGTTTCCCCTTGTCATGTCAAGCCAACATTTCCTATCTTTGAACGTGAGTAGGCAAACCTTCGTTTGAAAACAACTGATAATGGTGAGGAGCTTGCAAGTAGTTATATTCATTGTTACATGCAAAGAATAGATGAGATGGACACTATATCCCTTATTTAATCTGCACAATTGTATACACATAAGAAAAATCGTAAAGGTGGGGTTGGCGTTTGCGACCACACCCTGTTGTGATCATTGTTTACCCACTATTCAAGTCTGCCCCTCTTGAGCATTGTGATACCTTTGAAACATTTTGTTGGTCAGAATTTCTGCTATACAAGCCTTTCTGAAATGTCAAAGCAGATATATGCCTCACTAGAGATAGTATAACACAGAATTGGAGGCTATTTCATGTTGTTGGCTATCACCCTTGGCATGTCAATAGAGTTATTGCTCCCCTTACTAGTCAAGAAGAAGATGATAGTGATACCGAAAACACCCAGTCTCTGCCTCCCACAGATGAATACAAATGGGAATTTCTTTCTCACCTTGGTGCTACAAACAGTGTCTACTTGGACCAGCTGCAACTATTAGGTAGATGAGACTTCAATTTAAAACACATGTGGGAAACACACCATGTTCCTGAGAATCTACATAACGTTTTTGTAGAGTTCATCTCAACAACTAAATTGCATGCAGTTGAAGATAGTCTTTTCCCACCTACTGCAACTGGACTTTGTCATCAACTATATCCTAAGCAAAAGCTTGCTCTAAATATTATTAAACAGCACCACCTTGGCCCATCTTTATTATCACCATTGTGTATGATTATTCAAGGTATTGCAGGTACAGGTAACTCATTTTTTATAGACAACATCCGAAGAACAATAAATATATTGTCAAATTGAAGAATGAATCCTTTGCTTGCTTTAGCACCAACAGTGATGGCCGCTTACAATAAACATGCCTCTACAGTGCATGCAACTCTTCAGATACAAATTAGAGATATCAATCCGTTGAAAGGACAACCATTGACCATATTTCAAGAGGACTTCAAACATATTAAGTACATCTTAATTGATGAAATAAGCTTCTTGGGACCCAAGTTGTTACTCAAAATAGATAGTCGGTTGCAACAAGCATTTCCTACTAGACATATGCAACCATTTGGTGATGCCTCTATTATACTTGTGGGTGACCTCGCACAGTTGCCACCTATTTTGGATAGGCCTATCTATGCTTCTCGCTCCACAACCTTGGCTCTTTGGCACACTTTTAATGTTGTTGTCACACTCAACACAGTCTTCCACCAACATGGATATTCCGATACACAACAAGAGTTTTGTAGACTCCTTTTGAATATTAGAAATTCTTAGGCATATCAAGCTGATTGGAAAATTCTTATGAATTGAACAAACGCCATGCTTTCAGCTCAACAAAACTAAGAGTTTGATGTAGCTAATCACTTATTCCCAACAAATAGCTTGGTTGCCTTGCACAATAGAAAAATGCTTCAACAGTTAAATGTTCCCATTGCAATTAGTATTGATGAAACTACTCAGCAAAACACACCTAATTATGGCGATGATGAGCAACTACAAGAAGAGCTCTTACTTGCAATTGGTGAACAAGTAATGTTAACAACAAATATTTGGGTGGCAGCTAGCCTGGTCAATGGATCATTGGCTTTTTTCAAGTCTATCGTATATGCTAGGGGTGCTAAACCACCTCAACCGCCTCAATATGTTGTTGTGCACTTCCCAAACTACATTGGCCCAACATGGGATTAGGAAAATTCAAAATCCATCCCCATTCCCCCAATCACACGGGGCAGCTAAACACAACTCCCGTTGACAATGGCTTGGGAAATAACAATACATAAATCTCAAGGCTTGACACTGGAGAAAGCTACAATAGATATTGGAACTAAAGAAAGACAAGGACTAACGTTTACAGCTCTTTCCCGTGTAAAATCAATTACAGGAATCCACATAGATCCACCTTTCTCTTTTGATAGATACTCTAGATTACGTGCCAACAAATACAATGCACTCTGAATCAAAGAAGAGGATCGCCTCTAACAACTGTGTGCATTTCCAACATGATGAAATGTTTGTATTCTTTTCGGTAACTATATTGCTTCTCCTTTCCCTCTTCATTTCAATGCATATAGAATTTCCACAATTTCTAATTGTTCGATTCCATATGTAAGTTGACTCACTGCTTCCTTGTCATTCCCTCCATAGTGTAGTTGCAACCACTCCCACCAAGCTAGCTAGAGTTTTGCTTCTATGGTGATTACTAAGAGAAGAAGTTCAATTCTTGCATTATGCTTCTCCTCTACTCCAATGACAAACCTAAATTTCTTCCTCTTCTTTGGTTGACCATATAACATTTATATTTAATTTTGCAATTCTTGTATAGATCATACTAAAATGTCTCAACCCAGTTTTTAGGCTTCTTACACCCACACAACCCAAAGTTGTTGCAATCTTTAGTCAATGATGCCACTATCAGTGCTATCGTCTTTGAACTGTTTGTGTGTAACTATATCTGATTGAAACCATTTTAGATTGCAAACGTTCTTAGTTGTAACTACAGATCTCCACAATGCTAAATAGCTTCGTGATCACACGTTTGGCATGGTGTACGAACTGCATCTACATTCCATTCATATACAAGGTAAGGCTATATGTCCTTTATTCCATATCTTATTTCAAATTCTCTGTCATAAATGATAAACTTGTATATACTTTTAAAAATGTATAACATTGATTTCAACTCAACAAAATTCTCAGGTACCGGAACAAAATTATATGGGAATTATAATCATAAACATACTGCATCCCGCTACATGCTCAAGGTATGCCTACATCTTATTTATTTGATCTCTTCTATTGCAGGTGCATTACATATTATTTGTTTTAAATTATAGAACTGTTTATATTTCCTAATTTAGATATTATCTAACAATGACACATGTTCATCACACTAAACTTTATATTTTCCTTTGATTTTTGCAGAACATACTCAAGACAAACAAATTCAGCGATAAGAAGAATACTATAATGGACATAACGATAATGATCATATCATCAAAGAAGCAGCCTACAACTAGTGATTGTCAATATGGGTTGTTTATATTTGTTAAATGCTTCACACTTTCATTTGATACAAATGTTGCTCTTCATTTATAACATTGACTATGGTTGTTCTCGATTATCATGGAATATTTTTGGGATTACAAATAACTTCAAAATATTCTCCTGTGCGTAGGTTTATTGAAAAACTCAATTCAAATTTATCTTCCCTCAATGGATATTGTTTGCACTAATTTTATCTATTGGCTGTCAATAAACTGCTCCCAAATTCTTTAAATTTCCCTTCTATGCACTAAAGTATTCTTTCAAAGCACCGTTTTTTTTCCTGCGTATTGTTTTATATGGTCATGATAGCAATTGTGCATTCATCTTCAACTGCTATGTTCTCTCCTAGATTGTTCTTAGCATCCCCCTCTTTGAACATGAGGTATCTCTAGGTTTTCCTGTAGTCGGACGTGAACAAGTTCTTTTAAATCGATTTAAGATTTTAAATTTTATATTAATTATTTTGAATGTAACTGACAATGATCAAGTTTAGGGCCCGACCAAATTTAGAAAATTGGATTTGTGATAATCTTTTTGTATCCACTCTTCTTAAAAGAAAAATATATAAAATGGAAACCGCTGCTAGCATGTTAATACATTTATCTTAACACTTATTGCAAGGTAAATATAATATAAGTAATCATAACGTTAGTTTTTTTTAGTGAAGGTAATAATAATAAAACTTAGGATATTAATTTCTACATGAGAGGAGCTTCTATGTAGGCTCCACGTTTCCTCCTCTTAGAAACCCTTCCTTAAATATAGATCTTTGAATGTTCTCTTAGTTATCATTTTAAAATAAATAAATAAAGAATCTACTTTTTCATTGGGTGGGGGAAAGTATTAGTTTTAAAATTTAGAATAAAACAAAATAGATATCTCTTTACTTTTTAAAAGGAGGGTATGTTTTTTATTTTGTTTATTTTAAATAGGTTGTTAAGTAAAAATAAAATAGGTATTTAGTGACATTACATTTTTAAAAGGAAAGCATCTCTTTTGTTTTTTTTTAAATGTGTTTTTTTTATTAAAGAGAGAATAAATGGTTTATATATGTAAATATATTTATTCATATGAATATTTTGATAGATAACAAAGATGAATAATTATTTATATAAGTATATATATAATTAAATGAAATAAATAAATGAGATATTAGTAATAATTAAATGAAATAGTAGTATATTTTTTATAGAGGGTAATTTTAATCGAGATAGTAATACTAAGAAGAGTTACAAATAAAATATTTGGTAATAAGAGAGTATTCTTATAATAATCTTATTAATGTCTATGGTGGAGATAAAGTTATTGCTTACAACGAGTTGTCAATAGCAGTATATATATGTTTATTAAAAAATTTGGTTAGTTGTGTATTTTTTTTAGGTGTTCATTTTGGGGCATTACATTGAGCAACGAGACTATGAAGCAGGAAGAAATATCTATATTAACATGATATCTCTCCTTTGAAACCATAAATCTATTACCTACAATCAATCTCATTGCCTTCTTGGTTAAAAAATAACTCTTGTAACACCATCTTCAACCATTTCTTTGTAATCTTACCCAAGAAGGCTAACTGGATCTTCTCACAAGTAAGGTGAATCAGAGTCTCCATGGTTTCAAACTTCCTTTCTCTCTTCATTACACTTGATTTAGAATACATGCACTAAAATAGAAGCATACACTCAATTTTGAGTAACTTTTAATGTGTATCTAGTATGTGTGCAACAAAGGACTTTACATATAAAAAAGCTTTAGATGAACATCTCTCCAAATTATGTTTAGGCATTGCCCTCGGCTCTCACACAAGTGAGACGTCAAGCTTGTTAACTTTGACTCTTGTGTAAATGCATGTGGTTCTTATTGATACTATGTTGCACATACCATGTAATAATTGTTCCACTTGCATTAAAGGGTAATTGACACCTCTCAATTATTGCCCTAAAATGTACAATTGAGACATGGTTTGAACATTAACGTGCAAACTTGTAAAGTTTGTGTTATCATATGTATGTTAAAATCTTTAAACTTGGGCCTCCACTAATAACATAAGCACGGTGGTCTTTTTTCCTTAACATGGAGTGTAGGTTTTAATCATTGATCCTAAGGTAGACAATTTTGGTCCAATATGGTTTACTATCATATTCCTCTCTTAGAAATAGGTGACACAAGACTTGGAAGACACAAGAGAATAACAAAATCAAGGAATCTGAAAAAGTGGATCTTATATCATCTCATTAATGAAACTGATCTACATTTTGGCGAATGGAATTCATTCCATGTCACATGTAATGTGAAATTGTAAATTAGGAGCTCTACACCTTCTGGTAGCACTTACTTTATAAAAATAAATAAATAAATAAATATATATATATATATAGCATATAGTATACATTATATAATATATAATATATATATTTAAATTCCACTTATCAAAATCAAGGAAGCTGAAAAAGTGGATCTTATATCATCTCATTAATGAAACTGATCTACATTTTGGAAAATGGAATTCATTCCATGTCGCATGTAATGTGAAATTGTAAATTAGGAGCTCTACCCCTTCTGGTAGCACTTACCTTATAAAAATAAATAAATATATATATAGCATACAATATACATTATATAATATATAATATATTTATTTATTATATATTAATAATACAAAATATTTTAAAAACAATAAACATAATGGATTCATTTTGAGTAGGTATCTATTTAAATGGATATTCGTTTTTTCTGACAAAATCAACAGCTTCAAGATTTCTCTCAGGGTTTCCTTGGGATTTGGCTTGGGGGTGTCATACCTGGAAAATCAATTGCAAAAATGTGTTCAATTTTTTTTCTTAGTTTTCCAAAGTTCATCCTTGGGGCTAACGACTTTTTTTTCTTTTGAATTTGATGAAATGAAAAGGGTTTATTGAGCAAACTATCAACTTTTCAACAATATAAGATATGCCTTATTTTAAATTTAATAGATAATTATTATGGGTGTTGGCAAAAAGTTGAGTCCACTTTTTGGCCATTTAGTGGAAGTGTTTTCCCTAATTTTTAGAAGTCAACACATTTGACCTTAAAATTTGAAGCACTTAGAAATGAAATCTTGAAAAAATTCAGTAACCATAAAATGTAGTACTCAAAGTCTAGTTTCCAAATATGTAATTTATTTCAATACCCAGGTGATACAAATTGATTTTCAATAGGCATTTCTAAAAACCACTATTTAAAAGTCATTTTTTTTACCATACCATGCACATGTCCATCATCCATATTTTGACCTAAATAACCATATTTTTCTAAATCATTTTGGGAAAAAGATTTGTAACTCATTGAAGCACGCTTTTCATATTTTTTGTAATTTTTTATTGGCCATATTTGGTGTTTTAAAAAATTGGTGTGTACATCATGCATAAGATGACCTAAACTTATGATTTTTTTATTTTTTTAAAATTGAAAAGAATTGTCTAAAGTACACTTTCGTGCAATTCATTCGTGAAAATGTTATGTTGATAAAAAGTTATTAAAATACTAAAAAACCCTAATAATTCAAGTTTATGGACCTGTTTAATCAGAAATTAAATGAAAAATAAAAAAATTAATCCCATTGTAAAAAAATACATATTTGGAATCTACACTGTCTAATCTATAATGGATTTTAATTTCGTTGAAAAAATCTGCAAAAAAAGCCTTCAGACGTATGCCCAAAGTCAGTATTTTTTGTGACATTGCTAGGACCTTCAACTTGTAGGTCAAACCAAGTCTATGTCTTACATTCAGATCCCCAAACCTTTTCCCGAACCTGTCAACAAAGAAAAAACCCCGGCCTACATTTCAAATTTTAAAAAGCGGGATCCTGTTTACTAAACGGGATCCCATTTTTAATATAAATGGGATCCTGTTTACTAAATGGGATCCTGTTTAGTAAACGGGATCCTAATTTATTTAACTTGGGATCATGTTTATTAAACGGGATACTGAGTTGTTTTTTACCGTTATTTTTTATTTTACTGTCAAAAGGGGGAATCTTAGGTCTAAGAATCATTTTGTACGGCCGACTGCGACATATTCCCTATTTTCTATCACCTTTTGTCTTGTTGAAGCTCTTCAAGTTGGGATTTTTTTCAATTTTGAAAGGAGGCACCATTAGGACTCTGTGACAAAAGAATTTTGTTGAATTGCTACTTGTTTGAAGGAGGAAGAGAAATTTTGTTGAATTGCTATTTGTTTTCAAAGGAGGAAGATTAATTTTATTTATTTGCTATTTGTTTGAAGGAGGAAGAGAATTTTTTTGAATTCCTATTTTCTTTCAAAGAAGGATGAAATTTTTTGTTTAATTGAGCTACTTGTTTGGAGGAAGAGAAATGTTGTGCATTTGCTATTTGTTTTCAAAGGAGGAATCTAGGAATTTTATTTATTTACTATTTTTTTGAAGGAGGAAGAGAAATTTTATTGAATTCCTATTTGTTTTCAAAGGAGGATGAGAAATTTTATTTGATTGAGCTACTTTTTTGGAGGAGGAAGATAAATTTTGTGCAATTGCTACTTGTTTGAAGAAGGAAGAGGAATTTTGTTTAATTGCTACTTGTTTGAAGGAGGAAGAGGATTTTTGTTCAATTGCTACTTGTTTGAAAGAGGAAGAGGAAATTTGTTCAATTGCTACTTGTTTGAAGGGGGAAGAGGAATTTTGTGAACAATTTCTACTTGTTTGAAGGAGGAACAAACAAGGAAGAATCTCAAGTTTTTGGCATTCATTTGTGTATACTTAAAAAAATTTCAATCATGGGATCACAATGTCAGAATAAGAGGAAAGATAGGAAGGTAATGACCCTTGAAGAAATTCAAGCAAAGAGAGAGAAGAAGAAACAAAGACAAAGAGAAAGAAGAATGAGAATTTGATCAATGTATTATGGCGAAGCATCCAATTCCACAACTATTGAAGATAAAAACATTGAGGAGACCATGGATGTAGACGATGCAAACTTGCAAGAGGTGAATGTGGAAACTAATACGAATATACAAACTACTCCTGGTATGTCTTCAAATATCCCTTCCAAAGCTATGGAGAATGTTTCAATAGGCACAAGTCTAGATACGTCTTCAAATCGACCTTTGAGCCTCATGGAAACAGTGTTTATTAGAGATTTAGAAAGTGTTGGATATCATAATGTTGACATTGATAATATTCATAGAGTTCAAGATTTGAGTCAAATTGTTGTTGAAAA
The DNA here is from genome assembly GCA_007258455.2 of Sequoia sempervirens. Classification (NCBI taxonomy): domain Eukaryota; kingdom Viridiplantae; phylum Streptophyta; class Pinopsida; order Cupressales; family Cupressaceae; genus Sequoia; species Sequoia sempervirens. The sequence goes on from VDFB02026320.1 coordinate 129,221,647, forward strand.
TGAAAATGAAAATAATTTTATTGAAAATGAAAATGAAAACCATTTTTTTGTTGAAAATGAAAATGAAAATCCTCTTAATGAAAATGAAAATGAAAATACTTTTATTGAAAATGAAAATGAAAACTGTTTTGTTGTTGAAAATGAAAATGAAAATCCTCTTAATGAAAATGAAAATGAAAATGAAGATGAAGATGAAGATGAAGATGAAAATGAAGATAAAGATGAAAATGAAAATGAAAATGAAAATGAGAATGAAAATGAAAATGAAAATGAAAATGAAGATGAATATGAAAATAAAAAAGAAGATGGAGATGAAAATGAAAATGAAAATGAAGATGAAAATGAAAATGAAAATGAAGATGAAAATGAAAATGAAAATGAAAATAGTTTTGAATATATATATATTTTTAATTGAAAATGATGTTTTGGATAATCTTCCTGGTAAGATTTCTTGGAGATAAATAAGAACACATGCTAATAGATTATACAATCAATTTTTTATCGTAAAATTTTTTCATTTCAATGTCAACTAATGATGCAATTAATGGGAATGTGAGAAAAATAATGAAAAAGTTAGGCATTTTTGTTAAACAAAGAAGAACAGATCAATCAGTAAAACATGTTATGTCTACTATTGCTAGTGCCATTCAGTCTATTGAAAAAAATAGTAGATCTAAAGGTAAGAATGTAGCAAGAAGAGCTATAACAATTGCTATAGTTAATAAATCAACTTTGAATAAAAGAATGGTAAGAAATATTAGTGAAGTTTTAAAAATACATCCTAAAACATTGCTAAGAGCGACAAAAAGAAGAGAAAGTATAGAAAATGATCCTATCAACCAATGTTGGAGTTTTAGTGGTCGACTCTCGAGGTCTCATATGAAATTGAATGTTGAAATTAAATCTTTGATTGAAAAATATTGGCATGATAATACTAGGATATCATCTAATGCTAGAGATGTTTTAAAATTAAGGGTGGGGTCCAAAGTTTGCGATCCTCATCCAAAACAACTATTAGATACAACACAAACTGAATTTTTTATAAAAAATTTGTGGTGATTTAGTGTTACCTGGTAATATTAAAATAAGTCAAAGGTCTTTTGAAAAATGTAAACCATGGTATGTAAAAATTAATAAGGAACAAATATCTTGTTGTTGTAAAACACATGTTCAATTTCATTATTTTTATGACGTTTTTCGATATATACATTGTACTTTGCATAATAACATGATTATGCAGGAATGTGGTATTAATATGCCATCTAAAACAATAAGGGAGTTATATCAAGTTTATTTTGTGAATATCTAATGAAAACTTATTTTATTCAAATTCTTGTGTTTCTAGACAATGCACTAGTTGTGGAAATATTTCATTCTTAAGATTTTGCATGCATGGAAGTGTTGATAATGATTTTGGAAAATAATTAGTTAATGTTAAAAGATTTAAGAATGTTAGCTATTCTCTAAAAGATGGAAAAATTGGAAAGCGTTGTGATTTAGTTAAAGAAAAAGTTAGTGTACATGCATTCATATTAGAATTTAAGAATAATATTGTACCAAAATATGTCATGCACTCTCAACATGCTTGATGGCTTGATGGAAAATTTCGTGCATGTAGAAACACATTTCCAATTGGTACTATACTTTTAGTGGTTGATTTTGCAAAAAATTATACTCTGGCTCCACAAGAGGAAATTCAATCACAGTATTATAATTTAGTGCAAGTAGTTATGTTTGTCCATATTATTTATAGACATGTAGATGATAGCATAGAGGATGATAGAAATTTTTTGAGGGAGTATCATTTTTATTTGAGTGACAACCGGTTACACTCGTCAGAGTTTGTTCAATATTGTTTCAATATATTTTATAGAAACTTAAGAGAAAGAGGAATCCATATGACAAAACACCTCATAAAGTCAGATAATTGTACGAGGAAGTTCAAGAATGCTCGAATGTTCTATTGGTTAAGTAGGGTTCACAAGGAACTTAATGTCCAACATATATGGAGTTTTTTTGAAGTTGGGCATGGTAGAGGAGAATATGATGGAGTCGGTGTGTGTGCCAAAAGAATTCTTGCTAGAGAACAATTAAAATTTGAGGATGTAGTAAAATTTAAAGATGTACGTGGGATTGTGGATTGGTGCAATACAAGATTATCTGCACCTGGTTCAAGTGAGTACACTATAGTTCGTCGATTCTTTTGGTTGGTTGAAGAAGAGAACATTCTACCTAGAGCTGATAGTGAGACAATCAATGGATCTACAAAATGGCATTCATTTAGGAGTTCAATAGCAAGCACATGGACTATTTAGACAAGGGATCTTGCATGTTTTTGTCAGTTTGTATCTCAGGAGATTGGGAAGCATGTGAAAATACATAATGGGTTGAAGAGTGGGAGAAAAGATCATTGAGACCTGCACAATCACATGATCAATATGAAAGAACTATTGAAGAAAATGATCAAGTGTTTGCATCTGAAGACTATGACCATGTTTCAGACATTGTACAAGAAGGTAATTTAATTCAATATTTTTCATTTTATTTCATTTTATTAAGTTATTTTGTAATACTAAATTATTTATATGGATACGTGCATGTTATTAAATCAAATTTTGTTTGCAAGACATGTGTATGTTGTTGTTGCACCTAAGGGGAATGAATAGGAAACAAAATATTGGTTGGATCATTGTGTGGAGACTAAACATAAGTTAATAGCACCTCCAGAAGATGATGATGGCTATCATTATCCAATAGGTATGGTGATTCCCTTAAGACATCCCCTTAAGCAAATTTTGATAACAAGTTTTTGATCCCCTTAAGCAAATTTCTAGAACAAGTCTTTGATCCCCTTAAGAAAATTTTGAGAACTTATTTGATGATGGTTTTCATTTTTTCCAATAGGATTGGTGGTGGTTGTTGGAACTTGGCTATGAAAATATCTGATAAGGAAGAATGGTCTACCTGCATTCGAAGATTATGACACGCATAAAAATA
>VDFB02026320.1:129224743-129254242 GCA_007258455.2 Sequoia sempervirens
AGTATAATACTTGTTTATATCACTTAATATTTATACTTAATTATACTCTTCTTTGACCCCCTTAAGATGTCGTATTAGGACCCCTTAAGACATCCTCTTAAGAAAACCTATAAATTAAACCTATAAATTAGTGTTGGATGCTATTATTTGTTTTGAAAACTTATAAATTAGTGTTGGATGCTATTATTTGTTTTGATGGCTTATAAATTAGTGTTGGATGCTATTATATATTTTGATAGCTTATAAATTAGTGTTTTTTGTGGAACATGGGGTCAAGAGGAATTTTATGTTCTTAAGTTTTCTCTAACACTTTGCATGATTGGTAAATATGGGACTACATGATTTAATTTCAAAAATTTAGCCTATTTTTGGATAATTAAGTTCTTTAATTTAATGTTGTAAGAGAACTAGGAAATATGGTGTATACTTATAGAATAACTTTTTTGGAAAAACTTGTTGCATTTTGATTAGTATTTATGTTTAGTTTAAAGCATGTATTATTGCTTTTGTTCTCTAATCTTGTATATAAACGGATTGCTTTTGTTTGTAGATTATGATTTATTGACTAATTATTGATTGGCGTGAATTGAATAAGTTCATTGACTAATTATCGCTAATTATTGAATGTACATATCATGTATATCATGTACGGGATCACTAAATTTGTAAAGTACAAATATTAAAATGTCCTATTAATTTCAACTTTACTTCCATATTTATATTTAATTTCACATGAATTTCCTATATTAATGTCTTGACAATGAACATAAAATTCATAAATGTGCATGTGTAAATTAAAATTGAACAATAATCAAGTCCATTATTTACAATATATTAAGTGCATGAAACCAATATATTAAGCGCATGAAATAAAGTCCATCAGAGTACAACCCATGAACTAAAGTCCAACAAAGTACTTGACCCATGAAATATAAAGTCCAACAGAGTACATAAAAAACCAAACATGTAGTCCATGAAATAATCAAATATAACCCATCAAATCATGTTTAGGTCATGTAACATCTCTATAATTAAGAGACCTCTTCACACCATGCAGACTACGTGGAAGACCTGAAACACTCTATACAAGAGAAATATGAAATCAGATGTAAGACGATGGAAAATGATTTAATGTCAATTTAATTTATAATTCATCATAAAATTAAATTACCATGATATTTGGGTCTGGATGCTCTGGTGCACCTGGACCAACCTCTAAATTCTTTGAATCAATCTGTTGGAAAGAGACATTGCAAATGTTTTCTAATGTTGTCATTGATGGAAACCCTAGTTAGTTATTCGATCCGCACGTCATCATTTGATCATACCGGCAAATAGTTCGAATATAGTCAAGTTAGAACAGGGCATTCGAGAAAATTGTGTTCATCGATTCATATGCAGATTTTATGCTATTATTTTGAGTTGTAGAACTTAGGGAAGGTCGTTCGATGCATGTTATTTGTTATTCTTGAATATTAGAGCCTTGTATCGATTTGTGTGCAAGATACTAGACTTGGTTGATTAATTTTTTGTTCATTAGTGCATGAAGGCCGACTAAGTGAATATAGAATGTTGTGGATATTCGAGGTGTAATTATTTAATTTTTTTGTGTTCGAGAATTTTGATTTGGGTCCTAACTATGTTGTGGCTGAATTTTGTGGATGCGCATTGAATATTATTCATGATTTGAGCTGACAGTTTGTAAATATTTTTCTATTTTGTTGAAGACAACATGTAGTGATTAAATATTTAGTCGCGGATATATATAAGCGATCGATTATATCATTTTGATGTATGTATGAAGTGTTTGTTGCGAATACTAGAAGGATTGAAGAGTGATTATGAACAGTTTCACTTGTGCATTAAGGATTTTGTGATGCGAGTTAAAGGAGAATAGAGCAGAAGAGCAGAATTAGTCAGAAGGTCAAGATATCGATTGATGAGCCTAACTGGAACTATAATCAGGAATTTGTAGATGCTACTTTCTCAGTTAAATTTTTGGATGTTATCCAAACCCTTTTGTAAGGTAGTGAGCTCTAGGTAGTGTGCTTGAATGCAAGTGCATTCCCATTTTGTAAAACATCTTTTTGAGTATACTCAGATAATATTGTGGATTGACCTCCATCGTGGTTTTTCCCCTAACAGGGTTTCCTTGTAAAAATCCTTGTGTTATGGTGTTGTGGTTATTTGTCTTATGTTCATACATCTTTCTTTTGGTTGAATGTTATCAACACTTTAAGGATCAGATTAATAAAGTTAAAAATTGAAGAACACTGATTCACCCCCCTCTCAGTGTTCTTGATTCCAACAATTGGTATCAAAGATTAGTTCCTTGGAAGAAGTTTAACAACTTGGGGAAGATATTGGAAAGTGTTTCAATGGATTCAAGCAGTCTTTAACAACAAATTTTGGTGGCCCTAGATGATCTTGATCAGTTCAAATATGAAGTTTGGGAATTGCAAGAAAATCTCATGAATGTTGATAAATTCATTGAGTCATTGAAAGAAAAACTCAATAAGTCCAGGGAGAAGAGAAGGGAACTCATTGATAAAATCAAGCAGGAAGATAGTAAACACATTGTAGATGAACAACTGAGTCAAGCCCTGAAGGAAAAGAATGAAAAGTTTTCCAGAGATAATGTAATCCTAAAGCATGAGATGGAATCTATTATGATGAGGATGACCAAGGAGATTGAAGACAGAAAGAAGAATGAAGAGAAGCTTGCCCAATCCTTGAAAGAGAAATCTGAAGAATGCAGTTGAATTACTGATGGATTCAATCAGTTGGAACTTGAATTGGAACAATCTAGAAACAATGAAGAAGAGCTTGAAAAGAAAATTGATTATCTTAAAGATGAACTTGCTACTGCAAATGAATTCAAGGAGAAGTTCAAGATTAGCTCAACCAAGCTTGATGAACTGATTAAAAGTCAGAGGTCCTAAGGTGACAAATGAGGTCTTGGATATGAGAAAGGAGAAAGTTTTGTATCTGGACAAAGGAGATTTAGGCAAGGAAATCAGATGAACAAAGCTGGAGGGTATCCGATAAGACAACCTAATGCTAAAAGATTCAATGGTTATTGTTTTGTTTGCAATAAGTTTGGTCATATGGTGACACAATGTAGAAGTAGAATGAATCCAAGTGGTCCATCATTCCCAAGTCAGTGCTATAATTGTAATAAGTATGGTCATAAGTCAAATGAATGCAGAAATGTGATGAACAAATTTTATAGAGATGTCAGATGTTATGCATGCAATAGATTTTTCCATATTGCTAACCAGTGCAGATCAAGAGAAAATCAATGGAACAACTAGTCTGGACAAAGAAATGTGGTGTGCTACAATTGCAACAAATCTGATCACATTGCTAGATTTTGCAGAAGAGGTCTGGTAAATCAAAGAAAATTGCAGAAGGATGAAAAGGGAAAAGGGAAAGTCACTACAGATGAGATCAGGAAGCAAATGAAGAAGACATGGGTGAAAAAGAGTTCCTCTATTGCAAGAAATGAGCCAGCACTAGATCCAACTTCTGGTAATTCCTCTGAGAAATAGTTTGGGCCTTTGGCCTAGGGGGAGCTGTCAAGAAAATATTTTTACCCTTTGCCGGTAATTGACACCGAGATGTGGATGAGTGCAGTGATTGCATTGATGATCTACAGATACTGTTGAATCAATTGGAGAGAGTATTATGCAGATTTGAAGGTCCGCAGAAGAGTTATCCTTCACAGTGTATGGTAATAGGGTATCGGAATGAGTTGTGGTAAAAGAATTTATTGTGACAAAAGGTTAGGTGTGCGAATGATAAAAGGTCATTTCTATCTCTCATTTTTCACTTTGCATTTTGAGGAGAAGAATTTTGGAGAGCTCTGAAGCAAACTTTGGTGAAATTTGGTGAAGATTCAAGTATGAAGGAGATTTAGTGACCAAACCCTAATTTGACGAAAAGGTATTTATCGGGAAAACTTGCAAATTTGTGAATTTGTGAAAATGGCTACTTCATTGGTAGTTGATGTCAAGGATAGACCCCATCCGAAATTAAAGTGGCATCCCTTCAAGTCTGTTGAGACCGAGCCCTTAGGTGTATTTTTGTATGTTCCGTATGACATCTTACATATTGAAGATATTAGGGCATACATTCATGAAAATATTGAGTTAGGGAGCTTATAGTTGTTGAATTTGTATTCTAATCATATAGTTGGAGAAGATTTCAAGGTAAAGCCCAAATTCAAAACCCTAGAGGAGAAGCAATTCATGCAGATTGTAAAATTCCTCGTGTTCAATGAAAGCGAGTGGGTCTAGTATATTTTGAGTCGAGTTCATGCTGAATTTATTTGGTTAAGTCTACTTTTTAAGATTACAAAAGAAGCCATAAGTGTTGTTACAGGTTTAAATTCCTCCGGTGGGTTTCCGATCTTGAAGTCCGTGAAGAATCAGATAGTTACTAATGCAACCGGTTCTGTGTTTGATAAAAGAGCTATAACAATTGATGATATTATTGATGTGGATGTGAAATTTTCCTTGATGGTCATTGGTTACAAGATTTATCACTCCAACCAGGATAATTCAATATCCGGTATAGCTATTTATGCATCATATCAAATGGTGAAGGAGAATGCAAAGTATGACCTATGTGAACTACTTAGAAGTCAGTTGATGGAGAATCTTGGTAAGATTAAGAAAGATAAGAAAAATTCCTTTAGTATGGTAATTTTCTATTGTGTTTGTTCTTTTACTTCATGAATGAAGTTCCAAGAGTTGGGAAAGTGCATTGGCAAGGTGATAAGCCTGTAGCCATTCGGATTAGAGACATGTTATACAACATTGGTGATAGTAAGGGAAGGAAAACTGTTATATGGGGATATTTCAATAACTTTTAGAATGAAATGCAAGCCAGGGAAATAATTCCTACTTCTATTGTGGAGAAGTATAAGGACACAATTTATTTTATGGTGGATATTGATCAATGCTTGATGGAAGCTGTAGATCCTAGAATAGTCTAGATTATGCCAATGGGCTATGAAGTTGAAGAGAACATCTTGGAATTATATGCACAACATTTGTTGAGTAAGCCTCTAGATCCGATTGAAGAGAGGTTTGGAACATTAGTAGAAAATGATATGCAAGTGCATGAGCAGTTGAAGAAACCAATGATTGTTCGAAGAGTAAGGAAAGAAGTGGAAGCCTTTACAGAGAGCATTAGTATATCTACAAAAGTTGTGAGAGAAGCAAAAGGAAGAGAGAATAAGCTGAAGTAGAAAAAGAGCCAGCTAGAACTGAATCTACCAGTTCAACATCATCTTCTACCTGAACTAGATCCACAAGGAGCTCTGCACCCCTATCTGGTCCTACAAAGAAGTCAACCCCTATGACAACTCAAGTTAAGGAATCTAGTAAGAGGAAGAAGGACAAGAGCACAATAGTTTATGTTATTGTCTCAAAAGATGTAGAGATTGAATCTAATGAAGAAGTGAGAGAAATAAAGCATATGGGCACTTGTTGGTGCTCCAAATCGAACCAAACCAATGAATCCTAAAGACTTAGCCAATGTCTTATGCTCAGACTCAAGGAACAATGACATTGTTTTTTATAGCAGATAACTCCCAATGAAAAGACACCAAGGAAAGCATTAATAACCTCAAATCTGGCTAAGTTTTTGGTATATTAACACTAACTCAGCAATTGGGAAGAAGGACACTAAACCACAACCAAACAACAAGGATTAAGAATGATTTTGAATTTAAACCTGTTTCTGAGATGCATAAAACTGAATAATAGATCAGTGCCAATTCCGGGCCATGGAGTCAAACACATAAAATGAATTCATCAGCAAATGACATTCAAGTAGTGGATTTAAAATTGTCAATGCCTTGCATCAACTATTACTGTCTTACACCAATAACCCCACTCCTGTTATCAATCAAATTCTCCTTATCAAATCCAACATGCACACTTGAAATCATTTTTATCTGCTCAAAGTATTTAACCATTTCTTTGAAATAGACCCATAAACAAATAATACAATCTCATGAAATTTGAGGTGACAAACCCAAAGATATTTGGTATTATTGAATTAATATGATTTAACTGTATAAGTATGGAGACAATCTGAGGATATTCATGAATGTGCAAACACTTTCATGATTTATTTGCATAAACTGGCTATATTTTCTTATGAAATCTGAATTTAAAACTTATAGAATCAAAATATGACTTAGAATTGCAACATTTCTCTACCTACCAAGCCCCATACAAAACCTCAAAATTTATTAGATTGAGAAGAGAAGAGAATAAAAGAAGAATCGAAGCAACCCTAAGATCAGTTTGATCCATAGATGTTATTTGGAGACTTCATCCACCATTGATCATCAAACTGGAAAAGACTCTCCCCTCTCTCCTCTTCAACAAACTTATTTGCCTCCAATTTGCAACAACAAATTCACCGTGAAAAAACTTCATTCTCAATTTTACATTGTAGTAAGAAAATAACTCTACCCGTGAAACTCCAGTTTGCTCTCTGTTGCAGCTACACCTTGCAAAAACATTTGCCTTTACATAGTAAAATATTTTAAATATTTCACCTTATATTTCACTTTCCAAATTAAGAAGTGAATACTTTATTCATTTTAACTTGGGAATGAAAATATTACTCGTGCACCCATTTTCATGTGCCAAGTTTTCTAAAATATTCCCCCTGCCACTTTAACTCTTTCACCTGTGCATATTCTTTACATTTTACTCACCCAACACATTAGAATATGTGTGAATAAAGTGAACAATAAATTCACTTTTCCAAGCAAAATTAAAATTTTCCCTGCACATTTAAAATTCCTCCCCTTTTGAATATTTCATGGGCCCACTTCATTTCTTTCATTTAGATATTTCACATTTGAAATATTTTATCTCTCTGCTTTTTTAAAGAAGACTCACTTAATATTTCATTGAGAGAAGTTTTACTCTCTTTGGGGCCCACTGCCAGGTGTTCTCTTTCGAGCAACACTTTAATTTTTAAATGTTTTTCCCTCTTTTAAAATAAATGAAGTTCTTCCTTAATGAATTCACCAGGTGCCTTTATTTTTCTCGTGCATGAAGACCTTCGCCCGGGCCCCTGCCACTTGTCAGCTTCTCACTCATCTCGCGGGAATTAACCTGTGAGCATTTAATTTGAGTGAAACGGCGGGGAACGACCAAGATTTGGTTAGTTTGTGATCTCTTTTCTCCACCGTAGATCTTATTTCCCCTCCATTTTACCCTAATCTTTCATCTCAGCATTCTTTCTCTTGTTTACTTTGCAACTTGTGGGTTCATGGTTGTCTAGATGTTAGAGCATTTTTAATAAACCTATTTTGTGTATGCTAGGCATGGAATTCCATTCATTACACTTACCTAAAAGTTTCCAAAGCGTTTTCAACAATTTCATTTGATGTATCCTACTCGTAGCATTTCCCCTGAGATCACATTTATTTTGGGGTTTTTTGCTATACAGATTTACACATTCCCTATGCACTTTGCCATTTCCTTTATGCTTTAATGGATGTATCTACCTCCAAAGGCACATGGCTTTGCACTCTAACTGCATTCATTTTGTACTTTATGTTGGTGTAGCACTCTGCAGGCTCTTCTCTATTTTTGCGTACCTTTATTTACAAATTCCTCCTTCATGCTTTGATGGATATTCATATGTTGTGCCAGGTCTCCTTCCTATGCTTGAATGTTTCTAAAGCTCTTTCAACCTATATACTTTGCAGTGATGAGTATCCAAAGCTTCATCCATGTGCGTCACCCTTTGTTTGCATTTGCAATTTGCATTTGCATAAAAGCTTCCAAGGTATTTTCAACAAGTACATTTTGTGCATGTGCAACAACTGGCATTCCATGGGATTTCATCAATTTATAAATGCTATGATGGATGCCCATACCCTCTACTCCACTCTAGGCCGTGTGCCCTATTCCCTCCATGGTATTCCATTGAGGCTACAAACAAATGTATTTGTTTGGAGGTTTTCAAACCTCCTTGAAATCTGGCGTACCCCTTTCATCTGTAAATTACATCTATTATGTGCCTTTGTTGTTGTCATAGCATTCATTGAGTGTTTCTTCTTACTGCGTAGAAGATCCATGCCTCGCTGGATTCCCCTACCCCTGCCTTACTCGATCGCTCCCTTTAGGCTTACTACACTTGATTTAAAGTTTCTTCCTTGTTTCATTTAACTCAAAACCAAAACTATTCTTAGTTTCACGTTGCCCGGGCTTACTTCACTTTTCCCTGAATTTCTACCATTGTATCATAAGCCTCTAGGGTATTCTTGGAACTAAACTTGATACAACCCATTCTTGCATTGAATCCCTATTGCCTTCTTTGTTCAATACATTGGCAACCATTTCCCCTCCACAGAATGATGGTGAAAGGATATACAACAAGTGAGGGCATACACATATCCATGACTGCCATGATATTGAGTTGGTCTCAATTAAGCCATACAAAGGTGTAATCAATTGCGACAACTTTCCTTTGAAAAGGATGTTATAGACCTCAAATGTTCTTCAAAAATTCACTTTCCTATACTGCCTTTGTTGTAAGAAAGCACTGAACAAGTATTTTCCATCTCTTCGAGGAATTTTATCAATGACTACATAATGATACAAAGCATGTCGGGTCCCTAGGTGGGCCCAGCTAAAAAAAATTCATTTTGAAACAATTTTTCTCCTCAAATTGACTTGATGCAACTTTAAAATGTATCAAAGATGAAAGATGAAATGGGTTTTCATTAAAATTCACTTTCAGACACATTTGAAAAATGGTGAAAACTGGCCAATTTGGCTTTGGAATTGCTTTTGAAAACTGGGCAAATGTCCTCCTGGAGCAATAAAAACTAGCAAGCATGTAGACATTGGTCCAGAGAATGAAATGCAAAAGACGGTTTGGTAGAAGGAGTCACGAGGTGAAATTTATTCGTTGTCAGAGTTGCTCACTTGAACTTTCTGCAACAATCATCTATTTTGAACCAATTAAAACTCACGAAACCACCTTGTTGAAAAAATATCAAATCAACTACTGGCGAGCTACCACTGGACATAGTAGCTAATTTTGGTGCAGTGAACACACATGCAAGAGGGTTTTTCTTGAATCATCTCCCATCAAAAGATATTGAAGGTCAAAGTTGACCTCTTTGAACAGTTTCAGCAAATACAGATGCAAAACTGAATAAATTGCATTTGGTTTTGACCTGGTAAAAATAGAAAATCAACTCATAAAGCTATGAAACTTGACATGTGAGTTCATTTAGGCATGGAGAATTGGGAGCAACAATCGGTTTGACATGAAGATGAACCGGTTGCAAAATGCAAGCTTGAACGGGAGGCTACTTTGCAAAATAAAGGTTTGCAAACAACATAAAAAGTGACAAAACCCTCCAGCTTCACTTTTCAAAACCCTGAAAAAACTCATCATGGGAAGCTAAAAAATTGACATGCATGTTCACATATGATACATGAGTGTTTCTACAAAGGGATTCTGCTTGGAAATCAACGGGCATCAAAATATGACCTTCCAAAGCAGGTCACTCAGGCAGATTTCCCAAGTGCACTTCTGAAAGTGTAGAGGCAAAATTTTGAAATGGGAACTTCAAATTTGGGAAATTTGAGAGTGCCAACAGGCACCCAGGCAACAAAAGTCACTAAGGACAAGCCCTCCGGTGAAGAAGAGAAAGCAAAGAAGAAGATGAAAAATGACAAACCTGGTATTTTTGTAAAGGAAGTTGAGAGAGGCATAATCAAAGATGGTAATCTTAAGCCACTATGTGAATGGTATGATACCTTTGCTAGTGTTGGTCAAAGAGTTCTTGAGGAGGATACAATAAAGTATTTGAATAATTTCAATATGGCTCTTATTGAAATCATGTCTTAATTGCCTAAGGAACTATATGAAATTTTGGAAATGAGGAGAGTAAGTGCAAGAACTAAAGAAGAACAAATGAGAGCATATTCTTGCAGGTTTATGTCTGGTGATGTTCTTTGAGGAAATGAAGACAATCCTGAATAAAGCTAAGAAGGAATTCAAGAGCAAGACAAGGGTGAACAAGCTTATGATTGGTAGGACCAAAGAGGTAGCAAAAGAAATTGAAAGAATCCTTAAGGAAATTCTGTTAAAGAACATAATTGATGTTGTCTTTGAAGAAGTGCATGTTGAAGATATTTCATTTGGTTTGGTGGATGAAGAGGTAAAGGAAGATACAGTTGAGGACACTCAGATTCCTCCTGATGTGCATGATACAAAAGTTCCTATGGAGACTGAAGCTTCTAAAGTTGTGTCGGTTGAAGAAAAGGAGATGTCAAATGAAGAAGTTGAGGTCCCTAAAGGCAAGCAAGAATTGATAGCTGAGGAAATAGTGATTGAAGAAAAGAAGGTTGAAATAAAGGAAGTTCCTATGGAAGCAAGAGACATTGCAGAGGCAGTGAAGAAATTTTTGGAAGAGCAACAAGAAGATTTTGATCTTGATTTGGGTGAAGGTCCTATTAACTTGTCCACTTTATCTCCAGTTCAGAAATTGAAAGTTGCATCATTTTCCCAGGCGAAGGCTAGAGAAGAATTGTTGAAGTCTCACATTGAGGATAGTGAACTTTTGAGTCTTTCATTTGGTGTTTTGGAGAGAATCATACCTACTCATGTCAAGGATCCATCTGGTTCTCCCTCCTGTGAGCTAAAGAAGCTTATTAATTCTGTAAGTACTCATTTTGAGTCCCTTGAGAAGTCAGCTATGGTCAAGGTATAAAAGGAATTTGATGATAAAAGGTTAATAGGCTAAAGTGCATGATTTCTAATGACAAATCATTATTAGCTACCTGTGTGAAGAATATTCAAAGTGCTCTATCTGAAGGTGGAAAGATCTACAAGTCATGTTTGTCTTTGTCTAAACTTACTGAGGACAATGAGAAAAAGATTAAGGATCATGAGAAACAGTTAGCTGCTATTTTTGATTCCTTTGATCCTTTAACTATTTTTTTTTGAAAGCAAGAAGGTCAGGTTATATCCCTACTTGATAAGATAAAGAGCTTGAAGCATGATAATGATAGAATTGTGGAAAGAGCATGTGAGCTTAGAGGCCGAATTGGTCTGAAGATGGAAACAATGCTTAATGCTTTGAAGGAAGCACAAGATGCTATGGCAGTCAGTGATCCAGTGAACCTTGAATCAACAGAGATGCAATCTTATCTATTATGTGGTCACACAACTATCTTGGAGAGTCTCAAGAAGCATTGGGACACGAGATTGAACCTGTTGAAGACCAATTTTGTAGATATTTTCAAGTTTATGTAAGTTGTAGGAACAAGTATGTGCATATGCAGTTTGAAGTTTTGCTTGACTTTTGGTATGCAAATTCCCCATCTTTTCCATTGATGTCAAAGGGGGAGAGTAGTACAGTGAAAAATATATATTCATCTCAGGGAGAGTTGTAGTTTTGAGCTATGATTGAAGATCTTTTTGAAGTTTTGAAGTTGGCAGTGTAATTCATGTTGGTACTGATCTAACACTAAGTCATTTTTCACCAAGTGTTGCCATCAATGCCAAAGGGGGAGATTGTTGGCAAGAGACACTACAAATGTTTTCTGGTGTTGTCATTGATGGAAACCCTAGTTAGTTATTCGATCCACACGTCATCATTTGATCATATTGATAGACAGATTGAAGACATTCAAGTTAGAATAGGGCATCTAACAGAATTGTGTTCATCGATTCATATGCAAATTTTATGCTATTATTTTGAGCTGTGGATCTCAGGGAAGGTTGTTCGATGCATGTTCTTTGTTATTCTTGAATATTAGAGCCTCATATCAATTTTTGTGCAAGATAGTAGATCTGGTTGATTAATTTTTCATTCATCAGTGCATGAAGGCTGACTAAGTGAATATAGAATATTGTGGATATTCGAGGTGTAATTTTAGACACCTAAAAATGACCTAGGCCTGCAAGCTTCATTTTTACCACTTTTGTCAGCATAATTATGACATTTAATTATGTCCTTGGTCCACATTCGACTATTGATTAAATAATTCATAATTATTTAATTAATTCATGTCCTTTTATTCTTCATGATTATTAAATAAATAAATTTTATTTATTTATTAAATACGTCATTTATTGTCTAAGTCTTCCCCTAATTAAATAAATTTCTAAATTTATTTAATTACCCTTCTTCGATCATTTCTTCGATTATTGAATAAATAAGTTTTATTTATTTATTTAATTTCACTAACTTGTCATAATTAAATGAATGAATGAATTTTAATTATTAGTCTTATCTGCTAAATTAAATAATTAAATTTAATTATTTAATTACCAAAATTGATATTCCTCTCATTTTAAATAAATGAAATTATTTAAAATGTCATCATAGTCTTAATTGTTAGTTCATTTTAGTAAATAATCTGAAAATCGATTATTTATTATTTCTAAAATCCATATTTTGAATTAATTTAATTCAAAGGGCAACTTTCCTCAAAATCAAGTAATCGGGTAGATTCTTGATTTTTCCAAACGATCTTCAATTAGGTCTTTATCTTCTTCATTTTCAAAAATCTTTATTTTTGAATTAATTTCCTCATTTATTCTCCACCGCCGATTCGATCTTCTTAGATGACATCTTGACCGCTCACTTAATGACTTTTCCCTAACCCTGATTAGGGATTATCTGATTTAATCTGGGCCTCTGATTTTAGGTCTCCGTCAAAAGTCAATCTCATCCGTTCATTCAAAATGGCATTTTCCTCTCATTTTTCGATTACACAGAGACATTACATGTTCATGAATTATATTATTATTCTGGCATATTTAGGTATAGGCATTTCACTCATATTGTCATAGGCATTAGGCATTTAGACTTTGATCAAATCCTTCGAAGCTTGGTGTAGGACTTAGACATTCATTTCTAGATTGCTCGTGTGTTCGGTTTGAGGGAAATACGTCAACCAACAAATTAGAAGGTGTTACAAAAATGAATCATGGAGGTCTCGACGATTAGCTGGTATAATTGTTCTTTTGTTTACTTCCATTTTTTTTTGTAATTTCTTTGGGTTTTGTGATTTATATTGATTTGCTAACCTTTTAATCAAACCTGAAAGTTAACCCTTAGTTACATTGGTGAACCCGACTTTGTTTCCTATTGTTTTTTCCGTACGGTTTTGTGTGTTTTCTGTCGATTTTGCAGGTATAGGTACGGAGTGACACGATAGTTTTTTTTAAAAATCGTGACGCATCTGATGTGTCACGACGCATTCACAAACCTGAACACCGCAATCGCTCTATCACACCGCAATAGAAGTTGGGAAGGCCGCATTCATGATCCTGAGCCGCATTTGACACACAGAGCGATGCATTCGCTCTGTCGGGACACATTTGACTGGTAACGTTTTCTGTTGATTTGCATTCGTATTTTTTCTTTTTTCTTTGTCCTTTTTATTCTGGTTATTTTTTGTATTCTGCCTAACATAGGTTTTGTGTTACTAATCAGGATTTGTAGCATTTGGCGGTTACTTTTCATGGGTCAAAGGAAAACATTTAAACTACTAATGTGTGGTCTTGCAGGTTCGACCGTCAAAGACTAAACATCAAAACAATGTGCCTATCTTTTTCTTAGTATAATACACATTTCCTTTTGGTGCAATTAAAATGAACTTGTGTTTCTACTATGTCTAAGTGTGTTTGCAAAATGGTAGGTGAGTATGCTCTCACCTCATGAAAACTCAGTGATTAGAAAACCAGACCTGTTTTTATCTATTTTTACCCTCATGACTTAGTAATCAAAGTATCCTCTCCCCTTGCACATTCGTGTGATCCTGGGTGTAAGAGAAACGGTTACTAACTCTAGAAATTGGGCCTACCTAGGGATTTCATCATCCCAACGTGACTCAAACTAGCAATGGAGCTAAAGCCAAGCTACCCCTGAGCAGTATATAAATGTGAATCTTAAGGGAAAACCTAATATTACGAGTGCGGATGTGTCATACGGACAGAGTAGTACTCCCATAAACCCTGTTGGGCTTAACCTCTTCAGGCTGGAGTGCCACCTAATTGGTGATTAATCTCTTGCCCCATGTATGGCCACTCGAACGGGGGTCCCGAATTAAAAACCAATGTTTAGTAGCCAAAAACCTTCTATTTGCTAGCGCAACATGGGTCGGTGTGAAGGCATCCACACTTTCACAGTCTGTAGTAGAGGTGATCAATCTGCCATGGGAGTTTCATGGGGGTTGGAAGCTTGGTTGGCCTGAGAAGAGAGTGCACTGTAAGGGGGAGCCCGTACAGCCAAGCTTCTGAATTCACACGCTACTGATATGCGGTTGGGGGAATCCACGTGGAATCTAGCAAATATTGTCTTGGCCTAACCTAGGATTGTACTTGTTTAATGTGTGCTTGCTTACATTCAAAACATTGTGCTTGTCAAGTGCTTTCTGGATTCATCACAATTACAATTCTAGACAAAACATTCACCAATAGACAAATCAAATGTTCCATCAAAATGACAAGAAACTCAATTTTCACAAACTGTGTTGCATTTGTTAAAACACATTCGAGTTTTTGAGATGCAATCGCTCTGTTAAACCGCATTCAAAATTTCAAACACCGTATTTTTCTGCGTCTTGACACATCTGAAACTTACAGAGCCACATCTGCCAAACTAAGTCACATTTTTTAGTCCCCGAGCTGCATTAGCAAAACCGTGACGCATTCGCGGCCTCAAATGACGCATTTTCCTGTCATAAGTAAAATGTCACACAAAGTCAAATCTGAAATTTACACCTTGTCAAACATTTGTCAAACATTGTTTCCAAAAGGATCTTGTCAGAAACAAAATTTGAAATTGCTCAAACTTTCGACCATTAGTTGTATTCTTCACCATAGGTTTCACCCTTCATTATTTTTAGGTGAATACATTAGGCATTAGTTTGTCCCTAGGTTTCAAATCTTGCATACTTTGGATTAGGAAAATCTTGGCATAATTTGCAACGTCATTTCTTTCAAAACTAGGTTCTCTTGGACTAAGTTATCAGCCCTTTTTCAGTCATTGTCCCTTTTGTGATATTTTCCAACTCAACAGTCTAGTTAGGAAAACTCACTGGTCATTTAGACCTTGTCATCTTATCCTCTTCAACAAATTCCTTAGTAACCAAATTCGAAAACAAAGATTGAGCTTAGAAGTTCTTAGGTACCCTTGTCTTAAATTGCATTATAAGTCTAGACATTGCATATTCTATTCCCAAAAATCCAAAAATATTATTCATCCCAGTACTCATTTTGAACTTAGACCTTGCACAGTGTCATCCTTGCATTTAGTTGTCATTTTCATTTGAGCAATCTTATTTTATGGTGGAAACTAGACTCCAAAAACAACAACGACAAATGGAAAACTTTCGACAAGATCCCACTTCCACTGTCAATAATCCCACATATGACCCAAACTGGACTTTTGATGATCCATTTGGAAATACAAACAATCAACCTCTCACATCAATACCTTTCTCATGAAACAGTCCATTTGAACCATTCTTGCATAAAGATGAATACGATCAAATACTTGAGGAAAACCTAGAGGTAGTGGCACAAGATCTAGAGGCCTCTCAATTCGTCGAACAAATGGTCCTTTACAATAGAGACAGATACTTGGCTATACTCTTAAGTCAAGGAGCCAAATTAACTCAAGGATTTGACATTAACACGTTGAGATCAACATCTCCAGACCCTAATGTCAACAACGCACATAACCTATCAAATAGTGGTCAACTTTCCAACACTATGAGCAATACTTTCTTTGACACTACAACGACAGTGCATGCTACCTCCAACATCCCAAACATCTCCAACTCAATAAACACAACATCCATTGGAGGATCACAATCGGCCACAATGCCCACAACATCCATGATACTGTCACAATCGGCTGGAACCACCTATGGCTCCTCGGCAACGTGGGAAAGTTATTCAAAACCTCTCTATACCATGACAATAAATGCGACAGGGGCATCATCAAGTCACAACAGTCCCCCCTTTAACAGTTACATCAAATACCATGAGTACACCTTCGACATATCCGCTCATTGGTA
This sequence comes from Sequoia sempervirens, assembly GCA_007258455.2. NCBI lineage: Eukaryota > Viridiplantae > Streptophyta > Pinopsida > Cupressales > Cupressaceae > Sequoia > Sequoia sempervirens. Next base: position 129,240,838 of record VDFB02026320.1, read on the forward strand.
TTTCATAAAATCCTATGGGAGGAGGCAAAGGACGTATCCTTCTCCAAGGACAACAAAAAAACATTAACACAACAACACAGTCACATGTCATTGCCTCCCAAGGTACAAATACAAACATTCCCCTTTTGCAAACTCAACATTTTGCACAAGGTGGCCAAATAACACAACCCATGGCATCATTAGCACATCACAATGTTCATGGTCACCATATTCCCCAAGTAACGACACAAATGGCTGGGGGACATATCCCAACCTACTCATCCCACATTCATACTCACCAACATACACCCAATCCTAACTTTCAGTACCAACAACATGCCAATCCACACACATCATACATGTCACAACAATCCATACCGCCACAATACACCAATATTCATGCACAACAAATGGGGACCTATGGTGTACCAAGCAATACAACGTACGAGACCACAAATGACCCTGTTATGGATGCCTTCCAAACAAGATTGATGGGTTTAGAGAAAACTATCCAAAACATATACATTTCAGGCATGAAATCAGAAATATCATATGATCTAAACATATACCCATTCGACATGAGCTTATACATGCCTCCATTTCCTCCGGGATATGTGTCACCCAATTTCACAAAATATAGAGGCAAGACAAACCCCATTGAACATGTTTGTGAATTTGCAACCAATTGTATGGACGTCGCCTATGAACAAACATACTTGATGAGAATTTTTTCTAAAAGTATGGTGGGTCCTGCCCTTGAATGGTTTTCCACTCAAAAGGATATCCAAACATGGGATGAGCTTAAACAAAAATTCATAAAAAATTACGCGTACAACATTGGCATGGATACCTCTATCACTAGCTTGTGCAATCTCACACAAGATGATGCGGGTGAGACATTCATCCCATTCTTTCAAAAATGGAGAAGCCTAGCTAGTCGGTGTCACATTGACATACCCAAAAGGGAAAAGGTCCACATGTTCGTGCAAACACTTCTGGGGCCCCTAAAATATGCATTGCAAGTACATTGCTGCACAAACTTCACAGACTTAGTCAAAAAAGGGGTGTAGATTGAGAAATCCCTTATCGCAAAGGGAGAACTAAGGTACGACGCCAAAAACACAATTGCCAATCCACCTGCTAACAAAAATAAATATTGGGTTAAAAATAAACACGTTACAAATGACGGTGTTGTTGATGCCAAGACTGCAAACATTGTGGGTCCTGTACTGACCCTAAAAGGGGTTCAACAGAAAAAAAAACCAACAACGACATTGACACCCCCTACCAATGTCCCTTCAAATAATGAGAGCAATCAAAATAACCAGGGACAATACTGTCAGATGAGACAATTTCCTCGTGGTCACACATACACTTCTTTGGGTGATTCCATTGAAGAAGTCCTCAAGAAATGCCTCCAGAATGGGGTCATCATGCTTGAAGAACCCAAACCATATGACCCAGGACAATTCAAACCTGCATGGTGGAATGATAATGCATTTTGTGAGTACCATTGGGCAAAAGGACATAAAACCTCTAACTGTTGACAACTGAAAAATGTAGTACAAGATCTTATCGAAAGTCATATCATTGAAGTAGGTGGATCACAATTCACCTCAAATTCAGATCATACTATCCATAAGAATCCACTGCAGGACCATGGTTCTCATAATGCTTCCACCTCAGGTCCACAAAATCAAGCTAACTTCGCCCGAGCCAAGTACGATTATTCTGGTGGACCTATTATAAATAATGTCTGAACTGATGATGAATACATCAATACCATTACGGTCAAGAGAGCACCTCAGTGTAATGCTACTACTCGAAGTGGCAAGGTCACCATAGCTGGTCCACCTCCTGCTAGACAACCCAAAATCACCATACCCGGCCCATCTGCTAAATAGTCAAAAATTGTCCCGACCACCAAGCAGTGGCAACCCAAAAGTTAGTTCAACCTTATCGACCAGCTAGGCAAGACTCCCGTGCAAATCTCTATACTTGAGCTACTTCGTATCTCTCCCGCACATAAGGATATACTAGATAAAAACTTCCAAGAGTCGTCAGTCCCCAAGGACATTGATGTCAATCAATTTGAGACCATGGTGGGATACCTCACTACGCCTCACCATGTCACTTTCTCGGATCAAGACTACTCATCACCTAAGACCAACCACAACGATGCATTGCACATAGAAACATTTTTCCACAAACACAAAGTTAGACGGGTTTTAGTAGATGGCAGAGCAGGATTGAACATATGCTCCCTCAAACTGTTTAAGGCTCTAGGATTCTCTGATGCATGCATAGACCCGACAAAGAGTATAGTGATCAAAGCATATGATGACGAAGAACGCTCTTCACGTGGCGTTATCTCTCTCCCTATCAGAGTGGGACCAGTCATTGTGGACACAACCTGCTAGGTCCTGGATTTGGAATTACCATATAACATCTTGCTCGGCCATCCATGGATTCATGCCTTAAAAGTCATTTCATCCACATATCACCAATGCCTAAAGTTTCCATTTGACGACACAGAAATAACCATATATGGAGACCCTGACCCTTTCCAATATTGTACCAACCTGAGGGGTATTTCTGAAAACTGAGTGCCTATTAACCGAGAAGCACCTGGCTCCTCATCATCCAAATACATTGACCCATCCACACTCACATCACCTTCCACATCCACTCCATCCACGTCTTCCACCGCACCACCACCTTCCACAAACCCTAAGGTTGAATCCACTGTCAAGATCTAGGACCTCGGTTGTGGAGAATTCAAACTGCACACAACATACAGCATAACAACAATACCCAAGTCTCTGAAAGTCTATGGTCGGCCATGTTGTAGAATGGAACCCAAGGAAATTTTCAAAGTTCCACCAAAAATAGTTTTCATCAAATGGGGAGACATGAGTAATGAGGACCTTGCTGATATCACAGGATGGATCTATAAGGATACTGTCACACTACCCCCATTACCAGTTCAGATATATGGAAAGGGATATGACATGATGAAAGCTAAGGGCTATGATGGTACTAGTGGCCTAGGCAGAAATAAAGCTGGACGAAGAGAGCCCATAGAGCCTTTCCAAATACCAAAGTATCTTGGATTAGGGTTTGGACCGCCTGCTAATGACGATCGATGTACCATTGGACTTTTGAGTGAGCGAGTACATGCTTCAGAAAGTGTAGAGACCACTAAGGAAACCCTCATCGAAACTGACTCCCAAGAGTGGGAATTTGGTTCAGAACGATCCTTAAGTGACTGTTTCCTCAATGATTTGTTTGTTGAAACAGGGGAACTGACCTCTAAACAAAGATTTTGGCAAACATTTAAAATTGATCAGGCACCCAATAGTCAAAGTCCCATTATCACTCCCCATGACATAGAAGACCCACCATCTGAATCCATTCAGTCCAATTGATCTGAAGTGCCAGATGACACTGACACCCAGGACTCTAAGTCCTTCAACCCTTATTTTGCCAACGAATATGAGACTAGTGAAGGGGAATATTGGATAGAGTCCGATGTGGAGTTGGAAGATGATAATCTCATCTACAACATCATTGAATCCATCTACATGCTTTCTACATCCTCCCCTCAATTCACCAACACTGACGATGGCATTTCCTTAGTTTATCCTCAGTTAGTTGATTGGGACCAACAAGGCCCACTAGTCCTGGATACATTTCAAAATGATGAGGAAATTGCATAATTTATGGGATTACGTGAGGGCATACCAAGTGGTGATCACAAGTCAGGATTCACCATTGATTTAGATTGCACGGTATACTTCGGCGTGACTGCTCAGTCCTCCAGTTGCAAAATCAAAAATAAAAATAAAATAAAAAATGAGACTTCTCTAGGTGAAAACCGAAAGGTACCTTTTGACAACAAAATAGTAAAAACAAAGGACATATCTGCAGGTGAAAACCTCTCTAAGGCCCCCAAAGATGGAGGACTGGAATTTCTTCCCATACAACAAGAGAAATTAGCTATGCTTATTGAAGACATAATAGAGGATAACATATCAACTGCAAAAGATCCCAAGATGGTTCTCTTTGCTGCATCATTGACTGAAGAAGAGAGGCCAGAATTTCATAAATTCTTTGCAAAACGTAAAATCAACTTCGCATGGTCCTATGCTGACATGTCAGGATTAGACCCAGAGCTTGTTCTGCACCATCTGCCACTATTGCCTAATGCCAAACCAGTCAAACAGAAGTGATGCAAAATGCACCCTCAAGTCACTCTATTGGTCAAGGCTGAGTTGAAGAAACTTCTAGACGTTGGATTCATACGATCTATTGATTATGCCGAATGGATATCTAACTTGGTGCCAGTAACAAATCCAAATGTGTTGATTCGTGTCTGTATAGATTTCAGAGACCTAAATAAAGCATGCCCAAAAGATGACTTTCCTCTACCGAATATTGATATTATAGTTGACCTCACAGCAGGATATGAGATGTTGTCCCTCATGGATGGTTTGTCTGGCTATAATCAGATTCGCATTGCCCCCGAAGACCAGCACAAAACAACATTTACTTGCCCATGGGGAACATACTGTTGTAATGTCATGCCATTCGGTCTCAAAAATGTAGGCGCCACATATCAAAGGGCTATGACCACAATCTTCCATGACATGATGCATAAACTAATGGAAGATTATGTAGATGACCTATTGGCCAAATCAATAACTAGGAAAGATCATCTCAGGGTTTTAGACACAATTTTCAAGAGACTGGAAGAATACAAAGTTCGGCTAAATTCTAAGAAGTGTGTCTTCGGTGTCACATCAGGTAAACTCTTGGGATACATAGTTTCCAGAAGAGGCATTGAGGTTGATCCAACGAAAGTCAAATCCATCATAGACATGCCTTCGCCTAGAGGAATCAGTGAACTCAGAACTCTACAAGGTAGGGTACAATCTATTCGGTGCTTCATAGCCCAATTGGCTGACAAGTGTCACCCATTCCAATATCTATTGTGCAAGGGTATCCCCTTTGTGTGGATAGATAAATGTCAAGAATCCTTTCAACAAATCAAATATTACCTACTGTCAACACCAGTCCTCATGCCTCCCATTCATGGAAAGCCATTAATCCTATACATCTCGGCAACTAATTCAGCTCTGGGGGCATTACTAGCACAAAACAACCAAGAAGAAAAAGAAAGAGCTATATATTACATTAGTCAGACATTGGTCGGGTATGAACTGAACTACACACCAATTGAATGATCTTGCCTAGCCATGGTCTTTGTAGCACAAAAGCTAAGACATTCTATGCTAAGCCATCAGACGCAACTAGTAGCAAAGATCGACCCCCTCAAATATTTGTTGAGCAGGGCAACATTAACATGACGTCTGGAAAAATGGGTCATGATTCTGAGTGAATATGACATTCAATATGTAGAAAGAAAGGCAATAAAAGGACAAGTCATAGTGGACTAGCTGGCAGATGCACCTTTGTAAAGTGATCACCCGTTAGTGGCAGATTTTCCAGATGAGTCGATATTCCATATGGAGCCTAAGGCACCTTGGCGACTCTACTTTGACGGATCACACACAAATCATGGCTCGGGGGCAGGAATCTTGTTCATCACCCCTCAAGGAGACTCCATTCCTAAGTCTTTCTGCATTGCATTCCCATGCACAAAAAATGTGGCAGAATACAAGGCACTGGTTACAGGACTAAGAATGGCAATAAAATGGAAAATCAGAGCACTACATGTCTATGGGGATTCTCAACTCGTCATCAACCAAGTTAATGATGACTATGACACAAAAGATGAGAAGTTGATTCCCTACAAACGGATGGTTGACAGTTTCCAAATGTACTTTCATATGGTAACTTTTGAACAAGTTCCAAGAGCACAGAACAAAGTGGCGGATGCCATGGCTACAATAGGCTCTCTCCTTGACATACCAAGCAACCTGCCTCAACTGGAATTCCTAATAGAGCAATTGCTGGTCCCTGCCTATGACATTCCAGAGTCAGAAATGGTCTGTGAACTTGTTGGTCCCGAATCTCCCTGGTACCAGGATATCTATGACTACCTTAAGTCTCAAACCCTTCCACCTAACCTATCCAATAACCAGAGGAAGTCCTTTATCCGAAAATCCACAAGGTATGCCATCGTCAACGAAACCATTTACCACCATAGCTTTGACGACACCCTCCTTAGATGTCTCAACACTAACGAAGCACACACAACCTTACGTGAAGTACATGACGGTATATGCAGGTCTCATTCGAGTGGTCCTAATCTAGTCAAGAAAGTAACGAGACTTGGGTACTATTGGCCGACCATTGAAAAGGATGCAATAGAATATGTCAAGGCTTGTCACAAATTCTAGATTCACAGTGATTTGATCCATGCTCCAGCATAGGAACTTCGGCCGATCACCTCTCCTTGGCCCTTCACTCCGACCTCGTCTAATGGCCACAAATTCATCATCACCACCACTAAGTATTTTACGAAGTGGATCGAAGCCATCTCTCTGACATACATAACCGACAAGCAAATATCCAAGTTCATCCTTAACTACATCATTTGTCGGTATCGCCTTCCGCAATCCATCATCACTAAAAATGAACGTCCGTTTAAAAACTAAGATGTTCATGAGTTATGTGAGCGATTTCACATTCAACACCATTTTTCATCTCCATATTACCCACAAGGAAACGGTCAAGCTGAGGCATCAAATAAAACCATTGTTAAAATCCTCAAAAAGACTATCAATGATGCTGGTCGTGACTGGCATATACAACTCAACCTTGCTCTGTGGGCTTACCGCACTAGCATTTTTACACCTACAGGAGCCACTCCATTTTCCCTGGTCTTTGGCTCTGAGGCCATCTTGCCCATTGAGGTCAAAATTCCTTTGTTACGAGTCTCCCTGAAGGGTTTAACTGATGAAGAGGAGTATAGACAATCACGCCTGCATGAGCTGGAAATGCTAGAAGAAAGAAGACAAAATTCCCTAAACCATCTACAAGCATATCAAAACCGTCTTTGTCACAGTTACAATAAGAAGGTTATGGTCAGGAAATTTGACATTGGTGACCTAGTTCTCATGCAGAACCCTAAGAACCAGACTAAGAGAGAAAATTTGAGAAAGTTTGAACCAAACTGGTTGGGTCCCTACATCATCGTATCTTCTTTTGGTTCTAGAGCCTATCAGCTGGCAACTCTAGAGGGTGAATAATTGACATAGCCTATCAATAGTCTACATCTCCAAAGGTTCTATGCATAGCATCAGGAGATCGAGTTGAAAATCGTAAAATACAAAAAAAATGAAAAAATGATAAAAAATCGTTGCCTTGATGAAAACTTGGCAAACAGGCATCTTGGAAACACCAAAAAAAAAGAAAAATGATAGAAATAGTAAAGAAAAATGATTTGTCCAATAGTGAAAACCTGGAAAACAGGTGCTTTGGATAAGTACCATGGTGAAAACCTGGAAAATAGGTGCCATGCGCAATCAATCAGTGCTCTACCATCTACTATCACTTTATCTTCCTTGGCCTAGGATGAAATGTATCTCCCGCCATTATCACGTAAATCACCACGACATTACACCCTTCCTTTCATGGTTGATAAACGGTTGACATCAAGTCCTCTATACTGCCCATCTGGTACACCGACAACATACCTTTCATGTCCCTTCAAATTGGCTAAGTCTTGGACCTGACTGGGGGAAAAATCATTATCATGTAACTGCAGTGGATGTCATACATGGTTTCGGCAATTGGCAAAAAATCCTGAAAAAAAACCAAAAACATGGCAAAAAGTTCTGAAAAAAGACAAAAACATTGCAAAAAGTCCCGAAAAAAGACAAAAAACATGGCAAAAAGTCCTAAAAAAAGACCAAAAACATCCTGAAGAAAGACCTAAAAAAATCAAAAAAATGTCCTGAAGAAAACCACAACAAAATGTCAGACTGCTGGAAGAGCACAAACACAGGGTCATCTCTTGTCAAAGTCTGTCATGTCAATCAATTAGTCTTTGTCATTTTTCTGAACTACGTTGTCTCTGTGCATTTGCTACATAGGCAAGACTCATATTCAAGTCCCCGAGACATTAGGTCAGTCCTTTTAGGTTTGTCAAAATAAAATCATGACATAATCTTTGGTCATCAATACAAATTCATTGGTTGTGTCGAACTACGAGGTCTCTAAGTGCATGACATAGGCAAGGCCATTTGTCGATGAGCTCCCGAGGCCTCACTAGGTCGGTCCATTAGGGTTCATGGCATCACACTGACACACACATCAAAAGGTCTTCAAGACAAAGCAAATCATCCCCAAACGGATAAAGCTCAGAAAGAAAATTATGGCAATCATTTATTCAACATGACAATCTCATCGGTACATATCATCATGACAATATCGACATATGGTCAACACAAGTCAAACTCGGTCAAAGCAAGTCAAATCATAACCTGTGAAACTATCAACTCTTGGTTAACCTTCAAATGTGTCCTTCTAAAAGATAACCTCTTTCATTCATGCCTTAGGATGTGTCCTTCCTAGGCATCGCCACTGTCATTCGACATTTTGAGGGATCCTCCTGACATCTAAGGATCACTTCTCTTGACATCAATATTCTTCAGATGTGTCCTTCTGAAGAACCAACTCTGTCATTTATGCCTTAGGATATGTCCTTCCTAGGCATTGTCATCGTCACTGTCACATGGCATTTTGAGGGACCCCCTTTGACATTTAGGGATCAATCCTCTTGACATCAACATTATTCAGGATGTGTCCTTCTTGAATTCAGAAATTCTCGACATTTTTCATCTGAACATCATCAAGAATTTAAAAACCTTGGCATCTTGATGTTATCAAACAGGGCATCTTGACATTAGAACAATGGATATCTAGGCGCACTTGGCAAACATTTGACACTTGTCTTTTGGCTTTTTTATCATGTTATTAGTTTTTCAGTGAGATCCCAATAATAGGATTTAGGGAAGCAGCGATGTATCATGACGATTGACACGCATGACTACTAGTTTCTCAGCGAGGTCCCGATTTTGGGATTTAGAAAAACAACGACGTATCATGATAATGGCTCTATTTTTGTATTATGACAATCATGTTGCTAGTTTCTCAAGGATGTCCTGGGAACAGGATTTAGAGAAGCAACGACGTTTCATGAATTGTCTTTGTCTTTTTCTGCTTATGGTTGATTATGACAAAAAGACTAGGGAAATCACGCTCTTAGTATGAGTCATGATTATCCTTGTCTGTGACTGTTTGTCTTATGTGATGGTACGACCTTGCACACCTTGATCTATGTCATATCATGGTGTTTGTTGGCCATTACAACAATCTGCCCAATGATGATTAAGAGCAACAAATATTAAAGTCCTATGGTAAAGCATTGAAGGATTTGGTCTAGGAACTAACATGCATCTCCTTCGATCTAGTCACCTTCTCTCATCGGTCTGGTCATCTTCTCTCATCAGCCTAGTCATCTCCTCTCGTCCATCTCATGATGATATCCTGTGACATCCAAAAACATAAGTGCATACATGATCATATAAACATAGCATTCAGTCCATACATACATCATCCATAGCATTAAATCATATACATAATCACAAAAAAATTGCATTAACATAATCATCAATGTTGCATCCATTTAATAAATACATTAGGCATATCATTATCATCATCATCTCATATAAGTAAGCATTGCATCATCATGGCATCATAATCATTAGTAAGCATCATAGGACATACATGATACATCATAAATCAACATCATACATCACATATATCATAATCACATAACACACATGTAGGCCACATCAAAACTGCATCATCATATAATATCATCTCAAAAAAAAATGTACAATGTCACAGGAAAAAGTCAAGATATATCCCAAAAATGGAGCTCGCAGGCTCAATAATATGTACATAATATATCATAAGAACAAGCATGCCCATAGGGTAGACTCTCATCATCCACTTGTGGTGAAGAGTGAGGAGGCGGAAGCTCTGTCACTGGCACTGAAATGATAGGCGGACTTGTAGCAACCTCTGTCTGTGCAACCAGTGGAACTGACACTAACAACATCATCTCCACGGTAATGGACACATGTGATGTCATTGCTGCCTGACTCTGTGATGTTGATGGATCCACCACTGGTGGTTGCCTCTGCACTGAACTAGTAGACCCATGACTGTGGCTCGAGTGATGACTCGAGGTGTGCCTGCGTGAATGGTGGGACCTGTGCCCTAATGTGTGCCCTGAGGAGGTAGACCCTCCTGCACTCGTGTGGCTCTTGCTACTACTGGCACTCCCTGATATATGGCCACTGCCTATCCTTGTCTGTGACTGTGACAGTGTCAGATCCCATCACTCAGGAGGAACCTCCTGCTCATACAAAGTCCTGTACTGTCCCAGCCTTGTACTCACCCTCGCCAACTTGTGAGTAATATCCCCTACAGGCCCTATACATAATGCAACAAACTCAACACGCCACTAAGATGAGTCCTGTTGGCAGATCACTGCCTGATCCCGCTCTACCCGGGCCACCTCTAGCACTGACTGTAGTGATTGGACCTATGTAGCACTCTCATCCAATCTCCTCTAAATATCTTCCACTCTCTGGTCTATCGTTGCATCAAGGGGAAATGCTGAACTAGAATGTGTCTCCTCCTCGCCCTCCACCATCCGTCATCTAAGGAGTCTCTTGGCCTCATCCATGGCATCATCCTCCTCATTGTCATCCTTTACTGCATCCTCTCCACCGACTCCTCATCTCGAGGCTGCTGCTCCTCCTGTCTAGCCTCCGCATCCTTCTCCTGTCTCTCCTCCTCTGCCACGTCCTCCTCTCATCTCTCCTCCTCTGCCACATCCTCCTCCTATCTCTCCACCTCCACCTCTGCCTCGGCCACATCCTCCTCCTTCCTCGGCTGCTCCTCCCCCTCTCTCTCTCCCTCCTTGGCCACCTTGGGGATAGCATCTAATGCTACCCTCTCCACATGTGCATTCACCCTCCAGCCCTATCTCTGACCATCTCTACCATCATCCCCATTATCTCCGTCATCTCCACCCTGGCCTCCGTCTCTGCCTCTGTCCCAGCCTCCATCTCTCCCCCTACCTCTGTCCCTGCCTCCATCTCTCCCCCGGCCTCTGCCCCTATCACCGTCACTGCCTCCTCGCCTGGCTCTCGGCACATGAGGTATCACTGACCGTTTGTCCATAGGTGTTGGCCCATCAGGATCTGTCAATGGCACTAGTCTATGTGCCTGCCACCATAGATCATAGTTTGCTACGGTCCCAGGATCGGCTATCCCACTTTTCCATCCCCATGGCTGGGCTCCTAGCCCATCAATCTACTATTCCGCGAAGGCTACTGGAATGGCTGGCCCACAAGCATACTCTCTGGAAGAGCGTGCATATTCAGTTGTCCCTGCAGGTACACCATGCTGCTCTCTGAACTGTATGAGAACATGCTATGGTAGATACATCTCTATAATCAGTGAGCTTTGCTCTGTCCTCCCAATCAAATACCGATACTATCTACACAGGCTGAGATGGTCCACCTCATCGTCCCACTGTTGACAATCTCTGTATGGCCTCCAGATAAAAGACACCATCATGTCAAACTGATGCCACCACCAACCTATCTCGCCCATCCGTGTCTTTTGTAGGGTGCCTGCATAGGAGTAGGCATAGGGCATCCACTCTGCCAACTGTGGTCTCTGAATCGGTGGGAGAAATATAGCAATATGCTCCCAGGCCCAAATCATCATCAATGTGGTACCACACGAGATACTCTTCGCCCTCCTGTAAGCAACCTCATGCAACTGATGGTAGAGTGTCCCCAGTAAACAAGGACCCCAAGCATACATTGTCCTATCTCATCTCATCCCAACCAAGACGTCTCCCTAGCCAATAGGGAGTCTATGTCCGCAACGGTCAGGAATCAGTATCCTGCCAATAAGAGTCGCTAGGAAGGCATCAAAACGACCATAGTGCTCCGCCATGAACTCCCATCGGATCTCGTAGCCCTGGATGCCGAGTCCAACGCCCTCATCATGATAATATGCCTTGAAGGTCTGCTCACCATGACGAGGGTCATAGATGATCTTCTCTCCTCGGATAGACACCCGTAAAATGCGGTAGACATCCCCGAGTGTAATAGTAGCCTCTCCCATTGGTAGGTGAAAAGAACAAGTCTCAGAATGCCAACACTCGCATAATGCAGTAAGTAATCCCTTATTTTCTTGAATAGTGGGCATATAGGTGACATAGAACAATCCTAGCCGCATTAGTCGTCGCCGCTCCAGCGGAGTCAGCTGATCCGCAAATCGGAAGGTCATCGGTCTGCTCTCACATGTATAAATCAGGGCAAGCTATCTCTGCATAAAGCCAAATAACATGTCAGTACCTTCTAGACAACTAGCTATATAATCAGAAGCATTTCAAATTGGAAAAGTATCAAAATCAGCCTTAGTCACAAATAAAGTCAAATGCGTCGTGCTGGGACAATTACATCTCAGAACATCGCATGCATCATTTACTACTTCAAATGTTTCACAACATGACAATTGCATCGTTTGGTTGCTCAAATGCGTCACTTCAACATGTGATTGTGTCGCACAATGTTGATTGCGGCATTCTAATTGGCGATTGCGACTCAAAAAGATGAATGCGTTGCAAATTTTAGCAAATGCGGCGCAAAACCTTGCCTACCCCTAATTTACCATTCCATTTGCATCGTGACGCATCAAATGCGTTGAACGCAAAAGCGAATGTGGTTTACGTGAATGCATATGCATCGCGACGCATTCGTTGTTCCCCCTAGAAACCTAGTTTTGGCATGCAAAATGAAAAAATTACAAAGGAGGATAGGGGTACATATCGCTGGCTCTGAGCCCTCTGGCCGCCTGAAAGTCTGCACGATCTCGTCGCGATGCTCTTTCACTGGAATCACCATCCTCACTGCACTCCTTTTCGCTCTGAGCTCTTGAAATTCACAATGTAAATAGTAAGAATGAATTGACTTTTACCCCTTTGTCAAACTATTTATAAAGTCAAAATGGCATTTGTTAAGTAGGTTATTATTGGAGGCTCATTTGACCAACTTTGACCACCCCGTTGGCTGCTTTAAGCATGTCAGAGTCCAAAACCGACTGTGCCATTATTTTTCTAGTCATCAAATTGACTTATCGGGACCCTTTACAAATTTTTCTGCCGTCGACCCAAAATTTGAAAAATTTCCCGAGGGGGCATTGATAATCTATACCTTCATTGGGGCATGACTTTGACTTATTTTTTTTGTCACAACGCGACAAGCGACATTATGACAAAGAGGGGCAAAATGTAGACACCTAAAAATGACCTAGGCCTGCAAGCTTCATTTTTACCACTTTTGTCCTAGCATAATTATGACAT
>VDFB02026320.1:129254342-129272981 GCA_007258455.2 Sequoia sempervirens
GATATTCCAAACAATGTCATATCAAGGAATTGCGAAGGTGACAACAACTAAATTGCAAATGTTAAGAAGGGATTTTGAGACCATATACATGAAGGATTTTTTATTAGTAGATTCATTTTTTACTCAAATTATTGGATTGTTCAATCAAATTAAATTTCATGGTGATACTCTTGAAGATAAGAGAGTAGTAGAAAATATTTTAAGAAGTTTACATATAAGCTTTGAGTCTATCATTGTGGTCATAGAAGAGACAAAGAATATCTCACAATTTTTAATAGATGAGCTTTATGCATCCACAATTTCTCATGAGAATAGACTAATTAGGTAAGAAAATTCATCTTTGGAGCATACCTTAAAAACACAAGTTTCAATCAATCATGGTAGAGATAGAGGAAGATCAAATTTCAAAGAGGAAGAGATTTAGGGGTGGAAGAAAAACCCAATAAATTCAAGTGGAAGAGGCAACAACCTAAATTACAGTCAAAATCAATCACAAGGCCAAAGGTCTGACAAGTCTCAAATCCTTTATCATTATTTCAAAAAATATGGGAATTACTCAAATGAATGTAGAAAGAAAAAATATGATTCTAAGAAAAAAAAAAACAAATTTTACAAGAGAATTTAACCAAAACCAAGGCAATATTTTCTTAGCTTGCAACGTTGCACAAGAGAATAAAAAGGATGTACGGTTTCCAGAATCAAGTTGCAACAATCACATGACAAGGAACATAGAAATGTTTTTCAATTTGGATGAGAATGTAAAATTAGATGTCACATTGGGAAATGGAAACAAGGTGTTAATTATGGGAAAAGGAAACATCAATATTCTGATAGAAAAGTGGGAGAAAGAAATCATTTTTGATGTCTATTTTGTTCCTGGTTTAAAACATAATTTTATGAGCACTAGGTAGCTCATTCAAAAGGGGTATAGAGTATTTTTTCAAAAAAAAAGAATGCATAATCTTAGTCAAATTTCCAAGTGATTAGTTTATTGAAAATTTCTAAATGACCAACAATAGAATGTTTCCCCTAATGATAAAACTAGATTTGAAGGTAGAATTTTCTCAAGCATACCCTTCAATGAACCCATCAGTGGATGAAGAGAAAACTAAAATATTCACTCAAAAAATATTTCAGACATAAATAAAAGATGGGAATTGGTTATGGTATCTACAATTTGTACACCTTAACTTTGGAGGTCTAAACCTACCACATAGGAAAGCATGGAAAATGGTTTGTCACTTATAGAAAAATCAAAAAGAGCATATAAATGATGTATTTTGGGTAAGCATCATAGAGAATCATTTCCAAAAGTAAGTCAATAGGAGGAAATGCACTATTGGAGATTGTTCATTTATATATGAGTGGACCAATGCAAACACCATCAGTTGGTGGAAGATAATACTTCTTCCAACATTCATTGATAACAATTACACAAGAAAAATATGGGTCTACTTTCTAAGACCTAAGAATGAAGTATTTGAATTTTTTTGTATATTCAAGGCTCTTGTTGAGAAGCAAAGTGGGTACTATATAAAATAATTGAGAATAGATAGAGGAGGTGAATACATATCAAATGACTTTCTAAGGTTTTGCAAGGATAGTGGAATTCACAAGCAATTCAATACTAGGTACACACCTCAACAAAATGGTGTAGTTGAAAGGAAAAATAAAAAAATGATGGAAATGACTAGGAGCATGTTAAGAGAAAAGTATTTTTCAAATGTATATTGAGTTGAATTCATAGCAAATGCAACCTACATAATGAATAGATTCCCAACCAAAACTATTAAGAATATAATTTCAGAAGAAGCATGAAGTGAAGGAAAACATAGTGTTGCTCATATGAGAGTGTTTGGATGCATGGCATATGCACATGTCCCACATGAATTGTGAAAGAAATTAGACAATGGATCAAAATGTAGAAGTTGATAAATCCAACTTCATAGAACCCAAGAACACCTGCATGCAAAACTACCTGTCACAAGAGAAGAATGGAGGCAAAGCAAGAATGGCTCTGAAAATTGAGAGATTATTATTCAGAGGAAAATATTTTTTGGATTTGATAGGCGAAAATGGCATTAAAATTAAAAAAACATAAAATCAAACCTCCACTATCAAATCAGGCTCAGAACCAGCTTTTCAACGTCTATTGGGAAAATAAGTTTTTTCCATCAAAGAGATATTTTAGGCATCATGGATGGCAGCAGTTGTGATTAAGGTACAGTGTTGGAATTTAATCCCAACTACCTACCTTTACTACTTTGTATCTTCTTCATTCTCTCTCACCATCTCTATAGCTTTTCAATATTCTTACGCATGTAAGATTTCATTATCTCCAATCCATCTTTTCCTCCATTCACTATTATAGAAAAATTTTGAATGTAAAATTATTGCATAATATTTTTAGTTAGCTTTCTCACATTGCATAAGGCTATGATATTAATTGTATTTAATTTTTTTTGTCTCTCCTTTGTGGAGGATATACATTGAACTTGGTAGTCTTTAGCTAATATATTTTTGTGTGAAAAAGGGTGTATGCTTTGTTTTAATAGACAAGCAATGAACATGGGAGTTCAAGATTTTTAGTATTTTTTTTAGTAAAGAAAAAAGAGTAGCAACTTTGTGTTTGTTTTATGATAAGAGATATTGCATCTTTTAAAATATATGAAATATAAATTATCCCAGTTTAACTCTTTGTTTTAGTTATGTGTTTTATCTCAATTTTGTTTTCTTCTTTCTTGATCTTTGTTTATCTCCTCTACATCTTCCTCCATGTAAGGTGAATTTTATTCCTACATTGGCGTAAGGTATGGATGGGAGAATAGAAAGTGGTCGTTTTAATCCAAACGTTTTCTTAAATTCCATTTTTGAAGGATGAAGGATATTCATAAGTGAAGTCCAACCAATACTAGAACCCATCAAAGGTATGACTCCATGCAAGATATATAATTTTATGTCATTGTCATGCATATGACTAGGTATGGTTATAAAGGATTTTGAATGGTCAAGCATGATTTGGATTCAAACCACATAAATATTAACCCTCATTTATTTCATAATTTTCATCATGAAAGATGGATTTTGGTGTAAGTTGCATGAAATAATATTTATTTGGGTTTATTGATAACTACAAGGGTTTATTGATAACTACAAGAAGTACAGTTTGCAGAGACGAAAGTTGGGTACATTAATATTTTTTAGGTTGTAATTTTTGTTGCAATCCAAAGCCCTTTGAAGAGAATTAGGGATCAAAAGGGCACCCATTAGTTATGATCTGTAGATGACAAAGCATTTCCCTCTATTATTGTTGACTGGCTTCCATTGCTCCCACTATTTGGATATGTAAAATATCATTTTTATTCACTACAAGTAAATTTTCTTTAGATTCTTACTGTTTTATTAATTTCATGGATATAAAAGTTGAAAAGGAAGATATAGTTCTTTTTCTTGAAGAAAGAATGAATTTTATAGCAAGTGTCTTACATTTAAAAAATAATGGTATTTGGGAATAAGAGGAAGGTGTGAAGTACAAAATATGACATTTGCAAAATAATTCAAAAAGTTTGATGCATAAGAGGATTGAATAGTTTTTTAGAGGAGTCTTGAAAAAAAAGGTCTACCAATCTTTATGATTTGGAAAAATTAATTAGCAAGTAGTTCAAAGTTAGTTATAAGGACATTGTAAATGTATTGGAGTAATAAGGATATTTTGATAACATTATAAAAGGTGTACTTTCAATTGAGCACAAAACCTTAAAATGTTTTTTTTTCATCTTATTCATATGCTCTAAGGCCATCTTTGCTACACACATATTGCCTCCAAATATTCACATGCAACATTTAATGAATAAATTATAATAGGATTGTATTAGAGGTTAGAGGCATTAGAAATTAGAGGTTTTTCATCATCTCAAGTGGCTTCTTAATTTGAGATGGTTGTTTTCATGAGAAGCATATGTTTTTTCTTTTCTTTTATGATGAAAAAATTAAATAATGTATATATTGTGATGTTTACTTTTGAAGATAGAAAGGGATTGGGTAAAATCAACATGGATCATTTCCTAGATAGTTTAGGAGTCTATGGATATGGGTAATTATACCCTTTTGAGGGTCATGAGACAACTTGATGGAGCAATGGATTATAGTCCAACAAAATTAGGGGTTCAATGATTTAGGAGTTTGGGGAGCTGGTGCTATGAGAACTCAAAATTCAACCCAAGGTCTACACCCTTTCGCGGGTTACAAGACAACTTGATGGAGTTCCACCTAATTCAAGGTTTTTTTCTTCAATGAAAAATCTTCTCAAGAATGTGTATTTGTTTTGTGTAATCAAAATGTTTTGTTATATATATTATTTGTGTTATATAACCTTTGGGGGGTCTCTTGGCAAGGTGAAATTTGAGGTTTCAAGGGTACATTTGCAAGAACAATGTAATAAGGAGGAACTTTAGCATAGAATATGATATTACATTGTTTAGTAACTAAAAGCATATGGTTATGACTATTACATTGTTTAGCAACTAAAAGCATATGGTTTTTATCCCTTGTATAAATATGTTCCATGTTCATCAAATAACATCAAGCATTGACCTTGCATGTATATAGTAAATAAATTAATTTAAAAATAAAATAAAATAATTCTTAAGTAAATAATAAATGGTAGATTTTCTAAAAATAGAATGAAAAGTTATATATAAATATAAAATAAATATTATTCTTTTGAAAACATAATTAAAACAAGTGTATTACTAAAAATTAAATGGTATAGATAAAATAAAATGAAAACAACTTTTAAATAAAAGTTAAAAAGTTGTGTCCAAAGTAAAATAAAATAACTCTTGAGTAAAAAAAAAAGCTTTAGATTGTTATCATCTACTTATTATCTATTCAAAGGAAACTAATATATATTAATATATAAGTAACCTTTAAGTTATATGTATTTAAGATATCTAAATTACTTATATAATCAAATCAAGAGGTGTTCTATAGTTTCTATCATGTTCGTCGACACATACTCATACAAATGGGCATAAAAATAGTGCAACTATTTTTTCTTTTTTGCAATACTATATTAATAAAGGTTACACTACTCATAGTAGTGTAAATATGTGCACTTGACATCATTGCACATGCAACAAAAAGAGGTATTTCCTAAGGTAAAGAGAACAATAGTGTAAGTGAATGTAATAGAATTGCAATCACAATACCTAGAAAAGTGAAGGCAACCTATTAAGGTGTCAATGTTGTTATGCACAATGTCACAAAGGAAAATTGTGTATGCATTGCTTTTTTCTTCTAGGATTCTTAAGTGAAAGTGACAACTTATCATGAATTTTCACAAACAAAATTCTATTTGTCAAAATAATAAATTAATTTTAATTATGATATAACTAAGAATCTCTCATTATTTAATTGTCTATATAACCCATTTTGTGATTAAATAAAAATGACATAAAAGAAACTCTCATATTTAAAATTTAAGAAAGAAAGAAGGTCTAAATACAACCAAATTATTTTTTAATAATACAAATAAGCTCACATTAATTAAATTGAAACAAGTTGAAGAAAATTTTAACACTTTTCATAATATTCCAAAAGAAAATAAATAATAAAAATAAATCGCTTTCTTTTAAATACTAACTTAATTTTCACTTAGGTCAAAACACTGATCAGTTTCAAGGATGGAGCTCTCCTCGGGTGGTGGTGATGGTGGTGGAGCGATTTCAAAATATGAGAAGGAGAGAAACTTTGGAGGTGCAATAGGCATTAATGGCAGACAACTTGCTGATGGGAAGGTGATGTCAGATGGATCCTTGGCTGATGGTATGAGGCGTGGGTCCCCTATTGTGGAAAATGAATATTCTAGTGGGAAAGGAGCCCTAAAGGTTTCTTTTCCTTTGCATTATCTAGCGTCCTTCTCTGAAAGGGGGAATCTCGGTGCTGAAATGTTTGGGTCTAGTCAATCAACTGATAGTTTGGGTGTGACTTCTTTTGGCTTGGGTCCTGGGGTTGATAAGACAAGGGATGATTTCTTCTCAAACTCTTCTCTCAAATGGAAAAATCTATTTGGTGCGAAGCCTAAAGGTAAAATCTCTTTTTTTGCTATGGCTTTTGTTTCGAATGCAAAGACTTAAGAATATTCAATCTATATCCTAGATCGTATTGTTGAAAAAGGTGTATCAAATATGGATATGTCTCTTATGGGAAAATTTTTGGGGTCGTGTCCTCACATTGAGTTGGTTCATAAGTTTTCTTTGAACTGGTGGAGGCCCAAGGGCTAGGTGGATGTGGCTATAATGGCCAAAGGATTTTTTCCTTTACATTCAATTATGAAGATGATCTATTGTTGGCTCTTACAGGTGGCCCCTGGTTTATTGGGAAATCTTCTTTGATGCTAAAAAGGTGGGAACTAGGCTTTAATCCTAACTCATGCTCCTTTATGGCTGCTCCAGTCCGGGTGAGACTTCTAGGTCTCCCTCTTGAATTCTAGGATGAGGAATTCTTCAAAGGGATTGCGAGTACTTTTGGGTGTTTCCTATTGATTGACCTAATGATGGCTTCCAAGAAGCATCTTGTTTATGTTATATTTTGTGTTAATGTGGAATAGTCATTGGACCTTCCCTCTCTGGTGAAGATTAACTCTAAGTTTGGTGTTTGGGAACAAGCGGTGGAATTTGAATCTATCCCTTTTGCTTGTTTCCATTGCAAAAAAGTTGGCCATTGGGATAAAAGATGTCCTCTTAAAGTGCAGAAGCAGGTGGTTAAGTAGTGGAAAGAAAAGGAAAAGGCTCCTAAGGTGGTATCTTCAGATCTTATGGAGAAAGGGGGGTCTACTCCTGGTGATGAGACTATTCTTGTAAGTGAGAAACCTATGGATTTGAAGATGGTAATAGATGAGATTCTCGTTGGCCAAGTTGAATTTGAAAAGCTTAATGTGGTTTAGGAGCCGGGAGGTGAGGATAACATGTCTTCTCCCCATCTTAGTACCAAGGAGCCTTGTGAAGACATTAGATCTGTGGTTCTGGCTGAAGACCAGGAGAATGAGGGTGAGGTTTTGGGCTCCCCTCTTTTGGGGCTCATGGTAGTGGGGTTTTGAAATTGTCACATGATGAAAGTTCTAAGATTGAGGGGTTGGTGGTTTTT
Organism: Sequoia sempervirens; assembly: GCA_007258455.2. Lineage (NCBI taxonomy): Eukaryota > Viridiplantae > Streptophyta > Pinopsida > Cupressales > Cupressaceae > Sequoia > Sequoia sempervirens. The sequence continues at coordinate 129,261,489 of VDFB02026320.1, forward strand.
TCAATGTCTAAAGTGAAGGATACTGGTGATATGGTTGATCCTGAAAACCCTCCTTATATTTCGGTGAAAGGTAGAAATAGAAAGAAACAATCTCCCCCTCTGGGAGTTATTACAAGAAATAGGAAAAGGTCTGATTGCGGGTTAGAGCCGAGAGGTAGAGGAATTCCTCCAAATGTTACGATGGATAAGGAGAGTCATATGGATATAGCTGATGGACCCCAGAGAACTTTGTTGGAGATGTGCTCCAAGAGCACTCCCATAATTCCTCATGAAGATCATCTTCCATAACATGCGAGGGTTAAATCACCCTCATAAGCATGATCTTCTTGCTAACCTAGTAAGGTATCATCGACCTGACATTGTCTTGATACAAGAAACTCAAATGGGAATGGATAGGTTATCTAAACTTAAGTATAAGCTCTTTGAGGATTATGGTATGCATTGCTCTGAGGCGACTGATGCCTTAGGTGGGATTGTTAATTTTTAGAATCTTAAGTTGATTCATGGGATTGAGGAATTTCAGGATTGTAATCATGTGGCTACTTTGTTTATAAATTTTCATGGCAAGCTCTCTTGGACCCTTTCTAATATCTATGCTCCTAATAGTAAGAGTGTCAGGACAAAGTTTTGGGAAAATCTTAGCTCTTTCAAATCTTTACATCCTATTTCCAATTGGTTGGTTATGGGGGATTTCAATACAACCTTGCATGATGTTGATAAGCTAGGAGGATCACAAATTGTGGATGATAGTAGATATGATCTCATGAATCTTATTAATGAAAATTATCTCCTTGATTTGGATCTTAAAGGGGCCTCTTTCACTTCGTCTAACTGGCATGTGGTGATGCTCTTATCTAGGTTAAGCTTGACTATGCCCTTATCTCCTTTGATTGGCTTATCTCTTATTCTTGCTTGCTGTCAACCCTAACTAGGTTGGGGTATGATCATTTTCCTCTTTCTTTATCGATGGATTTGCTAGGGAGAAAAAAAATTCCTTTTAGGTTTGAAAAGATGTGGACTTGTCATCCCAATCTCAAAAATATGGTTCAAGCCTAGTTGAGCATTCAGGTGGATGGTTTGGCTATGTACAGGGTTGCTAAGAAGTTGGCATATGTGAAGAATAATGTCAGGAGATGGAAAAAGTCTTCTTTTGGGCACATTTTTGCTAAGAAAGAGGATGTTAACTAGGAGCTATTCACTGTGCAACAATCTATTCAAGCATCTAGTTATGATCAAGATCTTGCTTTGAGGGAGAATTTCCTTCTTGCTAAATTGCATAATGTTGTGGCTAAGGAGGAGGAATTTTGGAAGCAAAGATCTTGAATTATGTGGTTAAAAATTGGGGATAGAAATATGAGGTTTTTCCATCTCTCTACTCTGAAACACTGGGCTTCCAATTGTATTAATGCTATTAATTTCAATAATCAGGTGCATGTAGAACAACATGAAGATGTAGGGCAATAGCAATTACTAGGTGACTATATTGATATACCTTGTTATCAGGTTGATAGTCAATAAAATGAATCCCATGTTGAACAATTTTTACTTGTTTGAGATATATCCCTTGCACTACAACATAACCTACATGGTAAACAACATGAACTTGAGGTAAGACATGTGCACATGTACAACATTTACACTCAAGGTTTGTAGAATATATTTAATGTTTTTAAAGTAATGTACATGTACACAGTGTATATATAATTTTAAATTCAAACTCACCTATGGGAAACAACATTATATCGCTTGGTTTAGGTTTTATTAGCTTATTCCTCTCTTCTACACAATGCAGTAAATAATAGCTAACACCTTCTATGTTTCCATGCTCTACTATGATTGCAAAAGCATCTCCTATACACCAAATTTACACATCATGGAAAATTTGTAAAAAAATTAGAATTGTCTAGACTTTAAAGATCATTAAATTTATATAATAAATTATCGAAAACTTACACATGTACCTTTTCTAACCATATCCTAAAATATGGTCATAATCAATTGAAATCAAAGGAATGTCTTCAAATCTTTCAACCTCATTTTCATCATATGTGTTTTAAATGACTAGTGGCACCAAATTCCATCTACTAACATATCCAAGTTCTTGGTTGTTGCATGCATCAGAGTTTCCCAAAATGCATTCAATGCAAAAACAAGAATAATCCATTGTGTATAATGTCCATCCAGGGAAATTACCTATACTCATAACACAATGCAAAGATATTTTTTTATCTACCCTCTTGCATCCATGCATCAATCTTTTTTCCACACCTAGATCATACGTGTAAAGACAAACTTATGTGAACAAACATGTATATATATATATATAAATTAAATTTAAATTTTCAAAATTTTAAATGTAATTTATACATACTTGATATCTCCCAGAACACTCTATATGGAATGTTTTGGTTCATTCCTGAAGATGTGCCAACCTCATTTAATGCAAAGTGTTTCTTACACTATTCAAAAACATCATGTGAATCATCTATACGATATCCCGAATAACTCATTTTATGCTTTCTTAGAGCACGCTTGATGCAAGCTCCTACACCATCATGCTCACCCTTTCCATGCCCACTCTTAAAGAAACTCCAAACATGTGGTATTTTGTAATTTTTATGATATCTACATAGTGCATAAAATGGTAATGATGATTTGAATTGTGTCACATATCCATCTGACCATGTACAAAATGCTTTTTGATTTTTTCACCCTTGCTTTTCAAATTCTCAAAAAAAATTGTAAAGCAATGTTGTACAAAAAGTGTGGCATGCTCTTTATCATCACTAATATAAAAGTGATATTCTTTCTTAATGGATCATTGTTCATCTGTACTCTGAACACCATCCAATTTTGATTATGCATGTCGATAACACACATGAACCATAATAGTGATCTACTTTGAAAAGTAATATTCTGATTGAATCTCTTTTTTATGTACAAAAGAGTAATTTTCTGCAAAGTTGACTACTAATAGAACTATTCCAAGTGGAAAAGTATCTCTTACTATTTGAAATTGTTATGCTTGCCACTTAGTAAAAAAGGCATGTTGTATGCATGGTTGTGTCAATTTTTAAAAATCTTCCATAATTTTCCAATAGGTATCTCCTCTTCTACATAGTTTAACCTTGTGGATTGTTTCCCAAAATTTATTTGAAACTTTACATACTTGTAACTCTTTCAATTCACTATCTTTGTTAGGTTAGTATCTTCACTTCTCGAAGGAAATTTAGCCAAATTTCCACATGTTTCACAAAGTCCTTTTATGCAGTTTATTTGAGGTCAATTTGCATTATCATATAACATGGATTTTATGAACAAACTTACCTATTTAGGAGGTGCATTTTTAAGACCATAACTTTCTTCTCTCATCTTTTGAAACTCTTGATAGTAGAGATCAAATTCAATATGATAGCAACAACAAGTTTCAAAAATCTTTTATATCTTCACATAATATGGATTTAACCTTTCAAACATTGTTTTCCCAATCTTTATATAAGGATACTTATTACAAAAGTTCATATGCATCTCAGTTTTTGTTATGTCTAGCCAATGTTTTATATGATTTTCATAAATATTGGGAACAATCCTATGTCTCATAACATCTCTACTATTTGATGATGGATGGGTCTACTCATTCCAAAAACTTGAGATCAAGTTCCTAACAACATCTTCAATCCTATCAAAATTGGGAGCTCTACACATAATTTACCAATTTCCTTTTAAACTATCATCCAAAAGCTCTCTTTTTCTCATATTTTATTAATGTGGTTCCATTATAACCAATTTTAGCTGAAAGTGCAAACATTTTTCTTTTTCTTGATATATCTTGATTTAAAATAGATGTCAACATCACCCTTCTTTTAGTGGCCTTATCCACTGATCAAGATCCTTTCCCATTGGAATCTAAACCATTTTTAACAATATCTTTTTGTAGTCTCATGTGTTTCCTCTTATTCAATGTTGAATGTACACCCAACAATTGTAATTGCTCTTTCAACTCAGTATGAAGAAGTAAATGTGATAACAGTTGGGATTTTTCAAGTGTTTCAAGATGATTGAAATGATCATTGATTATTTCCTTTACAGATTTAGTCATTGACCTCCTACTAGTATTTGTAGGTTGGCTAGCATAACATTTCAGTTTCTCCATAACCATTTCAAGTAAATGATCTAAATTTCTATAAGAAATTTGTTTCCTCACCTTTTTAGCTAGATTTATATTCTCATCCATACCAATAGAAGGAAGTGATCCTGACCCCTCTCCAACATGCATTTTTTGAACTTGGTCCTCCTCCCTATCTTCAACCATGTGTTTTTTAGCCTTGTTTGATCCAATATCTAAATTTGGCTCGACTCCTGCTTGAGAACTTTGTGCTTGTTGACCCCCTTCTATATGTCACAAAATATTGCAAAGAAAGTGAGAGATAATGCTATATAAATTGTGGAGTTGAGCATATGAAATCAAATATTAGAACTTGAACTTAAGAATTCCATGGAACAAATACTTGATTCGAAATAGACTCAATTTAAGGAAATTTGGCAAAATGAATTTTCAAAGTCACTAGGTTTTGCAAATTGGATATGAATTTACATGCAAGCAAAGAAAGTAAGAGATGATGTCAATCTATAAGTGGAGTTGAACAAATAAAATAAAATATTGTTGAACTTAAGAATTCCATGGAATGTAAATGTAATTGGAAATAAATGATAAGGAATTTAGGAAAAATGAGTTTAAAACTTCACTAGGTCAAGAACAAGTATTGCATATGAGTTTACATATGCAAGCAAAAAAAGTGAGAGATGATGCTATAAGTGGAGTTGAAATTTTAAATAAAATCAAAGATTTTTGAACTTAATAATTCCATGGAATAAATAAAATTGGAAATAGATTCAATTTAAGGAAATGGTAAAATGAATTTTCAAAGTCACTAGGTTTTGTAAATTGGATATGAATTTATATGCAAGCATTAAAGAAAGTGAGAGATGATGTCAAGCTATAAGTGGGGTTGAACAAATGAGATAAAAAAATTCTTGAGTTGAAGAATTCCATGGAATATAAATGCAATTGGAAATAGATGATAAGGAATTTATGAAAAATAAATTTAAAACTTCACTTGGTCAAGAACAAGTATTGCATATGAGTTTACACATGCAAGCAAAAAACTATGAGAGATGATTCTATAAGTGGAGTTGAAATTTCAAATGAAATCAAAGATTATTGAACTTAATAATTCCATAGAACAAATACAATTGAAAATAGATTCAATTTAAGGAAATGGAAAAATGAATTTTCAAAGTCACTAGGTTTTGTAAATTGGATATGAATTTACATGCAAGCAAAGAAAGTGAGAGATGATGTCAAGCTATAAGTGGAGTTGAACAAATGAAATCAAAGATTCTTGAACTTGAGAATTCCATGGAATGTGAATGCAATTGGAAATAGATGATAAGGAATTTAGGAAAAATGAGTTTAAAACTTCACTAGGTTAGAAACAAGTATTGGATATGAGTTTACATTTGCAAGCAAAAAAAGTGAGAGATGATGCTATAAGTGGAATAGAACCTTCAAATGAAATCAAATATTCTTGAACTTAGGAATTCCATGGAACAAATACAATTGGAAATAGATTTAATTTAAGGAAATGGTAAAATGAATTTTCAAAGTCACTAGGTTTTGTATTGCATATATATGAATTTATATGCAAGCAAAGAAAGTGAGAGATGATGAGCTATAAGTGGAGTTGAATGTAAATGAAATCAAAGATTCTTGAACTTAAGAATTCCATGGATCAAATGCAATGATGATAATGACCTTATGACCATTTAAGGATATGATATGAAACATGAGACCAAATGATATTATGAAGTTAAGTTTTATGATATGCTACTAAGAAGGGGGAGAGAGAGAGAGTGCCCCTTAGAAAGAATGATAGAGATAGAGGAAGGTGGATCTAGAGAAGTATAAAGAGAGAGAGATAAATAGAGAGAGGGAGAGAGAGGGGGTTACTTAAACTAGAAATGTTCAAAACTAGAAATTTGACTCATGCTAAAAATCTTATATATTAAATAGGAAATAAAATATATTTTTGGAAAATATTAGAAAGAGGAAAGAAAATATGCGTACCTTGTTTCTTTCTATGATATCTTGCCAAATTTAGTTCGTGATTCTTTTGTTCTTCTTCTTCTAAATAGTTTTGTTCAGTCTTATTTGTTCTTGTTCTTTTATTCACCATTTTCTTACTCTACCAAAAGATGACATCACAAATCCAAAATCTCCAAAAATCTCCAAAATCTCCCTTGATGGAAGAAGACTTCACAAATCCTCTAGACCAAAAGATGACTTCACAAATCCAAAATCTCCAAAAAATCTCCAAAATCTCCCTTGATGGAAGATGACTTCACAAATCCTCTAGACCAAAAGATGACTTCACAAATCCAAAATCTCTAAAAATCTCCAAAATCTCCCTTGAAGGATAAAAATGTGAATTAATCTTCCAATTTTGATATTGAAAAAATGAAAAAATAAAAATATATCTATATGCATATATAATTATAAAAAAAATAATAAGTTGGTCGGCCAAGGGTTCGAGCAAAAATCGGCCAAGGATCCACTCAAACCACCCCAACTGGATTTTTTTAATATTATTTCATAGGGGTTTGAGCGAACCCCCATTCTCTTGAATCAACATTCGAGCGAATGGGTCAGGGGTGGTTCGAGCGAAGGGGTTTTCTACTGAACCCCCTTTTTTCCCCTCTTCTACCAAATCTCTAAAAAAAAATTCCTTTCGAAGCTTGCGTTGAGGATGAAAATGGAGAAGAATTCACAGACCTAGTTGGATGATGGTAGTCCTCAAAATGAGCTATCCATTGAATATAATTTGAATATGTTTTGGTTTGATTATGTATTTTTTTAGTTTGATTAAACATAGGATTTTCACCAAAAATCAAGCTCTCTATTCTACACATGTGGAAAAATAGTAGATTATAAAAAAAAAATTGAAAACTATCAGTGCACTAGATATTGATGTCCTTGATCCAACAAAAAAAAAGAAATTTAGATAAATGCATTTAAAAAAGTTATGTTTTAGCAAGTAAATCATATCTAAATTGTAACTAGTTTGACTTTGAAACTTAATTAAGAAAAAAATACTCAATGAAATGCTATGAAACCAATTCCATGCACTAGATATCATAGTTATGAATCTAAATTAAAAAAAAAAAGAATTTTATCCTTTATAGAAAAAAATTGTGTTAGCAAGTACACATCACTCTTTAAAAATGGTGTTTACTATTAAAAACTAGTTTTTGAAAGAGATGGAAAAATAAGTGCAATCTGATTCAATTTTTTTTGAAGAAAACATATTTAGAATCTACAGACAAAATATCACAAATCATTAGTTTGCATCATCTTCAAATTTCTCATGGTTCAGCCGCTATAGGTGCTCGAAAGTGAAGATTTAGTTAAAAAAAATTAGTTCAATGACCAGTTTGGCCAAAAACAGTAAACTAGTATTGTGGGATCACCCACATAGTTAGGAGGGACATATTCCTCAAATTCATAACTTGAGGAAATTACAATCACTTTTGACAAAGGACTAACTCAAGGATCCCTAAATATTAATGCTAGATTGACGCTACATTTCAAGGGAATATCCATGGAAAGTGACAAGGAGTCAGGCTTTGCTGGTGAGACTGGAGGTAAATAGTTGAAATTGGCTTCCTCTATCATTCTTCTCTTTACTTGAATAATTTGAGAGAGAGTGTGACTGATTGTCTTAGTATCACTTAACTAGACAACATTTTCATACTTGGTCCCTTCTATCGTAAGAATAATGGCCTCTTTTTCCTTCTTTTCCCTCAGGTAGCGCTCATTCTCGATTACTGACTTTCTTGATGTTAACCTAAGACACACCATCTTGGCATAAGAAGTTACAAACATTAGTCTCATTCAATGTTGGATGGAAAGTATGTCAATCACATAGGTTCCAGAGCTAAAATTGGTAGCTCTAATACCACGTGTAGCATGTCAATTGTTCAACGAAAGTAAAATTTACTAAGTTTAACCTCAAGTAAATTTCTCTGTTCAAATATCATAGCAATAAAAAATTTCTTCTATTTCAAAGACTAAATACACATTTGAAATAACACATATTCCAAACTTTCCATTTGCATAATAATTGAATATTACAATCTTTTCAATACATTTCAAATCTCAAGATAACATTTCTTGAATTACAAATTCTGTAGAAATGGATATAATCTAGCAGGCATAGCTACTTGGGCTTCACTAGCACATAGTAACAAATGGTCTAGGAAATCACCTACAAATATCAGCTGCCAACTGATGAGGAGAAGAATTATTAAGCGCTTTTCCATCAACCAAAGATTCAAATGTGGTCCCCTGCACATCTACCACATATGGCATGATGGGCCTACCTTCAACGAAGGAATTGGTTGGTAAAACCCCATAACAAAATAGCCTTCTTGAGCTTCGTGTTGTGCCTTACAATTCTAGAACCTAATCATATGGTAGCTACAACTACAAGTATGAAAATACCAAATTAGAAATTGTCTAAAAATCAACATAGTGAACTAACAATGTAAATAGCGGCTACTTACACTACTTTGGCCAAAGTTTCATATAAAAGAGTCATCCATTTACACAATATCCTAGCTTGATTTTTTTAATGACCATTCATGTACTATGCTTAGGAAATTTCCTCCAATGGATAATCGTTAATCCTAGGAACAACCTATCTCTTTATAACAACTACATATAGGAAATTCTCTCCATTGGGTAGCCATTAACCCCATGAACAACCTATGTTTATAACATTCCTAGTAAACACATTGCATAGCTATAACCCTCATTGGTAATCTAATTTTATGGTAATCAATGAACTCACTATAGTTTGGATACATAATAACTTGAAACAAAAACAACATATCCTATCCTAGCATCATATTTCCATAGTATATGATACTAAGATCACAATCACTCCTTACTATAGAGTATGTAAAAACACTAAACTAAAGTACATAAAGAGTAAAATATAATAATATTCTTCCAATAACACAATCCTTTTCCTATTCTAGCAATTCTATGCTTTTTCCACACAAAACATCATCAACATTCAATATTTAAAAAAAAAAAAGCATATAAGAGGGAAGAATAATTTGCATGTTAAATGCTAATTCCAAAAGAAACAAACTAACTTCCAATCACAATCGACTCCAAGATTCAACAACAATTCTCCAATCCACACTAAAAAATAATTCACAAAACTCTCCTCACAACAACTCTCAACTCACTCAAATAAAACTCAAAATGGGAACAACATAATGCAAATAAACAATGTGTCCAAATGAAGTATCCCACACCCCTATTTATATAGAATTAAGAGACTTCTTTGTCTATTATCAATTTTTGAAATTTGAGACTTCTCAGCTATATGGTTTACTCAACAAATTAACTTCAACTGGTGGAAGAGTTTATCTCAGTAGTGCAAGGTGAAAACCAACATGTCGACTTCCAAATTTTCCAGCAAAACCAAGACTTATTCTACCTTTTACCTAGTCTTTCATCGTTGGATAATTCTCAGTTCTTTGGGCTACTAATCATAATGCAATTTCATATTTTGGCACCACCTAGTTCTTTCCACTGTGTATTTTTGGTGTTGCTATTTAAAGACTAAGTCAATGACTAAATATCATTCAAAACCTCTTTAAACTTATTGACACATTTTACACACATTGTGTGTTGTGATAGAAGATCGGTCGACTCACATTTATTGATCATTGTGGTGCATATAGTGCTTACTATATGTTGTGATATCTTTTATACATTGCATGCAATACATATCATTAAGTCTATGCTTTATTTCATTATATCTTAAATGCTTTATAAATAATAAACAATACATGAACAATAACAACACATACACATTTATATATATCCATATATATAAAGCCATATGTGTATATATTTATATACATATATACATATGTACATACATATATTGATATACATAATATGTGTGTATATATGTATATATATACATATATCCATATATACATTTTCTTATTCAAACAATGGTACACATTTTCAAACTCATTGATAATATATATATGCATATGATGTATATATACATACATATATACATGTCTTCTTACCCATTTGATATTCTCATGCCCATGAGCAATCTGTCCATGAGCATGCATAGGTACACCTACCTACATATACTCATGTACGTATTAACTCACATGTATGGGTCTATTGTCGATATGTACATGTATACATATATATACATACTATGTATATATATGTATCTTACTGATTGAATATAAAAAATATATGAAGAAATCACAATGAAAAAAGAAACCTAGTAATATCACAATAAGAACATTTGCAACAATACATAAACCTTCCCAAATTCAACCACAACCAAAACTAAGGGATAACTTACCAATTTTCAAAACTATGACTCAACTGAAACAATCTATGTGTGTGTGTGTGTGTGTGTGAAAAAGCTCAATTAGGCTTCATTTAGGGGTTAACCAACCAATCCCTTCTCCTTAGTGATACTTCCCCTCCTTCTGGAGGCTTGATCCCTACATCTACATCCAACTTAGAAGATTGCAATGGTAGTTAGTTGTTCATCAAAATGATCATTTGCATATAACCATATCATAATAAGAATATCAAATTAAATCAATCTTTCTTAACATTTAATCATAACATCAAATCAATTTAACTTCCTTTAATCATTTTCCAAACAATATATAATCAAAGTACAAACAAATTTTTTCCAATAAAAAAATATAAGCACATTCATTTATTCACTATTTTAACCAACCACAGTAATAGTAAATAGGTAAAAACATAATGGGGTGCAACAAGAGGGGAGTGAGAAAGATATATCTAGGTAGGGTAGGAGGGAGAGACCTGAGAGAGATAGAGAGGGTGAGAGGGATAGAGGAAGGGAGAGGCTTGAGAGGGAGAGGAGAGAATTATCTAGGTAGGGTGGGAGAGAGAGACTTGAGAGAGAGAGAGGGAGTAAAAGAGAGATAGTAATCTAGGTAGGGTCTCTCTTAGGTATCTCCATCCCTCTCACCCCTCTCTCTCTCTCTTAGGCCTCTCCCTCCCTCTATCCCTCTCACCCCCTCTCTCTCTCACTCAAGTCTCTCCCTCCCTTTTTCCCTCCCTCCCTCTCTCTCTCTCTCTTAGGTTTCTCCCTCCCATCCTACCTAGATAAATCCCTCTCTTTCAGGTCTCTCCCTTCCTCTATCCCTTCTTCTCCCTCTCTCTCTTAGATCACTCCCTCCCTCTATCCCTCTCTCTCCAAAGTCTCTCCCTCTTTCTATCCATCCCACCCTACCTATATATCTATATCCTTCCTCCCCTCTCTCTCTCTCTCTCTCTCTCTCTCTCTCTCTCTCTCTCTCTCTCTCTCTCTCTCTCTCTCTCTCTCTCTCTCTCTCTCTCTCTCT
>VDFB02026320.1:129273081-129326828 GCA_007258455.2 Sequoia sempervirens
ATAAACTCTTCCACCAGTTGAAGTTAATTTGTTGAGTCAACCATATAGCTGAGAAGTCTCAAATTTCAAAAATTGATAATAGACAAAGAAGTCTCTTAATTCTATATAAATAGGGGTGTGGGATACTTCATTTGGACACATTGTTTATTTTCATTATGTTGTTCGCATTTTGAGTTTTATTTGAGTGAGCATAGAGTTGTTGTGAGGAGAGTTTTGTGAATTATTTTTGAGTATGGATTGGAGAATTGTTGTTGAATCTTGGAGTCAATTGTGATCGGAAGTTAGTTTGCTTCTTTTGGAATTAGCATTTAACATGCATATTATTCTTCCCTCTTATATGCTTTTTGTTTTTGAAAAGATTTAATGTTGATGATGTTTTGTGTGGAAAAAGCATAGAATTACTAGAATAGGAAAATGATTGTGTTATTGGAAAGTACTTTACTTTAGTGTTTGTACATACTCTATAGTAAGGAGTGATTGTGATCTTAGTATCATATACTATGGAAATATGATGCTAGGATAGGATATGTTGTTTTTTGTTTCAAGTTATTATGTATCCAAACTATAGTGAGTTCATTGATTACCATAAAATTAGATTACCAATGAGGGTTATAGCTATGCGATGTGTTTACTAGGAATGTTATAAATAGAGGTTGTTCATGGGGTTAATGGCTATCCAATGGAGAGAATTTCCTATATGTAGTTGTTATAAAGAGATAGGTTGTTCCTAGGATTAACGATTATCCATTGGAGGGAATTTCCTAAGCATAGTACATGAATGGTCATTAAAAAAATCAAGCTAGGATAGTGTGTACATGGATGACTCTTTTATATGAAACTTTGGCCAAAGTAGTGTAAGTAGCCGCTATTTACATTGTTAGTTCACTATGTTGATTTTTAGACAATTTCTAATTTGGGATTTTCATACTTGTAGTTGTAGCTACCATATAATTAGGTTCTACAATTGTAAGGCACAACACAAAGCTCAAGAAGGATATTTTGTTATGGGGTTTTACCAACCAATTCCTTCATTGAAGGGTAGGCCCATCATGCCATATGTGGTAGATGTGCAGGGGACCACATTTGAGTCTGAGTTTGGTGGAAAAGCGCTTAATAATGCTTCTCCTCATCAGTTGGCAGCTGATATTTGTAGGGGATTTCCTAGACCATTTGTTACTATGTGCTAGTGACGCCCAAGGAGCTATGCATGCTATATTATATCCATTTCTATGGAATTTGTAATTCAAGAAATGTTATCTTGAGATTTGAAATGTATTGAAAAGATTGTAATATTCAATTATAATGCAAATGGAAAGTTTGGAATATGTGTTATTTCAAATGTGTATCTAGTCTTTGAAATAGAAGAAATTTTTTATTGTTATGATTTTTGAGCAGAGAAATTTACTTTAGGTTAAACTTAGTAAATTTTACTTTCGTTGAACAATCGACATGTTACACGTGGTATTAGAGCTACCAATTTTAGCTTTGGAACCTATGTGCTTGACATACTTTCCATCCAACATTGAATGAGACTAATGTTTGTAACTTCTTATGCCAAGAAGGTGTGTCTTAGGTTAACATCAAGAAAGTCAGTAATCGAGAATGAGCACTACTTGAGGGAAAAGAAGGAAAAAGAGGCCATTATTCTTATGATAGAAGGGACCAAGTATGAAAATGTTGTCTAGTTAGGTGATACTAAGACAATCAGTCACACTCTCTCTCAAATTAGTCAAGTAAAGAGAAGAATGATAGAGGAAGCCAATTTCAACTATTTACCTCAAGCCTCACCAACAAAGCCTAACTCCTTGTCACTTTCCATGGATATTCCCTCGAAATGTAGTGTCAATCTTGCATTAATATTTAGGGATCCTTGAGTTCTTCCTTTGTCAAAAGTGATTGTAATTTACTCAATTAATGAATTCGAGGAATATGTCCCTCCTAACTATGTGGGTGATCCCACAATACTGGTTTACTATTTTTGGCCAAACTGGACATTGAACTAAGTTTTTTTAACTAAATCTTCACTTTCGAGCACCTATAGTAGCTGAACCGTGAGAAATTTGAAGATGATGAAAACTAGTGATTTGTGATATTTTGTCTGAAGATTCTAAATATGTTTTCTTCAAAAATTTTGGAATCAGATTGCACTTATTTTTCCATCTCTTTCAAAAACTAGTTTTTAATAGTAAACACCATTTTTTAAGAGTGATGTGTACTTGCTAACATATATCTTTTCTATAAAGGATAAAATTCTTTTTTTTTTAATTTAGATTCATAACTACAATATCTAGTGCATGGAATTGGTTTCATAGCATTTCATTGAGTATTTTTTTCTTAATTAAGTTTCAAAGTCAAAGTAGTTACAATTTAGATATGATTTACTTTGCTAAAACATAACTTTTTAAAATACATGTATCTAAATTTCTTTTCTTTTTTTGTTGGATCAAGGACATCAATATCTAGTGCACTGATAGTTTTCAATTTTTTTTTTATAATCTACTATTTTTCCACATGTGCAGAATAGAGAGCTTGATTTTTGGTGAAAATCCTATGTTTAATCAAACTAAAAAAATACATAATAAAACCAAAACATATTCAAATTATATTCAATGGATAGCTCATTCTGAGGACTACCATCATCCAACTGGGTCTGTGAATTCTTCTCCATTTTCATCCTCAACCCAAGCTTTGAAAGGAATTTTTTTTTAGAGGTTTGGTAGAAGAGGGGAAAAAAGGGGGTTTGGTAGAAAACCCCTTTGCTCGAACCACCCCTGACCCATTCACTCAAATGTTGATTCAAGAGAATGGGGATTCACTCAAACCCCTATGAAATAATATTAAAAAAATCCAGTTGGGGTGGTTTGAGCGGATCCTTGGCTGACCAACTTATTATTTTTCTATAATTAGATATGCATATAGATATATTTTTATTTTTTCATTTTTTCAATATCAAAATTGGAAGATTAATTCACATTTTTATCCTTCAAGGGAGATTTTGGATATTTTTAGAGATTTTGGATTTGTGAAGTCATCTTTTGGTCTAGAGGATTTTTGAAGTCATCTTCCATCAAGGGAGATTTTGGATTTGTGAAGTTATCTTTTGGTCTAGAGGATTTGTGAAGTCTTCTTCCATCAAGGGAGATTTTGGATATTTTTGGAGATTTTTGATTTGTGATGTCATCTTTTGGTGGAGTAAGAAAATGGTGAATAAAAGAACAAGAAAAAATAAGACTAAACGAAATTATTTAGAAGAAGAAGAAAAAAATAAGCGTGAACTAAATTTGGCAAGATATCATAGAAAGAAACAAGGTACGCATTTTTTCTTTCCTTTTTCTAATAATTTTCCAAAAATATATTTTATTTCCTATTTAATATATAAGATTTTTAGCATGAGTCAAATTTCTAGTTTTGAACATTTCTAGTTTAAGTAACCCCCTCTCTCTCTCCCTCTCTCTATTTATCTCTCTCTCTCTATCCTTCTCTAGATCCACCTTCCTCTATCTCTATCATTCTTTCTAATGGGCCCTCTCTCTCTCTCCCTTCTTAGTAGCATATCATAAAAATTAACTTCATAATATCATTTGGTCTCATGTTTCATATCATATCCTTAAATGGTCATAAGGTCATTATCATCATTGCATTTGCTCCATGGAATTCTTAAGTTCAAGAATCTTTGATTTCATTTACATTCAACCCCACTTATAGCTCATCATCTCTCACTTTCTTTGCTTGCATATAAATTCATATATATGCAATACAAAACCTAGTGACTTTGAAAATTCATTTTACCATTTCCTTAAATTAAATCTATTTCGAATTGTATTTGTTCCATGGAATTCCTAAGTTCAAGAATATTTGATTTCATTTGAAGGTTCTATTCCACTTATAGCATCATCTCACTTTTTTTGCTTGCAAATGTAAACTCATATCCAATACTTGTTTCTAACCTAGTGAAGTTTTAAACTCATTTTTCCTAAATTCCTTATCATCTATTTCCAATTGCATTCACATTCCATGGAATTCTTAAGTTCAAGAATCTTTGATTTCATTTGTTCAACTCCACTTATAGCTTGACATCATCTCTCACTTTCTTTGCTTGCATGTAAATTCATATCCAATTTACAAAACCTAGTGACTTTGAAAATTCATTTTTCCATTTACTTAAATTGAATCTATTTTCAATTGTATTTGTTCAATGTAATTCTTAAGTTCAAGAATCTTTGATTTCATTTGAAATTTCAACTCCACTTATAGAATCATCTCTCATAGTTTTTTGCTTGCATGTGTAAACTCATATGCAATACTTGTTCTTGACCAAGTGAAGTTTTAAATTTATTTTTCATAAATTCCTTATCATCTATTTCCAATTGCATTTATATTCCATGGAATTCTTCAACTCAAGAATTTTTTTTATCTCATTTGTTCAACCCCACTTATAGCTTGACATCATCTCTCACTTTCTTTAATGCTTGCATATAAATTCATATCCAATTTACAAAACCTAGTGAATTTGAAAATTCATTTTACCATTTCCTTAAATTGAATCTATTTCCAATTTTATTTATTCCATGGAATTATTAATTTCAAAAATATTTGATTTTATTTAAAATTTCAACTCTACTTATAGCATCATCTCTCACTTTTTTTGCTTGCATATGTAAACTCATATGCAATACTTGTTCTTGACCTAGTGAAGTTTTAAACTCATTTTTCCTAAATTCCTTATCATCTATTTCCAATTACATTTACATTCCATGGAATTCTTAAGTTTAACAATCTTTGATTTTATTTTTTCAACCCCACTTATAGCTTGACATCATCTCACTTTCTTTGCTTGCATGTAAATTCATATCCAATTTGCAAAACCTAGTGACTTTGAAAATTCATTTTGCCAAATTTCCTTAAATTGATTCTATTTTGAATCAAGTATTTGTTCCATGGAATTCTTAAGTTCAAGTTCTAATCTTTGATTTCATATGCTCAACTCCACAATTTATATAGCATTATCTCTCACTTTCTTTGCAATATTTTGTGATATATAGAAGGGGGTAAACAAGCACAAAGTTCTCAAGCAAGAGTCTATCCAAATTTAGATATTGGATCAAACAAGGCTAAAAAACACATGGTTGAAGATAGGGAGGAGGCCCAAGTTCAAAAAATGCATGTTGGAGAGGGGTCAGGATCACTTCCTTCTATTGGTATGGATGAGCATATAAATCTAGCTAAAAAGGTGAGGAAACAAATTTCTTATAGAAATTTAGATCATTTACTTGAAATGGATATGGAGAAACTGAATTGTTATGCTAGCCAACCTACAAATACTAGTAGGAGGTCAATGACTAAATCTGTAAAGGAAATAATCAATGATTATTTCAATCATCTTGAAACACTTGGAAAATCCCAACTATTATCACATTTACTTCTTCATACTGAGTTGAAAGAGAAATTACAATTGTTGGGTGTACATTCAACATTGAATAAGAGGAAATGCATGAGACTACAAAAAGCTATTGTTAAAAATTGTTTAGATTCCAATGGGAAAGGATCTCGATTGGTGGATAAGGCCACTAAAAGAAGGGTGATGTTGACATCTATTTTAAATCAAGATATATCAAGAAAAAGAAAAATGTTTGCACTTTCAGCTAAAATTGGTTATAATGGAACCACATTAATAAAATATGAGAAAAAGAGAAAGGTTTTGGATGATAGTTTAAAAGGAAATTGGGAAATTATGTGTAGAGCTCCCAATTTTGATAGGATTGAAGATGTTGTTAGGAACTTGATCTCAAGTTTTTGGAATGAGTAGACCCATCCATCATCGAATAGTAGAGATGTTATGAGACATAGGATTGGTCCCAATATTTATGAAAATAATATAAAACATTGGCTAGACATAACACAGATTGAGATGTATATGAACTTTTGTAATAAGTATCCTCATATAAAGATTGGGGAAACAATGTTTGAAAGGTTAAATCCATATTATGTGAAGATATAAAAGATTTTTGAAACTTGTTGTTGTCGCTATCATATTGAATTTGATCTCTACTATCAAGAGTTTCAAAAGATGGGAGAAGAAAGTTATGGTTTTAAAAATGCACCTCCTAAACAGGTAAGTTTGTTCATAAAATCCATGTTATATGATAATGCAAATGGACCTCAAATAAACAACATAAAATGACTTTGTGAAACATGTGGAAATTTAGCTAAATTTCCTTTGAGAAGTGAAGATACTAACCTAACAAAGATAGTGAATTGTATGTAAAGTTTCAAATAAATTTTGGGAAACAATCCACAAGGTTAAACTATGTAGAAGAGGAGATACCTATTGGAAAATTATGGAAGATTTTTAAAAATTGACACAACCATGCATACAGCATGCCTTTTTTACTAAGTGCCAAGCACAACAATTTCAAACATTAAGAGATACTTTTCCACTTGGAATAATTCTATTAGTAGTCAACTTTGCAGAAAATTACTCTTTTGTACATCAAAAAGAGATTCAATCAAAATATTACTTTTCAAAGCAGATCACTATTATGGTTCATGTGTGTTATCAACATGCATAATCAAAATTGGATGGTGTTGAGAGTACAGATTAACAATGATCCATTAAGAAAGAATATCACTTTTATATTAGTGATGATAAAGAGCATGACACACTTTTTGTACAACATTGCTTTACAATTTTTTTTGAGAATTTGAAAAGCAAGGGTGAAAAAATCGAAAAGCATTTTGTATGGTCAGATGGATATGTGACACAATGCAAATCATCATGACTATTTTATGCACTATGTAGATATCATAAAAATTACAAAATACCACATGTTTGGAGTTTCTTTAAGAGTGGGCATGGAAAGGGTGAGCATGATGGTGTAGGAGCTTGCATCAAGTGTTCTCTAAGAAAGCATAAAATGAGTTATTTGGGAGATCGTATAGATGATTCACATGATGTTTTTGAATAGTGTAAGAAACACTTTGCATTAAATGAGGTTGGCACATCTTTAGGAATGAACCAAAACATTCCACATAGAGTGTTCTGGGAGATATCAAGTATGTATAAATTACATTTAAAATTTTGAAAATTTAAATTTAATTTATATATATATACATGTTTGTTCACATAAGTTTGTCTTTACACGTATGATCTAGGTGTGGACAGAAGATTGATGCATGGATGCAAGAGGGCAGATAAAACAAGATCTTTGCATTGTGTTATGAGTACAGGTAATTGCCCTTGATGGACATTATACACGACGAATTATTCTTGTTTTTGCATTGAATGAATTTTGGGAAACTCTGATGCATGCAACAACCAAGAACTTGGATATGTTAGTAGATGGAATTTGGTGCCACTAGTCATTTAAAACACATATGATGAAAATGAGGATGAAAGATTTGAAGACATTCCTTTGATTTCAATTGATTATGACCATACTTTAGGATTGGTTAGAAAAGGTACATGTGTAAGTTTTCAATAATTTATTATATAAATTTAATGATCTTTAAAGTCTAGACAATTCTAAATTTTTTACAAATTTTCTATGATGTGTAAATATGGTGTACAGGAGATGCTTTTGTAGTCATAGTAGAGCATGGAAACATAGGTGTTAGCTATTATTTACTGCATTGCATAGAAGAGAGGAATAAGCTAATAAAACCTAAACCAAGCAATATAATGTTGTTTCCCATAGGTGAGTTTGAATTTAAGATTATATATACACTATGTACATGTACATACTTTAAAAACATTAAATATATTGTACAAACCTTGAGTGTAAATGTTGTACATGTGCACATGTCTTACCTCAATTTCATGTTGTTTACCATGTAGGTTCTGTTGTAGTGCAAGGGATATATCTCAAACAAGTCAAAATTGTTCAACATGGGATTCATTTTATTGACTATTAACCTGATAACAAGGTATATCAATATAGTCGCCTAGTAATTGCTATTGCCCTACATCTTCATGTTGTTCTACATGCACCTGATTATTTAACTTAATAGCATTAATACGATTGGAAGCCTGGTGTTTCAGAGTAGAGAGATGGAAAAACCTCATATTTCTATCCCCAATTTTTAACCACATAATTCAAGATCTTTGCTTCCAAAATTCCTCCTCCTTAGCCACAACATTATGCAATTTAGCAAGAAGGAAATTCTCCCTCAAAGTAAGAGATTGATCATAACTAGATGCTTGAATAGACTATTGCACAGTGAATAGATCCCAGTTAACATCCTCTTTCTTAGCAAAAATGTGCCCAAAAGAAGACTTGTTCCATCTCCTAACATTATTCTTCACATATGCCAACTTCTTAGCAACCTTGTACATAGCCAAACCATCCACCTGAATGTTCAACTAGGCTTGAACCATATTTTTGAGATTGGGATGAAAAGTCCACATCTATTCAAACCTAAAAGGAATTTTTTTTCTCCCTAGAAAACCATCGAGAAAGAAATAGGCAAATGATCATACCCCAACCTAGGTAGGGTTGACAGCGAGCAAGAATAAGAGATAAGCCAATCAGAGGAGATAAGAGCATCACCACATGCTGGTTAGACCAAGTGAAAGAGGCCCCTTTAAGATCCAAATCAAGGAGAGAATTTTCATTAATAAGATTCATGAGATCATATCTACTATCATCTACAATCTATGATCCTCCTAGCTTATCAACATCATACAAGGTTGTATTGAAATCCCCCATAACCAACCAATTGGAAATAGGATGTAAAGATTTGAAAGAGCTAATATTTTCCCAAAACCTTTTCCTTACACTCTTACTATTAGGAGCATAGATATTAGAAAGGGTCCAAGAGAGCTTGTCATGAACATTTATAAACAAAGTAGCCACATGTATGATTACAATCCTAAAATGCCTCAATCCCCTGAATCAAATTAAGATTCTAAAAAGTAACAATCCCACCTAAGGCCTCAGTCACCTCAGAACAATGCATATCATAATCCTCAAAGAGCTTATACTTAAGTTTAGATAACCTATCCATTCCCATTTTAGTTTCTTGTATCAAGACAATGTCAGGTTGATGATCCCTTACTAGGTTAGCAAGAAGATCATGCTTATGAGGGTGATTTAACCCTTGCATGTTCTAGGAGATGATCTTCATGAGGAATTATGGGAGGTTCTCTTGGAACACATTGCCAACAAAGTTATCTAGGGTCCATTAGCTATATCCATATGACTCTCCTTATCCCTCATAACATTTGGAGGAATTCCTCTACCTCTCAGCTCTGATCCGCAATCATACCTTTTCCTATTTCTTGTAATAACTCCCAGAGGGGGGTATTATTTCTTTCTATTTCTACCTTTCATCAAAATATGAGGGTTTTCAAGATCAACCATATCACCAATATCCTTCACTTTTGACATTGAACAAACCACCAACCCCTTAATCTTAGAACTTTCATCATGTGACAATTTCAAAACCCTGCTACCACAAGCCCCAAAAGAGGGGAGCCCAAAACCTCACCCCCATTCTCCTGGTCTTTGGCTAGAACCACAGATCTAATGTCTTCACAAGGCTCCTTGGTACTAAGATGGGGAGAAGACATGTTATCCTCACCTCCTGGCTCCTAAACCACATTAAGCTTTTCAAATTCAACTTGGCCAACAAGAATCTCATCTATTACCATCTTCAAATCCATAGGTTTCTCACTTACAAGAATAGTCTCATCACCAGGAGTAGACCCCCTTTCTCCATAAGATCCAAAGATACCACCTTAGGAGCCTTTTCCTTTTCTTTCCACTACTTAACCACCTGCTTTTGCACTTTAAGAGTACATTTTTTAGCCAAATGGCCAACTTTCTTGCAATGGAAACAAGAAAAAGGTATAGATTCAAACTCCCCCACTTGTTCCCAAACACCAAACTTAGAGTTAATCTTCACCAGAGAGGGAAGGTCCAATTACTATTCCACATTAACACAAAATATAACATAAAAAAGATGCTTCTTGGAAGACATCATTAGGTCAATCAATAGGAAACACCCAAAAGTACTCACAATCCCTTTGAATAATTCCTCATCCTAGAATTCAAGAGGGAGACCTAGAAGTCCCACCAAGACTAGAGTAGCCATAAAGGAGCATGAGTTAGGATTAAAGCCTAGTTCCCACCTTTTTAGCATCAAAGAAGATTTACCAATAAACCAGGGGCCACCTATAAGTGCCAACAATAGATCACCTTCATAATTGAATGTAAAGGAAAAAATCCTTTGGCCATTACAGCTACATCCACCTAGCCCTTGGGCCTCCATTGGTTCAAAGAAAACTTATGAACTGTAAGACCCCATTTCATAACCCTCATTTTATTTCAATCAAACAAGTAGTTAGATGATGATTATGATGAAATGAATGATAAAAATCTATTTAGGATTCATGGGCATTAACCATGATTTAATTATGATAGATGCAAATGTGAATTTTTTGGATATAACTTGAAAGAGTTGGGTTCATTGGCATATTAAATTTTGGTAAATGGTTCATCGTTAATGTTATAGGAGTTCAATATGAAATACTAAGGTGGTAAACAAAGTGATGGAGTGACTATTTCATTTACTATATTCTTGTATTAGAGTAAGTGTGTATTTCCTTGGATTATAATGAAAATTGAATCGTTAGGTTCATTTGATATATTAATGAATAAATAGTTCATCAGTGAAAATTATGTGAATTGGATTAGCTAATAATATGAAGAGATATATGATCTAATCATGTTGACATTGGTAATGTGCAGGAATCGAATATGCAAATAGGATGATGGATAAATATTGGAATAAAATCAAATACATCTTTGGGAAGTTTTAAGTCTAGCCCTATTTGACTTAGAAGGGTTTGAGGTTTTATTATTGATTGGGTGATTATGTTTGAGTAGAATCTAATTGTAGGACATGTGATGTGAGTTTGGTTGGGGTTGGAACCCTTGGTTAGGATCAAAATTCGTATGGATTCTTGTGTAGGTTTTGAAAAGGGATTATTGAGTCAATTTCCTTGGTTTTTGAACAAGAATAGACCCCTAGGACCTATACCTATGGGTTTGGAACGTTTTTGACATGCGAACTTGTCCTTGGAGTGTGAAAAGACCCCTCAAAAGTCCACATTCATGAATGTGACGAATTCAAAAATGTTTTGGGGCTTGGGAAGAGTGACTTGTCACTCTCAACCTCCCACTCCCCAAAAGTTCTTGGAATTGGCACAAGACTCACACATGTGTGAGCACTTGTGAGGATTCCTATATGCCTCAAGAAGATGGAAGATTTGGACATTGCCCACTTCTCCTTTTGGAGAACTTGTGAAGTGAAGAAATGAAGGAGGGAGTTGGATGAAAGAATAGGAGAACAAGGAAAGCAGCTTGTAGAGAGATAAGTCATTGACTATCCATTTCTTATTCTTAGTATTGGTAGAGATAGCTTGATCTATGCATTGAATCACAAGTAAGATTGTTTAAGGGATATATTAGAGTGATGTGTCGTATAATGAGCAAGCTTGTTATAGCACTAAGCTCTCACCATTGATTACAATGGTGTATAATGTATTTCTTGCTCAGGGGTTGGCTAGAGCCCTTGAGGCTTCATGATGCCAATATGGTAGGGTGGAGAGCAAGACCTCCTATTGTAATTTTATTACTGTTAAAACACTTAGTGAGGTTCTTAAATTTTTTTTGAAGTAATAGTTATTTGGATATCTCATAGCACCATAATAGAGCAAGATTGGGTTATTTCTTTTCCATTGGAATGCCTCAAAGAAAGACCACAATATTGTATAGAAAATATTTTCCTAGAGATGTTTCACTTGTATGATTGAAAGTCTTCATTGATTTTTAAATCGAGCAAGCCTTACTGTTGATATTCTCCTTTGACAAGTGTTATTTTATTCACTATATCATCTTTGGATATCCCCATTAAACTTGGAGATGAATGTTACTATTTTGTTTAAATGAGATTTTATGTCTCTTTCAAAAAAGACTATGACCTTGTAATAAGGGTAGGGTTAGGACTTGATACTTATCATTGGAAATAATTTTATTATGTTTTCAAGTAGAAGTCTGGTCGGTAGCTCGTCATGGGTTGGAGTAAGAAGTGTTTTCCATTGGGTTGTAAATAATGTATGTGTATTTCATTTATGTGGTAATAAAAATAGATTAAGTTTTAAATGAGTATTTTGTGTGTAAATATAGTAAAATAGCATGACAGTCAAATGAGCACATATTCATCCAAACTCTATTCCTCACTGTGTCGTAGAAATGCAATAAAGTAGTTATATATTTTTCTGCTCAAGTATAGAAGGTTATAAAGTCATATTTTTATAAAGTTATGTGAATAGAGAACCAATGTTTGGGAAGTTTTGTGTTTGTCAAACATGAGGATAAAAGTAAACAACTAATAACAAATATATTTATATACATACATTCCTCTTCTGATCATAAAAGTATTTTATAAAACCTTGCAAAACTGGTTCCAAAAGAAAAGCATAATCATAAGTGTATACGACAAGATACAGAATTTTTTTTGTTGCAGCTAGCAAGTAGAGATTTAAGCCATGTCAATGGGTCACAATCAAAAGGGAAACTCCATGGACCACGAGTTGGAGCCAAGGTATGGGCCTATGTCAACCAACATTATAACATACCTATGATTTGGAAAAAAAAAACAAAAAAAACAAAAAGGGTGAAGCTAAAGACAAACGCTAAGGATATGGTGAGGTCTCTACCCTTACATAGCTCAGTGTTAAAGAAGATTCTACCATCCACTAGCTGCGATCTATGTAGGTTTGAAACTTGCATTAAGCATGCACATCGTGGGAGGGATATAGTAGAAATATGTCAAAAAATAATGGTGCTTCAAGAGTGGAAACGAGACACGCCCCTTCCAAAGATGCTACTGAGAGACAGCCTTCAGATGAATAAATGATCTAGTGAACTAAAATTTCATATGATACTGCAAATCCTCATGGAGCGAAAATTTCTCTTCTTCGTACAATTGAATAATAGTCATGTTGCATTGTCTCTCTAACTTTTTTGCCACCATCTTTCTTTTCCATCATTCATGCAGAGTCACTTATGGGGGTGCAAAAAGTAGCTTCTACGTCTTTTTATCATCCTGTATAGAGTATGTTCCCATTTGCCAAGTTCTCAAACCTTGGCCAACAACGACATGTAATAGGAACAAGCAAAAAAAAAAGAGAATAGTTAAATAAATCTCCAGTGCAATACACTGTCTAGTGATCAGATTTAAAAAGAGGAGTCTAGATAAGACTCTTCTAGAGCATTTAATAGTTGTACATCTTCCTATGGGACCACTAACAAAGACCTGTGCATTATTACAGCATAAACTTTATCCAAACAATAAGTATCCAGTCTAAGTTAAAACTACTAAATGTGAGACAGTTCTTTTTCAAAATAAAATAAAAATAAAGAATTGTTGTAAATTTTTTTCTGCAACCACTCTAATGGTTTAAAAAGAAAAATAAATAAATTGTAAATCATCAGAGGTAGATTTTAGGGTGTTATTTAAATGTTTTTTTTTTTTTTGGTTGTTGTTAAAGCAAAGAAGTAAGGTAATTTGTGGGTCTTATTACAGATTGGTAAATAGATAATAATATTAATAGTTATAATGATAAAATTAATTATTATTACAGCTAGTGAGAATAAGGTATAGAATGTTTTATGATATCTGGAAATAATAGTGGCAAATATCACTAGTCATGTTAGCATTTTTTTGAAAAATAATAAAATAAAATAACAAAGCTTAGCAAAAGTAAAATATATTTTAAAATGAATGATATATTTATTCATCAATTATATCAAAATAATCTTGTTAGAGGGTATGTGCAGGATCATGGTGCGCCAAAAAGTGGCAGTATTATGAGGGTATGTGGCTGACGACTTTTTTTCACCCAAAATTAATGAAACGAAAAGGGTTTTTAGAGGAGATTCTCAGCTTTCCAAAAATATAAATTATGATTTAATTTGAATTTAATAAATTATTATTATTCATTTTCTATTAGAATTACGACTAAAGTCTTGATCGATAGGTGAAAACATTTATAACTTTCAAACAAGATTCATATTTTTGAATCAAAACATGCACCACATTCTATGCTTCACATACTATAGGATTAAAAAGAAAATTAAATTTCATGAATTTTTAATTCTATGCTTCACATTCATAGGATTAAAAAAGAAAATTAAATTTCGATGAAGTTCTAAGTTAAGTGGTCCACACGAAGTTTTATATTTTAAAAGTTGTAATAAAAAATTCATAATTAATTATTTACTTGGAAAAAAAATTACAAAAAATACATCACATCAGAGACATGAGTCCCTCTACTTATATATAAAATCTTACAAAAAAATATTATCATTTTATTATGGTTAGGGTGGTGAGACGACACCTACTTCTTATTTTTTCCCTGAAAATTTAAGTACTACCGCATTGAATTTTCAAATTTTCACCAAATAGATTTTATTTATTTTTAAATAAACCTAGTATTTTAGAAACTACATTCAATTTTCTACAAATTCTATTCTTACATATTTTTGAAATAATATAGATAACTTATTCAAATATTTACGTCAAGTTGCCTAACAGTGATTTTATACTTAAAATGTTACTAATATTATTTTTCTTAGTATTAATATTGCATATATATATATATATATAATGATTATAATGTTTTAGTAGCATTACAATATTGTTAATGATATTGAAGGTCCGGCAAAAATAGACATTATAAAATTAGATAATATTAATACTTACCTGGTTTGTTAAAAAGGTGAGATGTTAATTAAATAAGGATATAGTTTTACCATTAATAAAGACTACTGCTAGTAAAATAACTAACAAATAGGAATAGATTGAATCAATATACCTATGGCTTTAATAACAATATAACTACCATTTTTGGCATATGAGTTATTAAACTTTTAATGGTAAAAAAATAATAATATTAAAAAAATAAATAAATAAACATAATATAAGTTAAAGGTCGACCTCTATCAAATTTTCATTTTTAATATTTACTTTATAAGTTGATAATTTTATTTGGTAAATTTAATTATCAATATTTATTTAAGGAATTGTGTATTTTATTTGGTAATTTTAGTTATCATATTTACTTAATGAATTGGGTATTATGTTTGGTAAATTTAGTTGTCAAGATTTATTTTATGAAGTTGATTATTTTACTTGGTAAATTTTCCTTACTAATGTTTAGTTTAGGATTGAGTAATTTTATTTGGTAAATTTAATTATTAATATTTACTTAAGGAATTGTCTATTTTATTTGGTAATTTTAGTTATCATATTTACTTAATGAATTGGGTATTATGTTTGGTAAATTTAGTTGTCAAGATTTATTTTATGAAGTTGATTATTTTACTTGGTAAATTTTCCTTACTAATGTTTAGTTTAGGATTGGGTAATTTTATTTGGTAAATTTAATTATCAATATTTATTTAAGGAATTGTCTATTTTATTTGGTAATTTTAGTTACCATATTTACTTAATGAATTGGGTATTATATTTGGTAAATTTAGTTGTCAAGATTTATTTTATGAAGTTGATTATTTTACTTGGTAAATTTTCCTTACTAATGTTTAGTTTAGGATTGGGTAATTTTATTAGTTAATTTAATTATTAATATTTGTTTTATCAAGTTAGTAATTTTTATTTTATTTTTTAAAAAATTTATACTATATATTTTATGAAGTAAACTTACTTGGTATTTACCATCAAAAGTTCTTTTCTTTAAAAAAAAAAAATATTAGTTCTATGTGTAAAGTTATGTCCAAATTTTAGGCATTACATTTGGTATCAGAGCCTCAGGTTGCAACTCTAGGGAACTCTGGGAATTAGTTGGGTCTTAGTTTCAACAAGTGTATGGAAAAGTGTGCAACCTAACTTGTGATATATAGTGGAAGGGAAAATATTGATTGAAGTGGTGAATCCTAATGAAATTGCCCCACTTAAGGATACAATCTTAGTGAAAATCAATCAACTTTGGTAGGGCCACAACTAAATAAATGGCCCTAAAAGTTGACCTTAAATAGAGACAAATGGGTGATTAAGGATACCCAATTGGAAAGTCAGCCCCTCCAACCAAAACTCTCAAAAAAAGAAAACAAAGTAAATGGAAAGGAGGAGACCATAACAACAGATGGTTGAACAAGGTATGAAACCAATTAAAACAATTAAATTGATGAGGCTTGTGTGGCATAAAAAACACTCAATTACATTATGTCCTCTAGAAGGATATGGAAATGGTGTTAGATGACCAAAATCTTATTTCTCGTTGGATTAAGTAAGAGAAGCTATGTTGGGTTAATATTTGTGATTAATCAAAAAAAAAATGCTTAGAGAACTTAAAAGGTACTATTTTACAACCAAATAATTGTGTTTAACTACTTGAGACTAAACAAAAGCTGAAGGAAATGATTGTTAGTATCCAAGTTAAACTAAAAATATAAGAAGGAAACAACTATGACATGTTACCAAAGTGCGACTAATGTTGAAAAAATTCCCATTGGTTAATAAAAATGTGAAAGACCCTTGTTAAAATACATAGTTGAAGGTGTTTAGAAGTTGAATTACTATTTAACTACATTGTTTTTCCTATGCATGACTAGAGTATTATCACTTAGAAAGTGTAGAAGTAAGGATAAATATTTCTATAAATATTCAACCTTATTCAAGTTGGTTTTTTCATGAAAAGGTTATTTTATCATATTAGAACTAAGTGTAATCTATGGTAAAAAAAAAAGAGATTGAAAATTGATCCTAAATAGATAAGGATACAATAAAAAGGTTGTATAAACACAAGTTAAGGAGATGTAAGAACTACTACGCAAATTTTTGATGATGTCTTATGAATAGATCATATTTTCTCCATATTACAGTGTTTCTAAATATAAATGGCCAATTCCCTTGTAGGTAGGGAACTTTTTGGCATCATTTAGCATAAATATAGAATGAATTTTTTTTATCCTTGAATCAATGTAAACATATTAAACCTAACCATTTGAGAACCCAATCATAACCAATTATGAAATGTTGAGCATTGATCTAGAAGACATAAGTAGAATTAAAAGTGTAAGATATCACGTATATCAAATTTAATGTAGTTGATACTTAGGATATAAATGAGTAATGCATAGGAAACTCAATAAATGAAAATTAAGTAAAATGGACCTTATTGAATAGTGTAGTGAGTCTTGTATGAATAAATATGTGTACAACTTACTTTTGTGCTACAATATGGTGTACTTTGTAAAGTATACATGTGTGTCTTGTGAAAGGAAGCCAATAAATGTGATGTGTGTATGAAAAGATTAGGTTAGGTGCCATACACTATCCCCTATGTGTACCCTTTTGTAGCGATCTTATATGAGAATAAACAACTATGTGATTTATTGTTGAGTATAGAATGTGAAGATTTAAGTTAATATCTCCTTGAAAGTAATGTGTAATTAAAATTTCTTCTCTCATTTTTTGTAGTTTTGTTATGTCAAGCTCTCCATTGTGAAGCCCTTAAGTAGGCATAAGCCCTTATCTCCTTTATGTGTAAGTGAGTGGTATTGTTATTGGAAATCAAGTATATTATGATTTACACTCAAGAATAAGTCTTGCTTATTATAAGGACTCCATTATGGTTGAGTAAACAACCTTAGACATATTATAGGTGAATGAGGAAACTCCTAGTACAATATAGTGGACCAACCATGGATGGATAATTAAAAAAAAATTGTCTATAACACTTAAATTCTTATATGCATTTTATTGAATTCTGCTATATATAAACAAGCTTGAGTATAGAAAGAAATGGTTAAGAGAATACTAGTTGATTGAATCCTAAACACTAGAGAAATGAAGCACCCTAATAAAGGCCATAGGAGTAGTGAATTGTAGAAAAGACTCTCAAATAAGTTAACTTGAAAACTGTGCATTTTACAAATTTATGCTTGTAATTTATTATGAATCATTTTAAAATGAAAACAATATAAAATTTGAGAAAGTACCTCACGAAGAATGACTTTTAAGGCTAGGATTATCTTAGAAAGTAACTAGAATGTTTGAGGAAACATGGAAAAACCTTGACATGATAAGAAAGTAAAAGACACATGGCTTGAATAAGGTAGAAGTATTAAGGCACTATATATGCACTATTGATGAACCATAGTAGAAATTAAACAATAAACCAAAATTAGTGAGACAACAAGTATGGTGTGTCCTATAAGCCATTTGCAGATTTCATGTCAATAATTGTGAGAATTGTTGACCTAGTTTGAGATGATCATGGTAACTGAATCATTTTAACATAGCTATCAAATTAAAGTGAAAGAAATTTATGAAAATTGAGAAGTTTTTTTTTATTATGTGACATAATAAGAAAACTCATAGAGATATGATTAGAATAAATCCATTGTGAGATGCATACCTAGTGCCCTTATATGTTCAAAAGTTTATAAAGTTACAATTTTATCATTTCAGAACATTTTATACAAGTGTTAATATTAAGTTTGAATCATCAATATGAGTTAAATTGTTAATTTTGTGTATCTTGTATTAGATTAATCTACATATAGATGATATAGCATTGCATTTAATGAATTGATATCGTGTAACTTGATGTATCAGATTGGGATTTTAATGATTCTTAGATAATCATTTTGTACGTGTTTTACTTTTGAATATTCAAAATAGTGTATTTTCCAACTATATGTGTAGTAAATGTGATTAGACCCATAAATGTTTTGTAATATCAAGTGGGTGAAAATATTCTTCCAACTTGGGTAATGGTCTTAAGGTAGACGGTAAGGGTGATCCACCTAAGAGTACCCTTGGCGAAAGTCATATTTAGTAAATAAATAATATGAATGTGTTTTACATACATGTTACTGTGAAGTTTAAAAGGGTTTATTTGAAAATTTATGTTACCAGTCATGTAATGTTGTGTTGGAAGTGCCCCATGGCCAAGTATTTTCGGCCATATGAGTAGTACACCATGTAAATAGGGGTTGAGGATAGAAGACTACCATTAAAGCCTTATGATATTACCTGGGTGTAAGGCTCCAAAGGACATGAGTCCCTATACACTCCCCCTAATGTAGAACCACATATGTGGTTCATAGTGTAAACCTACTCCTTGATGTGTATACCCTTGGGTTGAGGATGAATATCTACAAACCTTAGCAAGATTATTTGGTACTACTATGATATGGACAGTGATTACCATGAGTGGCAACTTTATGCAATTTGAGACCACCTTGATTTATATATGTGGTTAGAGGTCACCTTTATTCAGCATGCTATTATTTATGTGGTTTGAGAACCACTATTCCCCTCCTCCCTTCAAGTGGCTTAAGCAAAGCCACATAATGGATGTAATGTGAAATTCTATAAATTTGAAATGTGTTTCATTAACTTATTTATCAATGATTTATTACTCAATTTTAATGCCAACAGTATTTTAATTATTTTTCTACCTACTTAGCTAAAGGGATTCTACTTAGTCCATTTGCCTCGAGAACTTATTTAGCTTTATTGTTCTTGAAAATTCCAATGTTGTAATGGAGCTCCCATTTGAATTTTCTTTACTTTCTAACTTTATTTCTACTTTGAAATTCTTTTATTTTAAATTTTGGATTAAGAATTTATAATTGATGCTTGAGGCTTTCTTTGTGATTTATAAACTATTGGCATGAATGTAGTAAAGTGACTTGTGTAAACTGCCACACTCAATGAGGGGGTCACTAGCAGGTTGTATGGGGGAGTAGATGTGTTGGGGAATCTTATTGTGCAAATAAGGGTGGTTAATGGGACCGGTATGGGGCAGTGGAGAATCCATTTCCCCCTATGTATATGATTCTATGAGGTATCTTTCTTTCGGAGGCTAACCACCTTACACAAACAAAAGGAAGATAAAAGGAAATGTATGGATAGGTTCTTAGAGAAGGACCTTGAGACCATCTTTCCTTCTCACTATGGTACCTGTGGTTATTCATCCTCTAAACCCTAATGTGTGGTTCATGTTTTGTGAATATGTATGGCTATTATGGTGTTGATCTAATCAAAATATTGTGCAAAATGAAGTAAAAATGGTTACAAGTGGACAATTTCAATCTTCTTGAGATGCATGAAAGCTCTTAAAGAACACCAACATCATGAGTGATGTTTATGGTGTAATGATATGACAAAATGAAAGTAAGATGATAAGGTGCTATGCTATGCAATGGTGCAACATTGATGGTTTCTTTACTAAATAATGATCTATATAGATGATTTTAACAATGTTGTTATTATGAATATAAGAAATGCTTGATCTTTTCTTTAAAGTTTTGGATCAGACTTAAGAGTGACTATATTGTGAAAGAAATATCTAAAATGTGTGCATTTTGTTTAACGATTGATTGAATTCCTTTCTAAAATAGAATAAAGTGTTGAAATTGTGATAATATTATGTATGGCTTAGAATATGAAATTTACATTGGAAAACTTAAGTGACTTCTAGGAGTAAGTCAAAGATAAGAGGGGGGATGTAAGACCCCATTTCATAACCCTCATTTTATTTCAATCAAACAAGTAGTTAGATGATAATTATGATGAAATGAATGATAAAACTCTATTTAGGATTCATGGGCATTAACCATGATTTAATTATGATAGATGCGCATGTGAATTTTTTGGATATAACTTGAAAGAGCTAGGTTCTTTGGCATATTAAATTTTGGTAAATGGTTCATTGTTAATGTTATAGGAGTTTAATATGAATTACTAAGGTGGTAAACAAAGTGATGGAGTGACTATTTCATTGACTATATTCTTGTATTGGAGTAAGTGTGTATTTCCTTTGATTATAATGAAAATCGAATCGTTAGGTTCATTTGATGTATTAATGAGTAAATAGTTCATAACTGAAAATTATGTGATTTGGATTAGCTAATAATATGAAGAGATATATGATCTAATCATGTTGACATTGGTAATGTGCAGGAATTGAATATGCAAATAGGATGATGGATAAATATTGGAATAAAATCAAATACATCTTTGGGAAGTTCTAAGTGTATCCCTATTTGACTTAGAAGGGTTTGAGGTTTTATTATTGATTGGGTGATTATGTTTGAGTAGAATCTAATTGTAGGACATGTGATGTGAGTTTGGTTGGGGTTGGAACCCTTGGTTAGGATCAAAATTCGTATGGATTCTTGTGTAGGTTTTGAAAATGGATTATTGAGTCAATTTCCTTGGTTTTTGAACAAGAATAGACCCCTAGGACCTATACCTATGGGTTTGGAACCTTTTTGACATGAAAAATTTTCCTTGGAGTGTGAAAAGACCCCTCAAAAGTCAACATTCATGAATGTGACGAATTCAAAAAGTGTTGGGGCTTGGGAAGAGTGACTTGTCACTCTCAACCTCCCACTCCCCAAAAGTTCTTGGAATTGGCACAAGACTCACACATGTGTGAGCACTTGTGGGAAAGAGTGTAGGTTTGGAGGATTCCTATATACCTCAAGAAGATGGAAGATTTGGGCATTGCCCACTTCTCCTTTTGGAGAACTTGTGAAGTGAAGAAAAGGAGGGAGTTGGATGAAAGAATAGGAGAATAAGGAAAGCAACTTGTAGAGAGATAAGTCATTGACTATCCATTTCTTATTCTTAGTAGTGGTAGAGATAGCTTGATCTATGCATTGAATCACAAGTAAGATTGTTTAAGGGATATATTAGAGTGATGTGTCGTATAATGAGCAAGCTTGTTATAGCACTAAGCTCTCACCATTGATTACAATGGTGTATAATGTATTTCTTTCTCAGGGGTTGGCTAGAGCCCTCGAGGCTTCATGATGCCAATATGGTAGGGTGGAGAGCAAGACCTCCTATTGTAATTTTATTACTGTTAAAACACTTAGTGAGGTTCTTAAATTTTTTTTTGAAGTAATAGTTATTTGGATATCTCATAGCACCATAATAGAGCAAGATTGGGTTATTTCTTTTCCATTGGAATGCCCCAAAGAAAGACCACAAGATTGTATAGAAAAGATTTTCCTAGAGATGTTTCACTTGTATGATTGAAAGTCTTCATTGAGGTTTAAATCGAGCAAGCCTTACTGTTGATATTCTCCTTTGACAAGTGTTATTTTATTCACTATATCATCTTTGGATATCCCCATTGAAATTGGAGATCAATGTTACTATTTTGTTTAAATGAGATTTTATGTCTCTTTCAAAACAAACTATGACCTTGTAATAAGGGTAGGGTTAGGACTTGATACTTATCATTGGAAATACTTTTATTATGTTTTCAAGTAGAAGTCTGGCTGGTAGCTCATCATGGGTTGGAGTAAGAAGTGTTTTCCATTGGGTTGTAAATAATGTATGTGTATTTCATTTATGTGGTAATAAAAATAGATTAAGTTTTAAATGAGTATTTTGTGTGTAAATATAGTAAAATAACATGACAGTCAAATGAGCACCTATTCATCCAAACTCAATTCCTCACTGTGTCGTAGAAATGAAATAAAGTAGTTATATATTTTGCTGCTCAAGTATAGAAGGTTATAAAGTCATACTTTTATAAAGTTATGTGAATAGAGAACCAGTGTTTGGGAATTTCTATGTTTGTCAGACATGAGGATAAAAGTAAACAACTAATAACAAATATATTTATATACATACATTCCTCTTCTAATCGTAAAAGTATTTTATAAAACCTTGCAAAATTGGTTCCAAAAGAAAAGCATAATCGTAAGTGTATACGACAAGATACAGAAAATTTGTTGTTGTAGCCAACAAGTAGAGACTTAAGCCATGTCAATGGGTCACAATCAAAAGGGAAACTCCATGGACCATGAATTGGAGCCAAGGTATGGGCCTAAGTCAACCAACATTATAACATACCTGTGATTTGGAAAAAAAAAACAAAAAAAACAAAAAGGGTGAAGCTAAAGACAGACGTTAAGGATATGGTGAGGTCTCTACCCTTACATAGCTCAGTGTTGAAGAAGATTCTACCCTCCACTAGCTGCGATCTATGTAGGTTTGAAACTTGCATTAAGCATGCACATCGTGGGAGGGATATAGTAGAAATATGTCAAAAAATAATGGTGCTTCAAGAGTGGAAATGAGACATGCCCCTTCCAAAGACGCTACTGAGAGACAACCTTCAGATGAATAAATGATCCAATGAACTAAAATTTCATATGATACTGCAAATCCTCATGGAGCGAAAATTTCTCTTCTTCGTACAATTGAATAATAGTCATGTTGCATTGTCTCTCTAACTTTTCTGCCACCATCTTTCTTTTCCATCAGTCATGCAGAGTCACTTATGGGGGTGCGAAAAGTAGCTTCTACATCTTTTTATCATCCTGTATAGAGTATGTTCCCATTTTCCAAGTTCTCAAACCTTGGCCAACAATGACATGTAATAGGAGAGAAAAAAAACAGAGAATAGTTAAATAAATCTCCAGTGCAGTACACTGTCTAGTGATCAGATTTAAAAAGAGGAGTCTAGATAAGACTCTTTTGGAGCATTTAATAGTTGTACATCTTCCTATGGGATGGCTAACAAAGACCTATCATAGAGAACATTGACAGCATCATCAACTCTATTTTGAAAAATAATAATTATAATAATAATAATAATAATAGTTCGATGTAATCATTCAGTGTTCACCCATAGGAATACCCTAGTTTATGTCATAGGTTTTACCTTGAATTATGAGTGTTAATATATTTATTTTCTTATCACTATTCATGTCTCTTTGCTGGAACGATAAACAATAAAATAAAATAAAAATTTCATATTTAATCTTTACGGCTGTAAACTTTATCCAAACAATAAGCATCCAGTCTAAGTTAAAACTACTAAATGTGAAACAATTATTTTTCAAAATAAAATAAAAATAAAGAATTGTTGTGATTTTTTTTCTGCAACCACTCTAATGGTTTAAGAAGAAAAGAAAAAAAATTGTAAATCGTCAGAGTTAGATTTTAGGGTGTTATTTAATTTTTTTTTTTTTTGGTTGTTGTTAAAGCAAGAAAGTAAGGTAAGTTGTGGGTCTTATTACAAATTGGTAAATAGCTAATATATTAATAGTTGCAATGATAATAGTAATTATTATTACAGCCAGTGAGAATATGTGAGACCCACCAGTAATACTTGATACTATGCTATTTTATTATTTTGGATAGATAGTTTGATTTTCGTTTTAACTATTAGGCATTATGTTTTGGTATAGATTGATGATTTATGAAGCTATTCATGTTATGATGTTTTGACATTAGACCTTGTCTTTGATTTCATATTATGGTGATGTGAACGTTAGACCTCATATTGGAGGATATTATTGATTAATATGGATGTTCAAGTAGAATTAATAAAATTTATGAATTTTGAATTATCATTACTATATGAAAAAAATGAATAAATGTTATTAGGAGGGTTTAATGGTGATGAACTTATGTGACTATTGTAACTATGAATTGATTTTCCAACGTGATTTAATTGTGATGGAAATTGTATGATGTGAATATATATGTTTTAGTTGCTTTGAATAAATGATTTTATTGGATATATTAATGTGTGAAATTGAGTGTGCAGGTACAAATTCCATGGCCAATGGAATTGGAGGTCTTCAAGGAACCCTATGTAAAACCCAGTGAATGCTGACTATAGTCCATGAGGACTATAGTCTTATTGTGTTGTAAAATTGTAAAGTGGTTTGAGACTTGAATGTTATTTTTACTATATAGCTTTATTTTAAGTGTTTAAGTTGCATTTAATTTGTAAAATTTTAATTGGAGGTATTTGAGATTTTTTTTTAATCTTTATTTTCTTTATTGACTAAAAAGGGGTTAAAAAGGTTATTTTATGTTTTTTTTTTGTTTTTTTAAACCCCTAGGGTGTTAACCCAAGGGTTAGGCACTTAGTTCAAGTTATATTTTGAACTAAAATCAAGATATGACCTCTCAAGAAGGCCTAGCTTTAAGGGTGACGAATTTGGATTTGGAATGGGTTGCAAATGGATCAATTTTAACAAGATCCACATTTATCTTCACTGTTTTAAAGCAAGAGTGGTTTTGGAAACAAATTTTTGGAGAACTTCTATTTATCTCTTTCTTTTTTGATTGTTGGGGGAATTGGTTTTCTTTTGGAAAAAAAATACGTATTCTTTTCTGGTTCTGGTTTTTGGAAGAATTTTTGGGGTGAAATAGAGTCTGAAGGAAAAGCTTGGGTGCTTCCATAATTTTCTTCCTGGAAAGCGTAAGAGGTTGGTTTCAATCCCTCTATGTTGTTTTTGTTTGAATTTATTAATTTTTGAAAAGATTGAGTATTCATTTTATATATTATTGTGTTGTTTTGTGTTGTTTTTCTTTTGTTGTATTGGGTTGTATGGGGATGTCTCTCTCAGATTTTGAGAGCCTCCCAAGTATGGGGTTGAGAGAGGATGAACCATCAATGGGGAAAACTCCAACCTTTGAGAAGGTGGAGATTTTGGGTATGAGTACCCACATTATTGGAGTATGGGGTTTCTGGGTATGGGTGCCTAGGGTTATTTTGTAGAGTTGGATGGATGGAGAAGTGGAGAGAAGTTGTGATACTGTACAGATCTTTATTTAAAATATTCATGTTTCCCCATTGGGTAGTGATATCTCCTAAGTCTCCCCCTTTCTTGGATCTTTGAGAAGATTCAATGTGCATGTGAATTGCCGGGTTTTGGGTGTTATGGTATTCATTTGTGTGTTTGATGTTAATGCATGTTTGAGATTGTGTGTAACCCGATTCGTTTGATGGCCTCCAAGCTCGAGGGTGATTGGTTTTCCAGTCTAAGGTTGGGTGGTGAGCACCCCATTGGCTTCAGAAGTAAATTGTTTCATGTGTAGGTTCTATGGACTTGAAGGGAGCTTATAGTTTTAAGGGAGATACTAGTTGGGACTATGTTTCCATCATAATTAACATTGGAGGAGTCCTTCCATTTTGTAACCTATCATATTTGGTTGATTGTAAAAATTTTGGTGTGTTGTTGTAAATGTATTATGTGATTTTTTTTTTTTGTAAAAGAATGACTGAAAAAGAAGAAGAGATATTTACCTATTTTACTTTGCATTTGTAATTGCTAGGTTAAATTCATTTCTATAAAACAATAAAAAAGAAAAGAAAAAAATATGCTTCTTGCTTGAAAAGGAAAATAATCTGATTTTATTTTATTTCTCTGGATAGGGAAGGAGTATATACATTGTTATGTCTGAATCTCTATTGTCATATGGAGTATTGTCATATGGAGTATTATTAAATATTTTTTGTCCTGCAACAAAGCAAATTATATATATATGAAAATGGATTGATATAGTACTCTGTTTTAAATGGCAAAATGTGATGCTTATATAGATTAGTTGGGAAAAATAGTATTGTATTAAAGTTATTGCCCTTGCTAAATAGATACAATGTATTGTTGATTTGAGTACATTTGTATGCTTGGTTCAGTCAATTCAATTATTAAATGTTTTAAGGAATTAATAATGAGAGTAGAAGTGCACACAGAACAGAAATTGTAGCCATACTATTAATAATTTACCTTTTGTTTTCTAATTGAACTACCTGTTGTTTCCGGGTCTATGTTTTATGTTTTTATGGTTAACAAATAAATTTCTTTATTATGCAGACCTTCCATATTTAAATTTTTAGCCTTAAATCATGAAGATAGTTTTATCTGAAATGGATGAAATTCCAAACTGAAACTGAAAAAATCTGCTATATTTAATTTCTAAAAAAAAAGAATCCATCAGACTCCATCTTAGATCTCCACAGACAAAATTTTTCCTCCTCCCAAGCTAAATTTCTTAACCCTCAAGTCATTGATGTGCGCTACCCTGTACAGAAAAATAATGAACACAGAGAAAAAAAAAAGGACTATCATAAAGAAACGAATTAAAGAAATAACGTTAAAATAACTTACTTTTCATTCCATCATAATCTTTAAGTTAAGGAAATTTTAAAAAGGCATGTGATGTGTTTATTTTTTATCTTTTGAAAGACTAATATAAAAGCTACTTTTAGATTTAAAAGTAATTTGAAACTTGTTCTTCAAAACTAGTTAATCATATTTCTATTTAAGAAGTAATTATTTCCTCATAGATATAATTTATTATATATATTTTTATGTTTTAAGACTAATTTCTTTATATATGAATTTCTTGTTACAAGTAATTTTACATAAATCTTAAAGATTAAATTTATAAAATAAAATATTCTTTATATATATATTAAGAATAAATAATTTAAGTAAAGATAAAAATAGTTAAATATAAACATAAATATAAATATGTATGTAAATAAAAATAAATAGAGTTTATTATTGTATTAATTAGTAAAAGATTCATGGTTTTGGTTATTGGAAATAGATTTTAACAATGACATAATGATCATTAAACTTTTGTATGTAACAACAGGTTGACAAACAGTAGGTGTCTATATGTTCTTTAAAAAAAATGTTAGTTGTGTTTTTGTCCCATGTAGGTTTTGGGTGTAAGTTATGGGCATTACAGAATAAGGTGTAGAATGTTTTATGATATCTGAAAATAATAGTGGCAAATATCACTGGTCATATTAGCATTTTTTTTTTTAAATAATAAAATAAAATAACAAACCTTAGCAAAAGTAAAGTATCTTTTAAAATGAATGATATATTTATTCATCAATTATATCAAAATAATCTTGTTAAAAAAATAGTAAATTTTGATACTTAAAATGTTACTAATATTACTTTTCTTAGTATTAATATTGCTATATATATATATATATATATAATGATTATAATGTTTTAGTAGCATTACAATACTGTTAATGATATTGAAGGTCCTGCAAAAATATACATTATAAAATTAGATAATATTAATACTTACCTGGTTTGTTAAGAGGTGAGATGTTAATTAAATAAGGATATAGTTTTACCATTAATAAAGACTACTGCTAGTAAAATAACTAACAAATAGGAATAGATTGAATCAATATACCTATGACTTTAATAACAATATAACTACCATTTTTGACATATTAGTGATCAGATTGATATTGGAAACTAATGATAATATTTCAGGGTATTAAACTTTTAATGGTAAAAAAATAATAATATTAAAAAAAGAAAAGAAAATAAATAAACACAATATAAGTTAAAGGTTGACCTCTATCAAATTTTATTTTTAATATTTACTTTATAAGTTGATAATTTTATTTGGTAAATTTAATTATCAATATTTATTTCAGGAATTGTGTATTTTATTTGGTAATTTTAGTTACCATATTTACTTAATGAATTGGGTATTATGTTTGGTAAATTTAGTTGTCAAGATTTATTTTATGAAGTTGATTATTTTACTTGGTAAATTTTCCTTATTAATGTTTAGTTTAGGATTGGGTAATTTTATTTGGTAAATTTAATTATCAATATTTACTTAAGGAATTGTCTATTTTATTTGGTAATTTTAGTTACCATATTTACTTAATGAATTGGGTATTATGTTTGGTAAATTTATTTTACTTGGTAAATTTTCCTTACTAATGTTTAGTTTAGGATTGGGTAATTTTATTTGGTAAATTTAATTATCAATATTTATTTAAGGAATTGTCTATTTTATTTGGTAATTTTAGTTACCATATTTACTTAATGAATTGGGTATTATGTTTGGTAAATTTAGTTGTCAAGATTTATTTTATGAAGTTGATTATTTTACTTGGAAATTTTCCTTACTAATGTTTAGTTTAGGATTGGGTAATTTTATTGGTTAATTTAATTACTAAGATTTGTTTTATCAAGTTAGTAATTTTATTTATTTTTAATTTTATTTATTTTTGTACTATATATTTTATGAAGTAAACTTACTTGGTATTTACCATTAAAATTTCTTTTCTTTAAAAAAAAATATATTAGTTTTGTGTGTAAAGTTATGTCCAAATTTTAAGCATTATGTCCAAATTTTGGCCATTATAGCCACATCCACCTAGCCCTTGGGCCTCCACCAGTTCAAAGAAAACTTATGAACCAACTCATTGTGAGGACACGGCCCCACAAATTTTCCCAGAAGAGACATATCCATATTTGATACACCTTTTTCAACAATACAATCCAGGATATAGATTGAATATTCTTCAGTCTTCACATTTGAAACAAAAGCCACAGGAAAAAAAGAGATTTTACCTTTAGGCTTCACACCAAATAGATTCGTCCATTTGAGAGAAGAGTCTGAGAAGAAATCATCCCTTGTCTTATCAACCCCAAGACCCAAGCCAAAAGAAGTCACACCCAAACTGTCAGTTGACTGACTAGACCCAAACATTTCAGTACCGAAATTCCCCCTTTCAGAGAAGGACGCTAGATAATGCAAAGGAAAAGAAACCTTTAGGGATCCTTTCCCACCATAATATTCATTTTCCACAATAGGGGACCCACACCTCATACCATCAGCCAAGGATCCATCTAACATCACCTTCCCATTAGTAAGTTGTCTACCATTAATGCCTATTGCACCTCCAAAGTTTCTCACCTTCTCATATTTTGAAATAGCTCCACCACCATCACCACCACCTGAGGAGAGCTCCATGTAATGCCCATAATTTGACTAAAGGAAAAAACACATCTTTTTTTTTTTTTGAACGCGTGCAAAAAATCACCATACTACTCTCGAGACTTGTCAAGAAATACATTACACATGTCTAACAACATTTCTCATACAATGTTTTTGATAAAGGGAAAAACAGATTTTGAAGGGATCCAGAACCCTTATACAAAAAGAGCAAGGCTACAGAAAAAGACAGCAAGCAGCCAGCAAAATAGATCAGCTCCACAACAAGACCAATCAAGATTTACAATTTACACTTTTCTTGTGGGAGCGGAGAATCATGTCGAAAGAAGGCTTAGAGGATTTAACTTTTTTTCCTTTAACTGTGATCCAACCTTCTTCCACTTGCACTGCTTTACCATGCCAAACTGGCATGCTACTTTCATGAATATGAAAGTTAGCAGCTAGTGACATTGGAGATTCATCTTGATTCCTTGGTGCAGCTAAAGACTTCATAGAAGATCCGCCAGAAAGGGAAGCTAAAGCGCAATCACCTGAAGTGACAGACTTAGACTCAATAGGGGAAGCCCTAGCATCCCCGCTAGATGAAACGATAGGAGTGGGCATCCCAAGACCCAATGATTCAGAAGCAACCACTTCAGAAAAACTATTATTCTGATCAGCTTTTTTCTCAACAGTATAATGTTATTGAGAGGCACCTTTCCACCAAGTAGTTGTCTTAGTTTTTTTCTCTAATCCGCAATGCGCAGCTGCATGCCCAATATTGAAGCATCGTCTACACCGGAAGGGAATCCTTTCATAATCCAAAGATTGGACCCAAAATCCTTTAGAAGATGTAAGGACTTTAGCAGGCAACCCTTTTGAAACATTTATTTCAACCAGAATGCGAGCATAGGTGGAATGAAGAATGTCAGAAGATTCATCATTCACCATCAAGAAATCACCAAGGGCGTCACCCACTTCCTCCAGAAGAGAGTCATGCCAAAGGTGAAGGGGGAGATTGGGCAATCTAACCCAAATCGGGAATTTATTAAAAGTTTCAGAAACAAGGTTGAAATCAGAATGCCAAGGTTTGATCATCAACATATATTTATCTTCCCAACTAAAATAATTTTCACACAAGATTACTTTTCTGTCCTAAGCATTGTTAAATTTAGCAGCAAAAAATCACTTAGCCAAGGGATAAATGTTAACTTTACCCAAAATTAAAGGCTCCCATTCGCTATATATCCAAGAATGCAACTGGGGGAGGTTAGGCAAAAAAC
The DNA here is from genome assembly GCA_007258455.2 of Sequoia sempervirens. Taxonomy (NCBI): domain Eukaryota; kingdom Viridiplantae; phylum Streptophyta; class Pinopsida; order Cupressales; family Cupressaceae; genus Sequoia; species Sequoia sempervirens. The sequence continues at coordinate 129,303,936 of VDFB02026320.1, forward strand.
CTTTGAACCGGTAGATCACCCCATAGAGGGAAATATCAGCAGCAATCTCATCAATATCTTCAATTTTTTCATCTTTCAACTTCACTAAAATAGCACTCCTGACAGGGATAAATCTGCCATAATGCCCAAGCTTGGGTCCTGCAAAATTCGTGGCTTTAGCCTTAGGGCCAATCCCCACGACTTTCCTTCTGCTAGGCACCGTAGAAACAAGGCCAACACCTCCCTGACCACCTCCATTGGCCGTTCTAGTTGCCTGCAAAACGGCCCCAATAACACCATTGTGCGGCATAGAAGGAAGGAAGCCATCATACATCACTGTCGATAGCCCAACCGACGACACCGCTGCCGCTCCAGCATTCGCCTTAGGGTTACCTTTACCATCCACAGATGCCTCCCGTGCAGAGGAATCAAAAGTCTGTTTCCCGCTCGCGTCCATTTTAAATGCAAGAATTGTTAACACTCAGGAATTTCACAAATAGAGACAATGAACAAAATTAAGGAGATGGAATAAAAAATAAGAACAATGACAATCATCATGTTTCTCATACAATGTTAATAGCAACAAGATAATTGAGAGAAAGGAATGAGGTTAATCAATAAATAGGTGTGTGGAGTCCATTGCACATTCCCTCAAGCAAAGATGAGAAGGGGCCTAATTTCCAACATTAACACTCCAAAGCGTGACATTATCTTACTTGGGATTATTGATAATGATACTATCTCTAATGTCACTCAGTTACCCCAACCTATGGATTTCAAGCTAAATCCCACGATTAGAGTAATAATACCACATATTACAAATGTTCATATTATTCCCCCATGTAAGTTTTAAGGTCAGTCTTTGTTATCAATGTTACTTATGACCCCATTATCAGTATTAGTATTTTAGATTAAGGTAATGTTAACCATAGTATCTTCTTAAATGTTATAATTGTTATATACACATAGCTATTGTGTGAAATATAATTCTATTAGCCAATTCAAGCCTCGTATTGAATTTCTCATTTACTATAACACCGCTTGCTCGACCTTACATTAGTACCACTCCTTCATATTATTACTATCATCATTATTAAGTTTATTATTGATACCCTTAATTCTACTAATAAGAGGATTATAGGAGCTAATGTTTCCCTCTTTAGATATGATAAATTATTGTTGTTTTATTTACTTATTTATTTTCTCCTTAATTTATATTGTATATAATATATATCCTATTTACTTTAAGAAGCATTTAAAATTTATAATAATAATAATCATTACCCTATTCCTCTAAATATATTATCTATTTTATTTGTTTTAAAAGAAACCCACATTAAAAGAGGTTATTCTCTCTCTTTTTAAAGTAAGACCTAACTTATATCTTAATAAATACTCTTATATTAATATGATCTTTTTTCTTTTCTTTATTTTTAACTACTTACAAGCCACGCAACCCCTTTTTGTTTTGAACTTTTAATATCTTTCTTTTTAAGATTTACTTGAATGTTTCATAGGTCCTAACTTATCCTAATAAGATGTTGCTTTGAGAATGAAAGTAATAATTAAAAATAGACTGATTGCAAAACACTAAATTACTCTTATTCTCCTTGGTTTTTTTTTTCTTTTTGGCAACCTCTACTGAGCTTGCACGTGATATCAAAAGTGCTTAATCTTCTTCTACTGAGCAATATATATTGGCATACGGAGTCAAGTCTTTATTAAAATTTCAATTATGGCAATACTATTGGAAAGGTAGTCTACTGGAAAATGATAGATGGTGACCGTATGCATTTTTTGAAAACACTAATTCATATATATATATATATATTTTTCTTTAAGCCAGTCCACGAACATGAGTATTTCCAGTCCCAAGGGCTCTCTCGTACTAGTTCATATTTCTGTAAGCTAACAAAGCATCTCAAACGCCATATATCTCATTGGACGCTCTGTTTAAGGTGGCAGAATTTAGCAAGAATTTGTTCAATCACTTGCTATGCCAGTAGTACAGTGATTCAGTGTCTTAGCAATGATGCATTTTATTCATGTTCCATCTTAGAAAGTGATTTATGACAAGATGGGCGTCAAACAAGGTAATAAATTCATCTGTATGCCACTTATTTTAATCATAAAAGATTGAGCCTAAGACGTTCTCAAGAGTCATCTTTCCCTTAATGTAGTGATTATTTAAATATTAAGTGGCAGCATTAAGTGGGGAATATGCAGTGGCGAGAAAACCACTAGGCAGAGACTAAAAATTTAAATGAGCAATCAAGATTCATTTCCATTAGTGGAACATTTAGATGGGTATGCAAACAGGAGGAAAAGGACGTTGTTCAAGGTTTCTCCATTGGCAATGATCTGATTTCTTGTGCAAGCTACAGTCCTAGAGATAATGATGACATCTCAGATGAAAATGGTGCCTATTAGAGGCGTGATGTTATACATAATCTTGGTTAAAAGGGTTCTCTTAACCTAAGTTAGTGGCTGGCTAGTAGCCATGATGGCGAATCTTTTTACAAACTAAGTGTGCAACAACCCATTCCTTTGACTGTTGAACATAAATGATATTGCTGCACAAGAATAACAATTTGGGAGCTTATTTATGTTTAACCCCACAGCCTGCTATTCACACATAGGTAAGCATATGCTTGTTCATTTGCACTAGCCTTTGATGAGTAAAGGTAAGAAATCTGGCAACAACATGAATGTGGGAAACAGAGAGAAATGGCAGTAAGATGGATCTGAGTGGCTACGGACTTAGAGAACTACTAGCAGTTTATAATATTATTTTGGCGTTCTAGTCATAAATGCTATCATGTTCTTTCTTTCATTCTCGGAGTGGCCAACCAATAACAGTCATGGCACCTATGGTGTTACCCTGTGCATACAGAGGTATTGGCACAGCTAGAGGGCATTAGATTGAATGTATCTACATTTCCATGTATTCATGTTTTTCCACCATGAGCGAGATTGAAAGGAGAGGGCATGTAGCTATACAGCTTGATGTGAAGATGCAGTGGGGAGGGAAGAAGATGGTAGAGAAGGAAGCAACAATGTAGCAATGAGATATTAAATACAATTCTCCTACAGACCACCTATCTGTGGTGCTTATTCTCCCTTCTCCATCCTTTGTTTGTGGTTATCCTATTTCTCTCTTTTTATTTTTGCTTCTACATCATGCAAATCAGAGCTTGACTGTATAAAGGCATTCACCTATAGGTGCTCCATATTGTTACAGATATGTAGATGTATTATTTTTAGTTTATTATATATATATATTTTATTTATTTATTTATTTCTTTTGCTGCTTTAAGAGAGATCTGCCAGCACAAGGCATTCTCATCAAGGTAACCCCTTTTTTTTTTATTCAATGATCTCATGCTATTTTTTTTTATTTCTACGTACTATTTCCTCATTCAGAAAAATTAATCAAATGAAGCCATTGGAAAGGAACACAAAATATGCATTCAAAGAATCATTTCCATACTATTCTGCTTAAACTAAGGTAATTAAATTATACTATTTGAGAACAGAGTTATACTTTCCTTTGTGCTTATTCCCTACAACTATAAGGTTTAAGCTCACAGAATCACTACGCATATCACACTTGCACTTCACATTACTAGATTATCTACACACCTCACCAAAATAAAGAAATACAGATGATTTAATGCCTCAGATATATAAACATTCTTCTGCATGTATCTCCTATCCTTTATTTATTTATGTTCTTCCCCTTTTCTTTAGACATATATCCAAGTATTATGTTCCAAAAGATACTTTCTTCTTATTTTTTTATTGAGCAGTAAACTACATTAATAACTCTAGGTTATTTTCCTTACTTTCCCTGAAATGGAAAGAAGATAGGGAACTTAGGATCGAAATAATAAAATCATTCTTATATTCATTCATTTACTGGTTTACTTTCTTTTTGACATAATATCAAGTTGTATTTTTTTAATTTAGAATAGCCCCCTTTATATTTCTTGTAAAGTAAGTGTATTGTTCCTAGAAAACACAAGATATGCCATTTAGAATTCATCAACATGAAACCTACCAAGCTACTCATATATGTTTCACAAAAGAATATATCGTTCTCCTATAAGCCAACAAATGAAATGTGTAACTTTATTTTCAAATTAACATTTATTCTTTCAAAATGAAGTACATATTCTTTGAAATGAAAGGATAATGAAATTGATTTAACAAGTGTTTCTTTTCACCCTTAGTTATAGTTGCAAATATACACCTCCTTCACACATATACAGTTTTCTCCCACCCTTACTAATAAGGGTAGTTACATTTTAGTGAGGTTATCTTTACCTCATAGACATAATGATATGATAAAAAGGTATCCTTTCCAAAGTTTGTAAGATCTTCATACGTCTCAACCTACACAAAGCACAAACATATTTTCCATAGCCAAGGTAGTGCTCACCTCCCAACCTTTGGTTGGAAAACCAACCACCCCCGAGCTAGGAGGCAACCGAGGGAACCGGGTACAAACAAAACCAAGCTAAACAATATTTATACACACCAGATTATTTTCACACCCACCTAAGGGAATTTCACATAACTTTAGGATTCCATAAAGAATCCAAAGTGGGGGACGGAGGGTGGACTACGCACTCCGTATGGGGACTTATAATAATAGCAACAAGAACGAGTCATTATCATACTCCCATCATTCACATGCAACCCTAATTTAATGCCTTCTCTTTCTCCGAAACCCATACCACCAAAACCATTTCTACCATTTCACAATTACACATGGGTACTCATACCCTTTTTGAGCCTCCTCCTCTTAAGGAGGGATTAAACTTCCCCATGGAGTTCCTACTCCATACCATCCCCAACAAGGGATGCTCTTCCCAACTTGGGTGAGCCTATCCCTACACAACCCTTTTTCCCATAACACATAATACATTAAAAACACAAGAAGATATGCTCTAAGAGCAATTTGAAATAAACATACAAATCAAATACAATAGATAAAATTTCAAGCACATCTTTTCACCTACACATATAATCTTTCAATACAAACATGAAGAAGTAGAAAACAAAAGTGGTGAATCTACCTTAGAACCAAGCTCAAGGAAAAATGGGTTGAGGATCCACACAACTCCTCTTCTTCCAAGATTTTTCTTCAAACTCCTCACTCCCCCAAAATTCAACCAAAATCAAGAATGCAAAAAATAATCCCCTAACCCTTGTTTTTGAGTTTGTTTTATAGGAACTCAAGTTTTAATTCCTTTGAATAGGGAGCTGAAATTTGTCAACCTTCCATTCACCCTCCCAGACACACTCACCCATGTGTTCTCACACATGTGTGAGGACTTGGGAGATTCCCAAAACAACATGGAGAAGTGGGATTGGAAAGGGACTAGTCCCCATCCCACTTCCCAAACCTTATTTTCGTCAAACCTCCTTAAGGCCTCAAAAAGAGTGCCCAATCTTGAGACTGGCCCATGATTTTGAGCTAAAAAGGTACCTAACCCATAGGTACCTGCCCTAGGGACCTTAAACCCATAAAAACACTTTAAAAATATCACTTTTCAATCCCCAAAAAGTGCCTAAAAGTTCAAATCCGAGTTTTCCCACTTGGATGGACAACTAACCTCCTGGATGGACTAACATGGCAATAAAAACTCAAATTAAAAACATTCACAAATAACATTAAAAATAAAATATATTACATGATGGAACTATAGTCCCTCCATATGGACTTTAGCTCAGTTTCACTGGTTAATTTACTTAGGGTTCCCAAGGGTTGCCTCCAATTTCCATTGGCCATGGAAAATGTACTTGCACACTTGATGCACACGTTAATCCATCAAAGTGAATCATATTCATATATTAATCAAACAATTGAATCACAATTTCATTCACACAAGTTTCATAATCTACATAGCATAAAGATCTCATAACATAATTGCAAAATCATTAGCCACCTATCTTGTTCCTTTTTATTAACCTTAATTTTCATACTCATCTAATTGCAACATGATTGGTTCACACCACTTGTTTCATTCATTCATCATTAAGTTTTTAGATTCAAATTAAACAAACTCAATAATCAACATAAAATTAGATCAATCATCATAGTTAGACTACTAAACATGTGCCATAATCAAAATCAAATCATTATATGGAATTAAACATTTAAATATTATGTCATCAAGGGTATCAATAGGCATAGACAATAGGGGTTGGGGCCCTAGCTTGGTTGGCTAAATCTTTCCTATAGCAAGAGGTTGGTCACAAGTTCTAGTCTTCCCCACCCCCGAGCTAGTAGGAGAGTGTGCGGCGCATTTTGGGTCGCGTCAGACCGTCAAAGGCAAAACCAAAGTGGTGGCTGATCAAAATAAATCAACCGCCGATGCTGGTGAAGTGGAACAGATAATGGCGACGGTAATTGTTGACCGGACAGATGTTGCTCTCCTTCAGACTATTAATCACAAAATGGGTTATATAGACAATTAAATAATGAGAGATTCTTAGCTATATCATAATTAAAATTAATTTATTATTTTGACAAATATAATTTTGTTTGTGAAAAGTCATGATAAGTTGTCACTTTCACTTAAGAGTCCTAGAAGAAAAAAATAATGCATACACAATTTTCCTTTGTGACATTGTGCATAACAACATTGACACCTTAATAGGTTGCCTGCACTTTTCTACGTATTGTGATTGTAATTCTATTGCATTCACTTACACTATTGTTCTCTTTACCTTAGGAAACACACCCTCATTTTGTTGCATGTGCAATGATGTCAAGTGCACATATTTACACTACTATGAGTAGTGTAACCTTTATTAATATAGTATTGCAAACAAGAAAAAATAGTTGCACTTTTTTATGTCCATTTGTATGAGTGTGTGTCGACGAACATGATAGAAACTATAGAACACCTCTTGATTTAATTATATAAGTAATTTAGATATCTTAAATACATATAACTTAAAGGTTACTTATATATTAATATATATTAGTGTCCTTTGAATAGATAATAAGTAGATGATAACAATCTAAAGCTTTTTTTTTAACTTGAGAGTTATTTTATTTTACTTTGGACACAACTTTTTAACTTTTATTTAAAAGTTGTTTTCATTTTATTTTATCTATACCATTTAATTTTTAGTAATACACTTGTTTTAATTATGTTTTCAAAAGAATAATATTTATTTTATATTTATATATAACTTTTCATTCTATTTTTAGAAAATCTACCATTTATTATTTACTTAAGAATTATTTTATTTTATTTTTAAATTAATTTATTTACTATATGCGTGCAAGGTCAATGCTTGATGTTATTTGATGAACATGGAACATATTTATACAAGGGAGAAAAACCATATGCTTTTAGTTGCTTAACAATGTAATAGTCATAACCATATGCTTTTAGTTACTAAACAATGTAATATCATATTCTATGCTAAAATTCCTCCTTATTACAATGTTCTTGCAAATGTACCCTTGAAACCTCAAATTTCACCTTGCCAAGAGACCCCCCAAGGTTATATAACACAAATAATATATATAACAAAACATTTTTATTACACAAAACAAATACACATTCTTGAGAAGATTTTTCATTGAAGAAAAAAACCTTGAATTAGGTGGAATTCCATCAAGTTGTCTTGTAACCTGCGAAAGGGTGTAGACCTTGGGTTGAATTTTGAGTTCTCATATCACCACCTCCCCAAACTCCTAAATCATTGAACCCCTAAATTTGTTGGACTATAATCCATTGCTCCATCAAGTTGTCTCATGACCCTCAATCCATGTTGATTTTACCAAATCCCTTTCTATCTTCAAAAGTAAACATCACAATATATGCATTATTTAATTTTTTCATCATAAAAGAAAAGAAAAAACATATGCTTCTCATGCAAACAACCATCTCAAATTAAGAAGCCACTTGAGATGATGAAAAACCTCTAATTTCTAATGCCTCTAACCTATTATAATTTATTCATTAAATGTTGCATGTGAATACTTGGAGGCAATATGTGTGTAGCAAAGATGGCCTTAGAGCATATGAATAATATGAAAAAAAAACATTTTAAGGTTTTGTACTCAATTGAAAGTACACATGTTATAATGTTATCAAAATATCCTTATTACTCCAATACATTTAAAATGTCCTTATAACTAACTTTGAACTACTTGCTAATTAATTTTTCCACATCATAAAGATTGGTAGACCTTTTTTTTCAAGACTCCTCTAAAAAAATATTCAATCCTCTTATGCATCAAACTTTTTGAATTATTTTGGAAATGTCATTTTTTGTACTTCACACCTTCCTCTTATTCCCAAATACCATTATTTTTTAAATGTCAGACACCTGCTATAAAATTCATTCTTTCTTCAAGAAAAAGAACTATATCTTCATTTTCAACTTTTATATCCATGAAATTAATAAAATAGTAAGAATCTAAAGAAAATTTACTTGTAGTGAGTAAAAATGATATTTTACATATCCAAATAGTGGGAGCAATGGAAGCCAGTCAACAATAATAGAGGGAAATGCTTTGTCACCTACAGATCATAACTAATGGGTGCCCTTTTGATCCCTAATTCTCTTCAAAGGGATTTGGATTGCAACAAAAATTACAACCTAAAAAATATTAATGTACTCAACTTTCGTCTCTGCAAACTATACTTCTTGTAGTTATCAATAAACCCAAATAAATATTATTTCATGCAACTTACACCAAAGTCCATCTTTCATGATGAAAATTATGAAATAAATGAGGGTTAATGTTTATGTGGTTTGAATCCAAATCATGCTTGACCATTCAAAAGCCTTTATAACCATACCTAGTCATATGCATGACAATGACATAAAATTCTATATCTTGCATGGAGTCATACCTTTCACGGGTTCTAGTATTGGTTGGACTTCACTTATGAATATCCTTCATCCTTCAAAAATGGAATTTAAGAAAATGTTTGGATTAAAACAACCACTTTCTATTCTCCCATCCACACCTTACACCAATGTAGGAATAAAATTCACCTTACATGGTTGGGAAAAGAGCCTCAAACATGGAGGAAGATGTAGAGGAGAGAAACAAAGATCAAGAAAGAAGAAAAAAAAATTGAGATAAAACACATAACTAAAACAAAGAGTTAAACTTGGATAATTTATATTTCATATATTTTAAAATATGCAATCTCTTATCATAAAAAAACACAAAGTTGCTACTCTTTTGTCTTTACTAAAAAAAACACTAAAAATCTTGAACTCCCATGTTCATTGCTTGTCTATTAAAACAAATCATACACCCTTTTTCACACAAAAATATATTAGCTAAAGACTACCAAGTTCAATGTATATCCTCTGGAAATGAGAGACAAAAAAATTTAAAAACAATTAATGTCATAGCCTCATGCAATGTGAGAAAGCTAACTAAAAATATTATGCAATAATTTTACATTCAAACTTTTTCTATAATAGTGAATGGAGGAAAAGATGGATTGGAGATAATGAAATCTTACATGCGTAAGAATATTGAAAAGTTGTAGAGATGGTGAGAGAGAATGAAGAAGATACAAAGTAGTAAAGGTGGGCAATTGGGATTAAATTCCAACACCATACCTTAATCACAACTGCTGCCATCCATGATGCCTAAAATATTTCTTTGATGGAAAAACTTTATTTTCCCAATGGCTTGGTGAAGATATCTCTATACTGTTCTCCAAACCTGTAATGGACCAAAATAATTTTTCCATCTTTGATCAACTTTCTAATAAAATGATACTTTGTGTCAATGTGTTTATTCTCTTATGAAAAATTGAGTTTTTGGATAGTGTTATTGTAAAGTTATTGTCACAAAAGATCATAGTCACTTCTAATTTTTCATGCCTTAATTATCTTAACACTATTCTCATCCAAATTCCCTAACATGTTATCCTTGTCACTGCTACATATTTAACTTCAAATGTGGAAAGGGAAACAATAAGTTATTTCTTGTAAGCTCATGAAATGACTCTCGTACCCAAATGGAATACATATCTCGATGTTCTTTTTCTGTCATCTACACTTCCTTCCAAATCACTCTCTGGATATATCCAACCAATGTAAACTCATTTTTTTTAGTATACAAAATGTCATATCCCTTTTTTGCATTAATATACCTCAAAAAAAAAAATCGTTGCTACCCAATGTGTCTCCTTTGGAATCTCCATAAATCTAGAAATTAAACTAACTACATACATTAATATATCAAGTCTAGTTATTTTCAAATACTTCAAACTGACTATTGGTGTTTGTGTAGGCTTTCTTTTTATTTTAAACCTCTTTAGAGTCTCTATTGCATACTTTTATTGAGAGATAAATATGTCATGTTTTATTTTCTTCACTTCTGTGCCTAGAAAATACCTTAACAACCCTAAATCTATCATCTCAAACTCATTTTTCATTCCCCTTTGAAATTAGCAGTGAGGATATCATCATTCCCCTTAAAATTAAGTCATATATGTACAAAACAATAATTAAAATCTTACCATTATTTAATTCTTTTTTATAACATAGATATTTCTTCATCCATTGCATATACCTATTTTTCATCTTTAATTGCATCTTCAAAATAAATAGGATCATTTAAATGTGAATACAAAGAAAAAAGATGATTCAAACCTAGACTATTCTCACTTTATTTTTTCTCATGAATGTCTCTCATACTTCTTATCTTTTTTATCTTTTCAAGATTGCAAAGTTTGGATTTGAAATGTCACTTGAAGAAGAAATTGTAGAATGTGGACTTGATGGTATTTTTTTTTCACTTAAAGGAGTGCTTGCTTGAATGTGTGGGGTTGTTCTTGTACTTGTTGAAGGTGTCACTTTAGGATTGATTTGTTGAGATTGAATGGGAATACAAGGAGTCACTATAGAAGTACTTGTGATCTAGGGGATATTTTTAGTGAAAATTCAAGTGTCTCCAATACTCTAGATTTTAGCACCATCAGAAAGAGATTGACGTCCTGATTTCAGCGCAACTTGAATGGAGTGAAAAGGAGTTTGTTTGTGCAAGTTATGGCCAGTCAAACCTTGGGTCAAACTACCATTAGGGGTCGTCTAGGAAGCGGAAAAAAATGATCATCTTAGAAATCGATGGAAGTGGTGTCAAGTTGAAGAGCTCGTCGAGATGATTCTGGCAACATTCATTTTGTCGAAATCCGTCATCGTATGCTCAAGATATTGGCAGTCAAAGTTGGGTTGACTTTGCTGACGTTAGCATGGCACAACGCACAGTCAGCAGTCGGCCAATCAATGATTGACACGTGTCATTTTCAAGTTAAAAAAGCCAATGTGGCACATTGTTGGGTGCCACATGGTGGGACATGTCATCAATTTGCACAATCAACATTGGCATACATGTCATAATAAGCGGCAAATGGTAGCTTGACACATGGCACCCTCTTGGTGCGACACATGTATCAACCATCACTCCTCCTTGTCGATGAGTTGTTAAATTTGTTAACAAAACTGTTTAGCCTGCGTTGGTCTTAAACCCACGACCTCAGGCTTCCCGAAACCGGCGACCGTTGCACCATATGACTCGCTCTTCAATTGAATCCGATGGAAAATGCTAAGCACCGAGAGTTGAACCTGTAACCACCAGGGTTCTAAAATGTGAGGCCACCACCAAGCCATTCGATAGCTTTAAAATACAGTTGGCATCGAATGGTTTTCTTGAACTATGGAAACCGAATACCCCCCCTATTTTAAATAATTTCCTCCAAATTGTTAAACAATAATCCTTTTTAAGGATTAATTGTAACTAAGGGAAATAGTTAAAGCCTGAATAAGGATAATAGGGGCTAAAATTATATCTTTTAAAAGATTATTATGTAATTAAGGGGGATTTAGTGATTTGAAAATATAAAAAATGGGAGATAGGGGGAATATTGTAAAATCAATTGGTTAAAGGCCAATTTGAGTAAATTTGATTATAAAAGGGAAGTTTAGGAGTGAGTTTGGGACTAAGATTTTTCAAGTCTAGGTGGTGAAGCTGTGAGAAACAAGGAGATTTTTCTAAGGAGATTTTCGATCATTTCTATACATCGGAGTTTTGTTATGCTGCCGAAGTGCTGGAAGGAAATGATCTTGGTGCAATTGTAATTCTGTTTTTGGAGATTAATCAGATTGGTCTCACTCTATTGGAGCGGACCAAGAGACATAGTCACATTTGTGGTGAACTCCGTTATCAGATCGTTTGCACTCTCTCTCTCTCTTCTTCTTTCTCAATTTCGTTCTTTCACCTTTAGTTTTTAATGCATAATTTCAATAATGTATGCATGAATTGTATTTCTGCTTAATTCACATGTTAATGTGTTAATTTTGTTTATGTAATTTGGATTTCATGATTTGTAAACATTAAGCATTCAAATGCAATTAGTCTAGATCCTAATTAGATCAACTTGCTAGTATTTATTCTAGTATTTATTCTTCTTTATCCTCATGTAGTAAACTTTTTGCTACATTTATTATTTTCTCCAAACTTCTATCCCATGATTCCTCTTTTATGAACTAAAAATCTCTATTGTTCATAATATTTTTGGTTATTGGATTGTATAACCTATAATCCTTTGATTCATCAATATATCCCAAAAAAATGTATTTTGTGTTAGAGTAAAAGGTTTATTTCACTTAATTAGTTTAATTAAGTCACCTTTTATTCCTTTATTAAAATTCACTTAGTTATGCATTGTAGGTATTTAATAATTATTTTAATTATTAAATACATTTTCATTTTAGGGTTTCTTTAGGGTTGCACAATCTCCTTTTATAAGGATTGATCATTGTAATTTATTTCACTCCCTCTCTAAATAATAATCTCTCAAATTTTAGAGTCATTCTTGATTTGCCTCCATTCTTCTGTTGTGATAGGTATTTTTGCATGCAGGTGTTCTTAGGTTCTGTGAAGTTGGATTTATCAACTTCTACATGGTATCAGAGCACAGACCTGTTGTTGCCTGTTTTTTTTTAATATCTTTGGAGCTTCAAGGGTTTGGGGTTTTCCTTTTTGATCTAGGGCATACCTTTTTTATTTGGTGTAGATTGAGCCCAAACCAACCTCATGGTTGCGCTCAAGAGGCCGTTTGCAAGTTTTTTGATATATAATTTGTCTAGTTTCGGTGCAGTTGGCTCAAAAGGCAAAAAAATTTCCCCGGGGTCATATAGACCCTAGGGCACGACTTCTGAGGTGAGAAATTAAAAAAATAATAATAAATATTTTTTTTAAAAAACATGCTTATGATGCTCATGATTGTAATTATCCTAATACCTCTCCTTTCAGTGATGAAGGTATCTTGGCGAGAAAAGACACAATCCTTGAGAATCCTGAGGCTCTTGTTTCTTCTTCTCCTTGTCCCCATTGGGAAGATATTTTAGCACAAGAAAATGAAATCATAGACATCACCTTACCTAATTTCCATTGTGCAGATAACTTTGAGGAACATGAGATTGTAAATGATGTGGATGATAGATTGGTCTTAAATAATCAAATCTTCAAGGTCTACAACAACCCTCTTTATGATCCTTCCCCTACACCTATTTTGGACGATATTAGGGAACAAAGCAATGAAGTCATAACTGATCATGATATCAAATTTGTTCTTCTCCTAGTATCTCTCCTAGTTATGATGAAGATACTATGTTGTTAGAAAACATAACCAATAAGAGTCATGAGAATTTTAGTTGTCCCCTTTCACCTACAAAAAACTTTATTGGGAAAACCAATTTCTTCATTAATCTTCATACTTTTGATGAAGCTCCTTTGCAAATTCCAACATTTGATGAACATATTACAAGCTCTCCTAGTATGATAGACAACATAGAATGAGAGAATGTGACCTTAGACACAACCCACAATCCAATACAATCTTTTCCTAATCTCCCCACTATCAATAATCAAATATGTTCACCCATTACTACCTCCCTTAGTGGTGATGAAGTTATTTTGGCTGAACCAAACCTTAATTGTCCCAAACATGTGGTTTGTTGTTCTCCTAGGAACTCTCCTTCTAGGGAGGAGCTTATGCACCAAAAAAAGTTAATATCCCCTTCAAAGACAATGAAGAATTATCTCACTTTTTACGGGATGTTAACAATATTCAACCTCACTACACCCTTTATCCACCTTCCAATAAACCTCATCATACCCTTTACCCACCTTCACACAAACAACAAACTCCAAATAAACCTAAACTTATCCTTTACCCACCCTCACATCCGCTTCATCCCTCTAATTGACCAAGCCACACTTTATACCCACCTAACACTGATGTATCACAACAATCTAGTGATGATAATGTTGCTCATACATATAACACACAAAATAACCCACAACTGCCACAACTAATCCCACCCTCTTTACCTCTACCCAATCCGCCTAGTGCTCCTCATTATAACCATCCTACAAAGGAGTATGATCTTGTTGAACAATTAAAGAATACTCCTACCAAGATCTCCCTTTGGGATTTGCTTCAAATTTCACTAACTTATAACACCATTCTTCAAACCGCTCTAAAACAAATCACAATTCCTCCTGAAACCATTCCAAATGATGTGACAGCTCTCATCCACAAACATAATCTTGACATTACTTTCCATCAACATGAGCTGCCTCCTTTGGAGTTACAAAAACAACATGATTCCTTTATGATAATTTCTCAATTTAATTGCACAGATTTCAAACACACTCTCATAGATAATGGTTCTACACTTAATGTGTGTGGTGTGAGTCTCCTTGATCGATTAAAAGTTGATAGATCACAAATCATACCTAATTATGTTTCCATTCAAGGATTTGATAATACAAAAAAGCAACCGCTTGGTGTAATCACTTTACCTATTATGGTTGGGGTGGTTACTTTGCAAACTCCTATTCATGTCATGCCTTATGATCTTTTGTACAATCTTCTTCTAGGCAGACCATGGATTCATGAGATGAATGCAATTCCTTCAACCCTTCATTGTATAATGAAATATGTCTATAACAATTAAATTTATCAAGTTGACGTAGATCTCGAGCCTGAAAGTTGCTTACATCTTGAAAATAGAACTACAAGTCCTCTAAACACATTGATTCCCACCTCTAACATAGAAATTGAACATAATGATCGGGAATGGCACTCTAAATTCTTTGGTGATGATTGGGGATCCTTAGAATTCACACCATCAATTATGGGTGAATACATATTCACACAAAAGAAAGATGAGAAAAAAAATAACAAACCATCATGTCAACACAAAATTCGAATAACCTTTCAAAAGCATCCACCTCAACCACTTTTGACAATGCCACAAATTCTACAATCACCCCTGACGAACATAACAAAGAAAAACCCCCCGATTCGAAAACACTGAAACAACTTTATGGAAAAGGGTATGACTTCATGAAACAATTTGGGTATCACGGAAAAGGATGTGGTGCTCGAGAGCAAGGTATCTGCAACCCTATAGAGCTTAACACACAACAAACAACTCATGTTTTTGGTTATTCTCCTTCACTCAACATCAATACTATCACGCAAGACTCTTCCAAGACTCTTTCTTATTCAAATCAATAAACTTAGTTGTTGCTTCTTGCCATGTAATAGTTGTAGGATCATAGTATTCTCACTATTACATGTTTCAAATCCCTTGCAAGGGGCAAATACCATCATCCATTCTAGGCTCACCTTCATCCTACACTAAGTGGGGGCAAAGGGGTAGAAAGCCTTATCCTTGTATGTCACTTGTCGTTGTCTCTTTTGACTACTCGTCAACTTTTCATGAAAATATAAGAGCAAGTTTGAGATGTGAATGACATGTCTTAAGATTCACTCGCATGTGACATATTCTCTTCCTTCATGACGCAGCTTATCAAAAACATATGATTTGGCATAGGGCTTTTTGAATAAGCTCCCATCTTCTTCTTCTTCTAATTTAAAGCAATTGATCATAGCAATGGTGCTTGCAACCACTTTCAAGTGGGGGAATACATTACCACTAATTCGTTTGCATCCTTGGTTCCTAGTGTAGCCTTGTCGTTTGGGTGATGCATTCGTCACTTTATGGATGACATTGGGTGTGATTTCCTTCATAAGTGTGATCTTTCTTAGCATATTACATTCCTCTTGGTGGCTTGATGCGACGCACTGCATCCCCTAAGATGTGAATATACTATTCTTTGATTGGTCCTCTCTTGGAGACATTAGACACAATGTTCCCTAAGTGATTGACCTTGCATGAACTGAACAAGACTCCTTTGAACATCTTTTCACATTTTACATTTTTACACTTTACATTTATTTTTACATTTTGCATTCCTTTTTGCCACCTTGCATAACACAACTTGCATGACTATGGTACCTTTCTTTTTGTTTATAGCATTTTTCCTTGTGGTGCCTTGTTAAAGTTATCAACAGGTATAACTTTGGCATGGTTGAGTGGGAAGACCACCTAGTGGCATGACTTTTCCACATGGCCACCTTTGTGTTTGTGAGTGCATACCAACTAGTGTATGTATCTTACTTTTTGGGCTTTCTCACCCCGCAGACAACTAGTTTCATGGCCCCAGAGTGAGTATGCAATTTGGCCTTTCTCACTTGGCGGACAACAAAGAAGTCATGTCAACCTAGAGTGAGTACATTTTTTCCACCCGGTCTTTCATTCTTGTCATTGCATGACTTTGTATCTTGGGGGCTTGATATACATGTGGATTTCTTTTGAATGGCTATTTTAGTGTGAGTTTGAAGCAGGTTCATCCTCTCACTAAAGTGGGGGCTAAATGTATCATAGAAAAAATGACCCTTTGCTTGATATGAGATTCATTGGACTTAATGAAGTCTTAATCTAGTGTTGTGAGGCATTTTATTTGTCCACACTAGGTCTTGGACCCTTGCAAATCAAACAACGTGCTTTTAATGGCATCTTGTAAAGGTGTTGTAAAGTATTTTTTAACCTATTTCTCTCTAATTCAACATTATAAAATGTGTTCAATAACATTATCACATCAATTTAGAAGGTTTTTAACTTAATCTTAATGATAAACTAGTGTTGTAATGTGATTTACACATTCACATTGGTTTTTGTGCCCTTCTAGGCTACGTGGACCTAATTTTAGTGTTGTAAAGTGTATGTAATCACACTTTCGCATTGATTTATGTGTCCCAAGCCCTATTCAACATTTACATAATCAGTAACAGGTCCTAATTAACCCATATTGTGCATCTTGAGGCTTTAATTGATCAAATACCCGACGAGATGTCGTTTTAGACCTTATTTCCTGATTCCTTGGCTTCTTAGGTGTCAGAATGGCCCCTGTGGGACCCATTCACCATGCATGGAGAATTAGTCTCATCTAGGTGGGACCCATTCGCCATGTGTGGCGAATGAGTCCTATTTGGCCCCATTTTGACCGTTGAGCAGGAAATAAAGTGAAAGTTGAATTAATTTTGCTTCATGTTGGCCTATGATGAGGTATTATTAGGTACTAAGGCACAATTGTCTATAAATAAGTGTTTCCATCCTCATTTTACATCTAACAATTCATTCTTACATCTCTCATCATTAATTCATCTTCTCATCCAAGTCAAGCAACTTAGGGTTTCTTCATTAGAAGTCATCAAGTTAGCTTTCTAAAGCATTCAAGGGTTGAATCTTCATGTTATGTTGCAGACTCTCAAGATCAAATCATAATGACAAGGTAATCATCTCCATTGTTTCATGTTTCATTACTTTATCTCATCACTTTGGTTTAATTACCTAAATGGGGTTTGACCAAGAAAACCCTCATGCCCTAACATTCAACATATCTCTTTCTTGTTTTGTATGTTTGCAAATTTAGGAATCTTGGAAGCTTAAAAAACATTGAAAATTGCATTTCAAATTCATTCAAGTCATCTCTTCATCATTCAAGTCAAAACATCAACAAAAAGTCACTTTTAGACCCGAATCTAGTAGTTTCAAAAGCGGAGACCTGTAGGAGACATAAGTGCAGATCTAATTCCATAGAATCAACTCCTGATTTTGCAGATTCCTGTAAGTGGACTGATTCGCCACCCATGGCGAATGAGTCCCCTTTGTATGCTTGGAAAGTGGTTTTCTCATATTTCAACTCTTGATAGTTAGAAACAGGTTTTTGGAACTTTTCACCAGAAGCAGGACTAATTCGCCATGCATGGTGAATGAGTCCTAGTGGCTATTAACAGAGGTTTCTGAGACATTCCAGAATCTTTCAGTGACATCAATCTGCCTCCAGGTGCACTCTGTTCAATCTCATCAGCTTCTGTTTCCATTTGCTTAAGTTTCTAGCTCATATTTGCATTCAATATTGTGTTTTCCAGCACTTTTGTATTAGATCAATTTACATTCTTTAGTCTACATTTTCATTAAGTTTCCAGCATTAAAACACATTCACACTCCACATTTTCTTTTCATTCTTCCATCCTTTAGTCTTGAGTGTTAACATTGTGTATTTTGGCCTATTTTCTCTCTACTTCTAGGTGAAAAATCCTAGGAGGAGCTAAGAAGGATTTGAGTGCCAAAATCCTTCATTATAACTTTCTCATGGTGTTACCACTAATCCCTATCAATTTTTCATTCCATTCACCATGTCAAACATTTTCATTTTTTCAACTTGCATTCATTTTTCATTCATGTTTATCAAGAAGCCTTGTACTTGATTTTTACTACAAACTATATGCCTTTTTTTCTTTGATTAATAGGTGAACACTTCTTAGGAGTTAAGACACTCTCTTCCCTAACAAATTTGAAGTTTGTACCCACTCTTAAGTTAAGGTTACCCCCTTGACGATGTTGTCATGGTAGTTGTCAAGACTTATCAATATTATCAGGTCGGCCGTTACATTGTCCTTTTGATCCAACAGGTCCCAAATTTCACATGTAACATCAGGAGGTGATTCTAAGCAACTTTTATTCAGATCTCTTCAACTCAAAGGCTCATCTTATCCTAGTTATTCAAGCCCTGCAAGGAAACCTTTTTGTCAATACAGAATGTAAAACAAGGTTATATCTAATCCAATGTATTGGCATGACACAATAGTAAAGTTGTTAAGTTAGCTTTTGACAGAATAGTTCCCAAAATTCAGAACAACAACTATTATAAGGTAACCAAACCCATTAAGGGAACAATTCTACTAAATAAGTAAGCATTTTACAAAAACATCTAAAAAACAAGTGTTGTTGTTGGGTAAATTTTCTGGAGAAGGTGAGAAATTTTCCTGCAGTCTGTTGCTTTTCTAATAGCTTATAGTAAATATATCTGCTAGGCATTCTTGCTTGACACAATGAGAACTTTGAATGAGATCAGTTGACAGGCCTGTAATTTCTGTAAAATCAGTAATAATGCAGCATCATATAGAGAATGTTAAGCAGTAAATTTTGCACAAACTCAATGTGAAAACAGTGAATTTATAGTCTTTTCATTTTAAAATCACATTGCTTGATTTGGGAACTTGCACCCAATTGTTTCTTTTTATTGGCATCGATTGAACTTTGTTATATCCAATATCTATTGCATGAATTTGAAATTTGTGTATTGAGTTTCATGCCTATTGCTCTCCAAGCCCCATATGACCTAGCAACACCCACAGTTGTGTAATAAATTCGCCTCCAATAATTGAGTGCTCTGCATGAACCATAGGCTTCCTATTGGAAGAAGCATAATAAATGAGCAAGGCAGCCCAATAATTTGACAATATCCTCCATCGTTCTGCAATTTCTATTCTCAACAGGTCCCTTGCTAATCTTACCCCATTTCCTAATGTGGATGAACAATTGTAATTCTTCAAGTCTTCAATATCATAGATGGAGAGAAAGCGAATAAGCTCAGAGTGGACTTCTATGGAAACCAGTCTGCCAATGTCGGGATGGATAGGCAAAAAATCACGGCTTGAAACCAGCAAATAAGCGGAATAGTTGGAGAGTGTCTTGCTGAGACGAACACACCTTTCTATCTCTTCATTATCACGATAGGAGTTATCCAGGTTCCCAGCCTCAAGGTCAACCAAGTGATCATGACGGTTGTTCTCATTAAGTGTGGAGTGTGTGCTCCAAAACTCCATCTCGCAAATTGTTGTAGCTATGTGCCACTGTAGAATTATATGTTCATGGTCTGTATTGGAACCCCACCTCAGCTCTCTCCTCAAGATATTATCATAAGAACTAACCCTGTTTCTGCAAGCCTGAAATGAATCTTCACTAGGAGATTTAGCTTTTACTTGATCAATGATGAATTGTTTGAATTCGTCTTCAACAGGCTTTGATTTGATGTACCAGGCCGTAACAAAGTCTGTGAGGCTCAGAAATTTAGCCAGCTTCCATTTGGACGATGAGATGGCAGAGCAAGTTTCTATTACAGTGTATTGCTGGATCGATTTCTTCCAATACCGACGTTCACGCAATCTCCGAAGCTTGCTGAGCAGCTTGAGAGCGATCTTCTTCAACTTGGCCAGGGACTGTAGTTGAGAGGAAGAATGTTGGATATCTGAGCAAATTAACCAGACCAAGGTCGAATCGGAAGCTATAATTCTGATCAATTGAAGCAGCTCCACCATCATCGCTACAGAAATGATTATATAGGCCACCGTCCTTTGAACTTCATCGACCAGTTCATCATTCCCCTCTCTTCCAATCAATCCCCTGTAAACCAAATACCCACCAAGTCCCAGCAAAGGGATATTGACGATCCGCATTATAATCCCCAATTTGCCGTAGGCTGTGCCCCTTGACTTTGAGAACAATGTATCGTACATGAACTTTAGTTCTATCTCTATCACTGTAAATATCTTCTCTGAAGATAAATGAGATAAACCTTCATTAAAAAAGAATTGTCTGGTCTCTTCCTGATAACATTCATGAAAATGCAGATTTAAGTACCTCCTCATATTCATTTTGAACAAGGCGTGAGACAAACAGAGGATGTAGTTTTCCGTTGCCTGTTGACCCTCATATTCCCAAACATTTTGAATGGTTACTGCCTCTTTTGTGCACAATCCGCGATTTCGTACTGATTCCCACATCTTTGTTATACCCATAACCACATATTTGCATGGGGCCGAGTACTTCGGTAAGCTCATATAGCCGTACACTGGGTAACAGTAGCTCACTAATTGGGAGTAGCTGGCCAATCTCAAGGCAACTGTTCTTTCTGCATATTTCAAAACTCCTGCAATTAAAAAGATCACTGGACCAGCTAATAAATCCCTTTCCAGTCCGGATACGCATAAAACATAGGTTGCAACTGATGTCTGGTACAGCATATTCATCAGGTGTCTTGTCCAGAGCTCATTGTCAACGGTGGAATATGCAGTGACAGTATCTGGGCCTCCCAAATGCAGCAGCAACAGGGGAGCCCATACTCCGAATATCCTAGTGTGAATGGATTTGTGTGCCATGATCCCAAGGGCGTAGATAGCCACAGCATCTGCAGAAATATATGCCAACCACAGAAGTAACTGCAAAACTCTCCTTGAACTGCGATGTCTGAGTGAACCTCCAAATGCCAACACAAGCTGCAGGGTCATGCTACCCAGGACTACACCACTGATCAGCAAACTATCAGAAAACCACGCCATAGCGAAATGGCTGCAAAACAAAAAGAAATGAAGCTATTATTAGGATATTTAATGTTAATTGTTGAAGGAAGTCAATAGTTTAATATTGAAGCTGTCATAGTTTACCTACATCAGGGAGAATCTGGACTATATAATCCATATTGCAGAAAGTACTGATGGCAAGTACAACGAGGAGAATAGAGTTAATTTTTTTTGTTTTAATAACTTTAAGTTGTAGGAAAATTTGTTAATTGATAGTAATTTGTGATATGTTGTTGGAGGAAAAAGTTGATTTATAGAAACTATTTTGGTTGTTTAGTACGTTGTTATGGATCATAAAGCAAAAGGTCTAATCATATTGTGTCTAGCAAATTTTGTTTTAATCAATGTTTAGAAAGAATCTATTGTAAAATTATTGCGGAAGCGGAAGTAATCAGGGGAGATCTATCAAACTATTTTTTTTAAATAATTTTATTTTAAAAAGACATTGCATTGTTTAAGAATGAAAGGTGGACAAATTGTAGACCACTTGAAAGCATTTAATATGTTGGTGGTTCAATTATTATCAATTGATGTAAAAATGGAAAAAGAAGAGAGATGTCAAATTACATTTAATTTTAATTGTTGAAGGAAGGCAATAGTATAATAGTGAAGCTGTGAGCTTATTACATTAGGGAGAATATGGACTATAGAAGTCATATTGGCAAGTATATACGGCATAGAGAATAGAGGTAAATAATTTTTTTTAATAATTTTAAGATGTAGGAAAATTTGTTAATTGATAGTAATTTGTGAGATGTTGTTGAGGAAAAAGTTTAGAGACTTATAAAAGTTTAGGATGATGCCCATGAAGAATCTATTGCAGAATTTTTGTGGAAGAAATTATGTAAAGATTTATCAAATTAATTTTTTAGTTAATAATTTTAAAAAAAAAATTATTCTTTAAGAATGAAAAGCGGACAAGTTGTAGATCACTTGAAAGCACTTAATATGTTGGTGACTCAATTAATATCAATTGATGTGCAAATGGAAAAGGAAGAGATGTGCCAAATTTTGATTTGTTCTTTTGTTATGGTTATAGGAAGTACTTGTGTAACTTTGAAAGTTGAAGATGTTGTAAATTCTTTGCTTTCTAAAGAAATGAGAGGGAAAATATCTATTAGTGCCAAAGATGCTCTAAATGTATGGGAAAGACCTAAAGAAAAAGGAAAGAAGAATGAGAAGCATGAAAATTCTAAATCCAAATCGAAGAGGAAATTCAAATTTCTTGGAAAGTGTAAGGTTAAATGTTGGAACTATGGTAAACCTGATCACTTCTAAGAGGATTGTA
>VDFB02026320.1:129326928-129403524 GCA_007258455.2 Sequoia sempervirens
AACACTATAGAATAGTCTAAAGAAAATTCCTCTAGTTTAACCATAGCTTCTTATTATCCATATTTCTATGTATTTATATACCAAGGATGTAGATCTTACAGCTCCTAGATATTTCATCTCAAAACTATACTCTAACTAAACCTTGATTTCTCTAATCAACACTTCATTAGTCTTGATTAACATATCACCAACATGGTGGATGCAATCCTCCTCTCCAAATATACAAAAATCACTTTGGTCTACTTGTTTTCATTTGTTTTTAAAGCAACTTCCTTTTTCATTTCATACATTCTAGTACCTACTGCCTCCATTTTTGTATTTCCATTTTCCCATTGCACATAGTGTACATGCTCCTTCCTCAACTTCTCAAGAGCAGGAATAATCTCTTAAGTGAATAAATTATCTATTATCATTCTTCTAAACCATTTCTCGCCATCGCCCTCCATCATACCAACCCAAAAACATTATCATTATCCCTCCTCCATCCTATAAATCCATTTTGGGTGCCTATTTCCCACAATCCACCATCACATCTCCTCTCCTACCAAGTCCATTTTGGGTACTTCTATCCCTCCCACCCTACCACTTCCTATCGCTCACCTTCCCTCTTTCTCTCCCTCCCTCTATTCCTCCCACCCTACCACTTCCTATCTCCCTCCTTCCCCCTCTCTCTCCATCACACACATGCACAAAACCTCTCTCCACCTACCCCTCCTTCCCTCCCTCCCTAACTCTCTCTATACCTATCCCTCCCACCCTACCACTCTCTATACCTATCCCTATCTCTCTCCTTCCCTCTTTCTCTCCCTCCTTCTCTCCCTAGCACCCTACCACTTCCTATCTCCCTCCTTCCCTCTCTCTCCCCCTCCCTCTATTAATGATCTAGTGATAACTACTTTCAAATCTAGATCTTGGTAAAATAATTTATGCCATTCAAATAGTTTATCAAATCATTCATCCCTAGAGTATGTTTCTTTATGTCCTTCTTCATAGTGTAAGTATTCTCTTTATAAAAATGTATGAATTTATTCTCATACTACCATGGCTAAGATTCCCAAAAATAAATGACATATATCCTTTAAAATGATGCAATACTTCCTCATGATATGCACTTATCTTAAATTTTAACAAGCATTGGTCACTTACTAGAACCTTATGTTATTTCTACAATTGTGTTGGTTTTTATATTAATTTGGCTATTCTAAAGATACTTATATTTAGTCTTGTATATATTTCTAAGATACTTCTCCTGTGTACTAGTTCTTTATTGATATCATCACTATTTAACAAAAGTCTTTTCATGATCAGTGAATTACCTCTCTCTAATTTATTTATTGGGATTTGTCATCTTCTTGAGTCTTCATAAGCATTGTAACTCTTGTGCAACCTTTATGTCTTCTATCAATACTCCATTTTCTTTGGAAAAATTCAAATACTCTATGTCCTTCTATTCCACATCTAAAATACAATCATATGAAGGTTGTTTCACTACATCTAACATATCATCCTCCATCTATCTAATATTCATCTATTCTTTTATTTCATTATGAACTATGTATACTTCCTCTTTGTTCAGCTTCTTCATTATAAGGTCTTTCAACACCATCTTTATGTCTCTCTTTGGTTTAATCCATCATCATTGTTGCATTAATACATTAGGTTAAACCTTAAATCCTAAACCCTAAACCTAACATCTATCATCATTGCATTAATCCATTGCATGAAACTATAAACGATTAATGTTATCCATATTTACACTATAATTGATTTAATTGGATAATTGAAGAAGGCTCACTTTTACCATGTAATTGATGCAATCATCGTAATTAATCATTCAAAGTTTCCCTGAAATGTGTTTATAATGCATGTGGATGAGAGTTTGAAATATTCAAATGCCTTATAGAAGCTATGAATTATTAAATCCATAAATCCATTTTGGTGCCTATTTCCCACAATCCACCATCACATCTCCCCCTCCTACTAAGTCCATTTTGGGTCCTTCTATCCCTCCCACCCTACAACTTCTTATCTCTCTCCTTCCCTCTTTCTCTCCCTCCCTCTATCCCTCCCACCTACCACTTCCTATCTCCCTCCTTCCCCATCTCTCTCCCTCACAAAAACACACACAACCTCTCTCCACCTACCCCTCCTTCCCTCCCTCCCTAAATCTCTCTATACCTATCCCTCCCACCCTACTAGTCCCTATCTCCCTCCTTCCCTCTTCCCTCGCACTCTACCACTCTCTATACCTATCCCTCCTACCCTACCACTTCCTATCTCCCTCCTCCTCCCCTCTCTCCCTCCCTCTCTCCCTAACTCTCTCTATACCTACCTCACCTACCCTACCTCTCTATATAATGCAAATACATAATCGGAGGTAGATGGTACTATAATGTATGAAATGAAAAAGGAATCTACTCTAAAAACACTTAAAAAGAAGTAGACCAAAGTGAATTAGATAGATAATGTATTGTCTAAATAGATTCTTCCTTCTCTTGAGAAGTTGAGGAATGTGTGTGTGTAGTATGTGCAATGGGAAAATGGAAATAAAAAAGTGGATAAAGTCAAGAGGTTTTGTATTACATATTAATTTTTGCAAGAAAAGAAAATGAGAGATGATGCTACAAGTGAATTTGAACAAATGAAGTCAAAGATTCTTGAACTTAAGAATTCCATGGAATAAATACAATTGGAAATACTTCTATCTATCTCTCATCTCTCACTATCCCTCCTAACCTTCCTCTCCCTCCCTTTTTCCCTCTTTACCCCATCTCTCTTTCCATCTACCCCTCCCTTTATTGTTCACTCCCTCCTTCCCTATCCCCCTTACCAAATTTGAGTGATATGGGTGATATGATTGTCCCTCTTTCCCCCATCTCTCTCTTACCAAATTTATCATAATTTTGTAACTCAAATGACAATCTAGGAGTATGTCTCTAGATGCTTCTCACTCTTTGTACATCTACTACACAACCATTATGAGGATAGGGATAGAGGAAATTATTACCATATAGAGATTAGCATATTTTTTAAGTAGAGCAGTCAAGATGATAAGGAGGATGATGGGTCTAACAATAACCACATTATTTCCCATTGCACATAGTGTGCATGCTTATCGCCAATTCTACATTTCCATTTTCCCATTGCACATAATGCACATGCTCCATCCTCAACTTCTCAAGAGGAGTAATCTCTCAAGTGCAAGAAATTATTTTGAATTATAACGTAATGTCCAACAAGCATTTGTATGTAGATAATGAAACATGGAAAGATTCTTAAAACTAGAGGTAGCAGGTACTATAATGTATGAAATGAAAAAAGAATTTTCTCTAAAAGCACTTAAAAAGAAGCATCTACCAAAGTGAATTAGATCATAAAATTTGTGCAAGCCAAGAAAGTGAGAGATGATGCTATAAGTGGATTTGAACAAATGAAGTCAAAGATTGTTGAACTTAATAATTCCATGGAACAGATACAATTGGAAATAATTCTCTCTATCTCTCATCTCTCACTATCCCTCCTAATGTTCACATGAACGGAACTTTCAAAATTTACCACAACTATTACTTAGAGTAAAAATTGTGTTTCAATTTCCTCATATGATGGAAAAAGAAATGCACAAAATAACTGCAGTTTGGAAAACATAATGGGTTGTGAGTGATTGCATTGTTCTTTTTCTAAGTTCAAGGGTGGAGAGCTTGAGGAGGATTTCTAGGTGATACATAAAACTGATCAATTGGGTTGTTATGTGTAGAGGGTTTTACAACAATATGTGGGTTGCATGTTTCATAACACCTAGTGTTTTCCAACCTGTAATTGTTTTAATGAAAACCTTTTCTTATTTAGAGAGTACAAATGTAATGAAGAGTACTTTCAAAATTTACCACAACTGTTACTTAGAGTAAAAAATGTGTTTCAATTTCCTCATATGATGGAAAAAGAAATGCACAAAATAATCATAGGTTAGAAAACACAGTGGGTTGTGAGTGATTGCATTCTACTTGTTTTAATCTGAAGGGTGGAGAGCTTGGGGAGGATTTCTAGGTGGGGGATACACAAAACTAATCAAATTGACTTGAGGGATGACTAACCAATTGGGTTGTTATGTGTAGAGTGTTTTACAATAGTATGTGGGTTGAAAGTTTCATATCACCCAATGTTTTCCAACCTACAATTGTTGTAATGAAAATATTTTCTTATTTAGAGAGTACGAATGTAATGAAGGGCACTTTCAAAGTTTATCACAACTATTACTTAGAGTAAATTTTTTGTTTCAATTTCCTCATATGATGGAAAAATAAATGCATAAAATAATTGTAGGTTGGAAAACATAGTGGGTTATGAGTGATTATACTATCTATGTATAATTAGAGGTTGGAAAATAGTGGGTATTATGAAACCTGCAACCCATATTCTATTCTAAAACCCTCTAACCTAACAACCCAATTGGTTAGTCACCCCTCAAGTCAATTTGGTTAGTTTTATGTGGGTTGCAAGATGAATATAACCTCCTTAAACATTATGATTATGAGTCTATGAATTATTAGTCATAAATATTTTCCACGAATTATGAGTATATGAATTATTAGTACAACCACAAATGTGAAGCTAATAGACTAATGTTTAGGAAGAACTATGAATAACTACAATGAAGTAATGTAAGTAGGGGATGTTATCATCCTAAATGTATGGTTGCACAACATAACATACATGAAATAGATTTACAAGAATGTATTTGACCTCCTCCATTTGTTTTCTTATCTACAAATGAAAGGCTATAGACTAATTCCTTTATGTATTTAACATGGTTTGCAATTTGTTTTCTTTTCTGTAAATGCACGGTATAATTGTAGGTTGGAAAACACAAAGGGTTTGAGTATATGGTTTATGAAACTTGAAACCAATACATTATCTATCTCATTCACTTTGGTCTACATCTTTTGAACTATTTTTAGAGTAGATTCCTTTTCCATTTCATATACTCTAGTACTTGCACAAAATAATTGCATGTTGGATAACACAATGTCAGTTTCCATTATTTCATTTTACATGTTCAAAGTTAAATAGTGGAGAGTATGGGGGAGTTATATTTGAGGGATACATAAAAAATAACCAAATTGATACAACATACATGTTGAATACTTTAATTCATACAAAGACCCTTATCTAGTTTAAAATCCAAATATTTTATACCTCTTATCTAAAACTATGTACCCTTTTAAGCCATCTCCTATTTGTAAAGCTAATTTTCTTGTATGAAACATAATTTAAGTCAAGGATCTTATATATCCCCTTAATTCCATCCTATTAGGACCCCTTAATTTATTGTCTTAGCTATCCTAAATTCATCCCCATGAAAAATATATGCACAAAACAATTGTAGGTTGGAAAACATAGTGGCCTGTGAGTTATTTCATTATACTTGTTCAAAGATCAAGGGTGGCGAGTTTGGGGAGGAGTTGTAGGTAGGGGAAACAAAAAACTAACCAAATTGACATGAAGTGGTGACTAACCAATTAGGTTGTTACATGTAAAGGGTTTTACAACAATATATGGGTTGCAGGGTTCATAACACCTAGTGTTTTTTAACCCACAATTATTATAATTGCATCTAGAAGTTGATCATCAACACATTTTTCCTTATCCCCATTACTCTTACCTATTAACACCCCCTACTATTCGTAATAAGTGCAGGTTGGAAAACACAGTGGGTTGTGAGTGATTGCATTCTTCTTTTTCTAATAGTGGACAATGTGTTTTCCAATACTACAAAAAATGTGAGCATTTTTTTTGTTCCAATCAGATGAAGAAAGTGAAATGTTATTTTTATTGTACCAAAGAGTTGTTCTAAAATTGAAGGTGGACTTCATTACGTTGTTGGTGCATATGGAACAAAAATTCATAAGTAAATAACAAAGGACAGTGTGTTTTCCAACACTAGAAATAATGTGAGCATTTTTTTGTTCCAATCAGATGAAGAAATTGAAATGTCATTTACTATGTACCAAAAAGTTATTCTAAAATTTGAAGGTGGACTTTATTATATTCTTGGTGCGTACGAAACAACAACTTTTTATAATGAAATAACTGATAGGGAACACTGTGTTTTCTAGCACTGCAAATAATGTGAGCATTTTTTTGTTCCAATCAAATGAAGAAACTAAAATACCATTTTTACTATATCAAAGAGTTGTTCTAAAATTTGAAAATGGACATTATTACATTGTTGGTGCATATGAAACCAAAAAAATTCATAAGAAAATAACTAATCAAGTAACATACATTAGACAAAAACTATTTAAATAACATTTAAAACAACTTTACTAATGCAAAAATTCATAATCATAAATTAGTCTCAAATTACCATATTCATTCTAATATGAACTCAACATAAAATTCTTGCCAAAATGATTACTAATCCCACATCTGTCATCTACTATTTTTAACCATAAGATCTGTTAAATTCAGATCCACATCAATCTTAAAATTTACTTTGATATGTTCACAAACTTGTGACTGTAATTAGATGAAGATTAAATTATAAACCCTTAAATAAAAATACTACACCTACCTATCCCTATAATGCATAGACAACACAAAGCTAATTAAACATTGACCAAACTTCCAATCACTTAACTATGTAAATCCAATCACTGAAACACATCTACCTCCTTGGTTTCTTCTCCCAAACCAAGTTTTAGTAGGATTTTCAAAATAAATTTAACATCCTCCTCAATATTTTCATGCCTTTAAGTGAAATGCCCACAAAGTTCGGTATATATTTTTCTGTCTTCGGATGACTGGAAGCGGCATTATTCCACCATATAGCATTTATTCCCATGACAGAGTAGACTGAAAATGCATGTGGGAAGATACACTTTGGCCATAAGCGTCATTATCTACTATGAGAATACACTTATGTGCAAAGCCCGTCCCACGCTCTCATGCCATCGCTTGCAATGAGAATGTTGTGTAATTTGGCTTTACACCTGCCAGTTGAATTTGCTTAAAAGTTTTGAAGGCTTCTTCAATAAGTCTGTTTCTGCGCACATCCAACAATCATTACGGTGCTTGAGACCACGTCCCTTTGAGGCAGTCTGTCAAGTTGTTCACGTGCCTTGTCTATGCTTCCCTTTTTGCAGACTCAAAATCTCGATGGAAAGTTGGAAACCCTATGCTTCCAGATCTCGCATGCATGTCTACCAGAGCATTTCCAACTCTGATATCTCACGTTAGATGGACGTCCATACCCAGTTCGAAAGCTCCATACTCTGATTGAAAGCTCCATACATAGCGACCTATTCTCTTAGGCTTAGGAATGCTTAAATGGAACGCTGGTCCATTCTTCCCTGCAGCTGCAGAAGTTGGCGGACAAAGTAGTTTAAGAACTCCCGCTTGTTTTTGAAATTCAAAATGTCCGTCCTACGTTTCATTTCCACGAACTAACATCCGTTTGCCTCCCGTGACCTCCGCGGCAACGGCTATCCAGCCCCAGGAATGCACCGGGGCATGGATGTTGGATAGCATACCATAACTGACACCACTGACAGCCTCCTATTTTTGATTTTCGAGCACATCATACCTTTCGTACAGCAGGCAAATAATCATGTATTAATATTTCCAAATATAATAGGGGAGAGGGCTTAGTAGTCGTGCACCCTAACTTCGCGCTTCTAATTATCCTATGTCGAAATTTCAAATCACTCCCAATTTTTTACAGCAGCTTACTTGGCAAGTTCTCTGCTTATAACTAAGGTTTCAGGGCCACATCATCAAATATGATGCCACATCAGCATGCGTTTTTGTCAAGGTGTCCAAAAGGCCCCAAAAAATAGTGAGACTAATTCTCCTGCATTACATCATGAGTAGCTTAGAATGGGATGTGGTATCACATGATTGGTTGCTTGACTTCCAAAAAGCATACATTTTGTTTTAATTCGTAGCCCAAATCACCATTATATAAACACCATTGGCATTATATTTACCAGACAAGTGCAATTTACTATTGAATTTATGACTATTGGGCCTCCTGTTTCAGAATAGTATATCTTTGGAGATTTAGAGATCAAATTTGATTTCATAATATGTTTTTTTATATTGTTTTATATATATAAAATAAAAAAATATTTTTATGTTTACTAATTTTTGAAAATAATTTAAATTATTTGATGGTTTTAAATTATTTAAATTGTATTTAAATTTATTTTTTAAATTATTTTTATATTTAATATTATTTTTACAAATTGATTTGAATGTATATTTGTATTTATAGTTAATAATATTATTTTAAAAATGTTAATATTATCTTTAAATTATTTGTATGTCTATTATAAATTTATATTTTTTTAAATACTTTTTTTAGATTTAACAATCTTTTAAAGGAGACTTATTATTTGAATTGTGATTGTATTTAATTTTTTAATTATTTTTATATTTAATATATTTTTTTTATAATTTTGATTTGAATTATGTTTGTATTTATAATTAATAGTATTATTTTTAAAAATATTAGTAATGTCTTTAAATTATTTGTATTTGTATGTTTACTATAAATTTATATTCTTCTTTAAATAATTTTTATGTTTGACAAATCTTTTAAAAGTGCCTTAAAAATAATTTTTATAATTTTCAAGTTAAATTGTATTTAATGTCTATCTTTTTATATAATTTATTTATATGTTGACTAAAATATTACAGTGTTTAATAAAAAATCATTTAAATTTAGTATTTACTAAATTGTTTCCATGAACCTTAAGGTTTTATGCCATTCAATGATTTACTCTTTACAAATTTTTTCAAAGAGGGTGTATACTTCTTCAAAAATACAGGTCAACAAATTTTTTAAAAAATATAACATAACAACATAGGTACTTGCCATTAGTTTTTCTTATACTACAAATATTTTTAACAAAATTCCAAAGGAATGGGCATAGTTTCTTCTACCTTTCTTTATATTATGGGTTTTTTTTTTTCTTTGATTTTTTTCAAATCACAAATATTTTCAACAAAATTCTACACGAATGGGCATGATTTCCTCTAACTTTCTTTCTATTGTAGGCATTTCTATACCTATAATTTTTATTAGACTAAAAATGTTTTCAACAAAATTCTAGAGAAATGGATATAGTTCTTTTACCTTTGTTTATATTGTGTATACTTCCAAAAAAAAGAAACAATTTTTAAGTATCAAAACTCTAGGTCCACATTTCTTCTTCAAAAAACCAAAGGAAGTTAAATCATCAAAAGATGAATTTTTATTTTAATGTGAAGCATGGAGTCTATAAGATAAGTTAGATTTAAAAGAGTATTCAATTTGTATAAAATGTTCCATTGAGATAGTATGAGGTTAAGGTTATCGCTCTCAAGGATTGCTACTTTAAGCTAGAGTAATAGAGATTGGAAAGCATTTTCACAATTTAAACAAGGGTTGTAAAGACTAAGTTTACATCAATTACAAAATTATTAAACATATAAATAATTTAAATAAAGATACAAGCACTTAAAATAATAACTTAAAACTCGTAGTGTAAGCACTCAAAAGTAAATTAAAATATTTTATAGAACTCTAACCCTAATTGAACCCTAACCTTGCAAATTGTAATTCTAATCCTAATTAACCATAGCAATAATTATAAACCTATAAGAACTTTGACCTTAACTAATAATAGAACCCTCACACTAATCTAAACCTAACCTTAACCATAATTGAACCATCAACCTCATTGAACTTTAACCCTAATTAAATTGTAATCTAACCCTAACCATAATAATAATAGAGTATTTTAATAATTATTACTATTAAATATAATATATAATAATATATATTTTATATTAATTATATGTTACATTATATTTTTATTTGGTAATTTTTAATATAAATATAATATATAATAAATATAATATTTTAAAAATTAAATTTGCATTATATAAAATATAAAAAAATAAATTGACATTATATAAATATAATTAATTATTTTTAAAAATGAATATCTTAGTTTTAACATTTACTAAGAACTAGAATTAAAACAAGTAAATAAAACTAAATAAATAAAAATAGTTCTTTAAAGAAATATAAAATAATATTTAAATAAATAAAAATACTCTTTAAATAAAATAAAATAATTTAAAACGTTAAAATTTATGTATTGTATATAATAGATAAAATGATTAAAATATTTATAAAGTATATATTATTTTTTCTTTATTTCTTATATACAAAATAAAATCTAAAACATTATTAAAAAAATAATTATTATAAAAAAAATTAACATTAAATAAATCTTTACTTATTAATCAATCAAATTAAATATAAAAAACATTACATAGTAAAAATGAGATTTAAAGAATATAATTTTTTTTTATAAAGGCAGTAACAAAAGGGCAAACTATGCCGTGCGCAATAAACAACGGGAAAGTATGGGCGTACAACTTGCACAGTTACCACTAAAAAATACGGAAGGCAGAATTTCGTAGAATTTACACGGACGGCGAGAGAAACAAGGGAGCTAGCATCCATGCCCATGCATCCATGCGGGGTGCATTCCTAGGGGTGGATAGCCAGTGCCGACTTCCGCTGCAATTTGCGTTGGTCCTGGCAGTACGGCGTCCCATTATGTTATGTATGTGTCTATGTATGTTTTGATGTGTTTTTGTATGTACATAGGTGCGTTTTGTCTAGGAGTTAGCCGGCTCCAAAAAAGAAACAAGCATTCAATTTAAACTTTTAAGCACAGCTTTCTAGGTAAATGTCTTTTTCAAGTTATTAAATTTATTACTTGACCAAAGTGAAAATGGAAGGCACTAGAAAAAGAATCAGTCGCCGTATGATTTTCTTCTGCGTCAGAGATACTCACCGGCTGAAATACGTTTCGAATCCGAGCCGTTTGTTTTCAATCTAGGGTTCGACGGGGTCTTCGCTATAAAGTATTCCTAAAATATTGCGTCAGTGACTTATTGCATTTCGCAGGCTTCCGACAATGAAAATGGTATTCACATGGAAAAAGGAAATGTAGTCGTCAGACGTGGGTTCTTCGATTTCTCTGGTTCAGACTTTTTACGCAGCGAACTTCACGAGTCAATTAAAAATGGACAGGTTGCCAAGGGGCACATATCACGTTGTTTTTGGCGTGTATAGAATATTTATGTACTGACAATGATATAATTACTACGAAAGCGACATGGCGCCGAACGATTCCACGAAATGAATTTTCTTTATACCTAGGGGAGAGGGTCCAATAGTCGTGCACCCAATTGTACATATAATACCCAATAGTCGTTTATATAATGTCCAATAGTTGTGATTTGACTACCCATAATTAAACAAAATGTATGCTTTTGATCTAAAAAGCAACCAATCATGTGATACCACATCAGCGCTCAACTACTCATGATGTAATGCACAAGAATTGGTCTCACTATTTTTTGGGGCCTTTTTGGACACCTTGACAAAAACACATGCTGATGTGGCCCTGAAACTTTAGTTATAAGCAGAGAACTTGCCAAGTAAGCTGCTGTAAAAAATTGGGAGTGATTTGAAATTTCGACGTACGATAATTAGAAGCGCGAAGTTAGGGTGCACGACTACTGGGCCCTCTCCCCTAGTGGGACAACTGCAAATGATTATATAGAACTAATGTTGAAATAATGAGATAGAAAAAATATGACATTTCAGGGTTATGTGAGTATTAATTTGCAAACTGTAAATGCATTTCCAAAAGAAACTATAATCTATCATTATTTGCACCTATGTCTGTTCTTTCTGTGTGGAAATCTTTTTCTCCGTCCTTCCTCTCAACCGCAAAGAGATGAAGAATCCACCGAACGAACCCACGCAAAAAATGTGATTCGTCCGTCCGT
Organism: Sequoia sempervirens; assembly: GCA_007258455.2. Taxonomy (NCBI): domain Eukaryota; kingdom Viridiplantae; phylum Streptophyta; class Pinopsida; order Cupressales; family Cupressaceae; genus Sequoia; species Sequoia sempervirens. The sequence continues at coordinate 129,338,785 of VDFB02026320.1, forward strand.
CTTAATAGATGAAGAAGATGTATTCGTCATTTACACGGAAGAAAATGAAGTGACGTCTTTTAGGGGTTAGATAGGTATATATTCATAAATTTGGTCTAATGTAAATGAAACCTCAAAGTCTTCTTACATGGTTGACATTTTAATTTAAATGAAATATTCTTACATTGGAATCTCAATGCTTTGTGGCTGTGGTTGATAGCTCAAAGTCTTCTTACATGGTTGATATTTGCATGTAAATGAATGTTCATTTATGGTCATGAATACATTTACCGACGTATTTATAGTGTGGTTGTGGTTGATAGTGTGTGATTGTTTGACACACGTTCTTTACATCAAGAGGCGTAACCCTACAATGGTAGTAGTGAATGTAACGGTGTAAGAAAAAAGAAATGATTTGTATTCTATCAGCTGTTAACAAAAGGAATAGATAGTGGATTAACATAATTTAAGAAATGGCAGTTACATGGAAGAGGATGGAAGCCGAAGAGCTAAGAGCTATCCCCGATTCGACTGATAGCGCCATAACGACATTGATATGACCGTCAACGACAACAAAGGCTTCAAGAAGCGATGCCTCCCTGAAAACCCTAACCCTTCCAAGGAGTTAACGGGGGCTATTATCAAGTTTGGTGAAGTGTATGAGCGGATCGAGACTTCGAAGCTGCAGAACTTCATCAATCTGGAGAAGCAACATATGGAATTCATGAGGGAAATGGAGATTCAGAGAATGTAGCTCTTTGTGCAAACATAGCTTGAGCTTGCAAAGATGAAACATGGAAAGCAAGGAAACATCACGAGTGAGTAATCCAATCATGATCAAAATGATAGAATCTAAAATAAGATTTTTCCCTAGGCCCTGTGGATTTTTCACTGGTAGATCTAAATAGAATTTTGCCCCTATTTCCACTAAGTTGTCCATATCGATATTAATAGATTGAATCTGAACAGAAGTTGCCCTAATTCTTAATCAATTTTCTATAACAAATTCCTAACCATTGGATGTGCCACTGTATTACAAAACATTAATTGTAAGGGCGTTCTTTTGCTAACCCAAACTCTTTACTGGCATTGGGCAGTTCCGAGATTAACCTCAACAACTCTCACATTTCACCATGGTTGTCTATTTGGTTACATTACTTGGTTGAAACCAAATGTGTTTTCTTGAGGCAATTCAATTCGATTGTTGTGTATGTGGGTCCTATGGAATCTAATCGGAACCAACCCATCATGTACAATTCCTTCAAATTCATTTCATTTCATTTCGTTTGCATTGGTGATTTTGTCTTTTAAGGTTTTTAAAATCTTTGCAGCCTCAATTCAAGGATACAAACATTACATATGTAACCATTTCAAAATCCTTCTTCCCCTGGCTCATTGTATTATAGTTTTTGATGAAATGTGGAACATGTTTCAGATATATATTTTTTTATCATGTCTGCGCTTTCCAAAAAAATCTTTGTTATGTTTTTTCTTTTCAAAACCCTCCTAAACCATCAATTTTGTGGTGTTCTATGTACTACTCTTGAACTCTTAGGGTTTTTCACCTAAAAGGAGAGAGATAAAACCCAAAAATTGAGGTGGTTCACTCAAATAAAGGAATGCATGATGGAATTATGCCTAAATGCAATGATCGTGATGAAATTGATTGATTATTAATGCAAAACCAATGAAATATGCAATGTTTGAAAACACAATGTGATATGCAAAAAATGAACTCAAAACATAAACTAATGCAAACATAATTGAATGGGATTGAATGAAGTGCATCTGGAAGTTGAATGTTGATCTTGGAAGGTTTTGAAAACTAGCAGAAATCACTATTAATCACCAATGGGACTCATTCACCACTGATGGCGAATCAATCCTCCTACTGGTAAAAAGACTTGAAACTGCTTTTCTACTGTCGAGAACTGGATTCTAATAAAATAAAAAATTTCAGCCTTTAGGTGGGACTCATTCACCAATAATGGTGAATCAGTCCTCCTCCAAAAATTTGCAAATTTAAGAGTCAATTTTGTAGGTCCAAGTCTGCACTTGTCTTCTTGTTAGGTTGATGTAGTCAAATCTGTAGAAAATAGATTGTAGGTTGTCTCCAAGCTTGAATTAGGGTTTGGTTGACTTGAAACACTTTGATGACTTATTGACCACTTTCCAACACCTGTTTTCTTGATAAATCTACATACAAAGTCTGCAAACACATTGAAAAGTGGAAAAATGGTTAAGGGTTAGAGTATAGGGATTTGCCTTGGTCAAATCCCACTTTGGTAACCAAACTCTTAATAAAGAAATGAAATGAAGAAAGAAAGGAATGATGAATAAACAACATGCAAATGTACTAGACTCACCAAAACCTTGTTGTAGAAGTCCGAAGATATATTAATGGCTACTCCAAGATACTTGACAATTGCTTGATTGAATGATGCTTTGATGGATTGAATGCAAGAATGCTAATTGATGTTGTATGAGAAAATGAGATGAATGGGGTTGAAATGGATGGAAAAGCACTTATTTATACACACTTATGCCCTAATTACCCAATAATACAACATCACAGGTCGACATAAGGTCTTTTGAATAAAAACCTGAAAGAAAATTTGAATTATTTTGAATTTGGAGCCAAGAGGGACTCATTTGCCACCCATGGCGAATGGGTCCCACTCTAGGCTTGTAAGTGGGTGTCGGGAATTAAGTTTCATTTAATTTTGTTTGTCAGGTTTTCATTCAAAAACACACTTAATTAAAGCCTATAAGTGCATAAAGGGGCCAAATAAAGCATAAGAAAGGTGTAAATAGTGATAACAAGCCTAGAAAAATGTGATTTATCTTGTTACAAGACTTTACAACACTTTGAAATAGGACTTGATAAGGGATAAAAAGGTGATTTTTAGATGAATTGTAATGAGAAGAGTCTAAAAAAGTGTAGAAATGTGTTACAACACTTCACAACACCTTCACAATACATCATAATTTGAATATTTAGGACCTAATGTGAATGCATAAGTTACTCAGTCTTGCTTTGAACACGAGGTATCTCTAGGTTTTTCTGTGTAGTCAGACGCGAACGTGTTCTTTTAAATCGATTTGGGATTTTAAATTTTATATTAATTATTTTGAATGAAACTAACAATGAGCAAGTTTAGGGCATGACCAAATTTAGAAAATTGGATTTGTGATAATCTTTTTGTATCCACTATTCTTAAAAGAAAAATATGTAAACTAGAAACCATTGCGAGCATGTTAATACATTTATCTTAGCACTTCTTGCAAGGTAAATATAATAGAAATAATCATAACGTTATTTTTTTTTACTGAAGGTAATAATAATAAAACTTAGGATATTAATTTCTACATGAGAGGCGCTTCTATCTAGGCTCCATGTTTCCTCCTCTTAGAAACCCTTCCTTAAATATAGATCTCTGAATGTTCTCCTAGTTATCACTTTAAAAAAAATGAAGAATCTACTTTTTCCTTGGATGTAGAAAAGGGAGCCGACTAACTACTAGACAAAAAGCACCTATGTACATACAAAAACGCATGGAAAACATACATAACAACATACATGGAAACATACATAACATGACGAGACGTCGTAGTGAGGGGCCTACCAAACAGGCGATCAGTGAGTAAAGCAACAGACATGAGAAAATGTTCGGTGATGGTTAGGTAGGAGTTAACGACACCGTTAGGTGGGTTTTCCTGCCTTTTTCCAAGAAAAAAAGGTAGGCGACTTAGCATTTTCGACAAGTTTCATTTGTCTAGCATGGGAAAAGTGGAAGGGAATGACGTGGGCCTTTTCTGTTTCGAGAAAGAAAGGTGAAAATACTATTTGTTTCTAGTCTGCACGTTGAAAGGGAAAGCTGAAGGTCTAAGTGCACGTGGATGAGTTGGAGGAGAAAAGCGAGAAAATTGATGTTGTAAGCTGAAGTTTTGAGAGCACGTGGAGGAGTTGGAGGAGAATACCGACCAAATCGAGGTGAGGGGTAATTCGGTTGCAGGCAGAGGGTTTTACAAGACCTTTTAATTTGTAATTGGGAAACACAATGTGGAGTATTTCAGTTACTTGAATGTCTCTGTTTAAATGTATGAATGTCTTCAAAATCACACATTCCATTGTTGTGTTTAAATTTCAGTCGATTGAAAAAAAAAAGTGCACAAAATAATTGTGAATGGGAAACACAGTGCTGGGTTTTAGTTATTTGAATCTCCTTGTTTAAATATAAAGGGTTGTCTCATGGTGGGTTCCTTGTTTCTTAACACCCACGGTTTTGCAACATAAAATGTTACAAAATAGTATGAATGTCTTCAAAATCACACATTCCATTGTTGTGTTTTAATATCAGTTGATTGAAAAAAAAAAGTGCACAAAATAATTGTGAATGAGAAACACAGTGCTGGGTTTTAGTTATTTGAATCTCTTTGTTTAAATGTAAAGGGTTGTCTCATGGTGGGTTGCTTGCTTCTTAACACCCACGGTTTTGCAACATGGAATGTTACAAAACAGTATGAATGTCTTCAAAATCACACATTCCATTGTTGTGTTTTAATTTTAGTCGATTGAAGAAAAAAAGTGCACAAAATAATTGTAAATGGGAAATATAGTGTTGGGTTTCAGTTATTTGAATCTCCCTATTTAAATGTAAAGGGTTGTCTCATGATGGGTTGCTTGATTCTTAACACCCACGGTTTTGCAACATGGAATGTTACAAGACAATATGAATGTCTTCAAAATCACACATTTCATTGTTGTGTTTAAATTTCGCACCATTGAAAAAAAAAAGTGCACAAAATAATTGCAATTGGGAAAACACAGTGTTGGATTTCAGTTATATTTGAATCTCCCTGTTTAAATGTAAAGTGTTGTCTCATGGTGGGTTGCTTGCTTCTTAAAACCCATGGTTTTGCAACATGGCATGTTACAAAACAATATAAATGTGTTCAAAATCACATATTCCATTGTGTTTAAATTTTGCATGATTGAAAAAAAAGTGTAGAAAATAATTATAATTGGGAAAACACAATGTTAGGTTTCAGTTATTTGAATATCCTTGTTTAAATATAAAGGGTTGTCTCATGGTGGGTTGCTTGATTCTTAATACCCACGGTTCTACAACATGGAATGTTACAAGACAGTATGAATGTATTTGAAATCACACATTCCATTGTTGTGTTTAAATTTTGCACCATTAAAAAAAAAGTGCACAAAACAATTGTAAATGAGAAACACAATGTTGGGTTTTAGTTATTTGAATCTCCCTATTTAAATGTAAAGGGTTGTCTCATGGTGGGTTGCTTGATTCTTAACACCCACGGTTTTGCAACATGGAATGTTACAAGACAGTATGAATTTCTTCGAAATCACGCATTCCATTGTTGTGTTTAAATTTCGCACCATTGAAAGAAAAAAGTGCACAAAATAATTGCAATTGGGAAAACACAGTGTTGGGTTTCAGTTATTTGAATCTCCCTGTTTAAATGTAAAGGGTTGTCTCATGGTTGGTTGGTTTCTTCTTAACACCCATGGTTTTGCAACATGGCATGTTACAAAATAGTATAAATGTGCTCAAAATCACATATTCCATTGTGTTTAAATTTTGCATGATTGAAAAAAAAGTGTAGAAAATAATTATAATTGGGAAAACACAATGTTGGGTTTCAGTTATTTGAATCTCCCTGTTTAAATGTAAAGGGTTGTCTCATGGTGGGTTGCTTGATTCTTAACACCCACAGTTTTGCAACATGAAATGTTACAAGACAATATGAATGTCTTCGAAATCACATATTCCATTGTTTTGTTTAAATGTTGCATGATTGAAAAAAAGTGCAGAAAATAATTGTAATTGGGAAAACACAATTTTGGGTTTCAGTTATTTGAATCTCCCTATTTAAATGTAAAGGGTTGTCTCATGGTGGGTTACTTGCTTCTTAACACCCACGGTTTTGCAACATGGAATGTTACAAAACATTATGAATGTCTTCCAAATCACACATTCCATTGTTGTGTTTAAATTTCACTTGTTTGGAAAAAAAAGTGCACAAAATAATTGTAAATGGGAAACACAGTGTTGGGTTTCAGTTATTTGAATCTCCCTGTTTAAATGTAAAGGGTTGTCTGATGGTGGGTTGCTTGCTTTTTCACACCCACGATTTTGCAACATAGAATGTTACAAGACATTATGAATGTCTTTGAAATCACACATTCCATTATTGTGTTTAAATTTTGCACCATTGAAAAAAAAAGTGCACAAAATAATTGTAATTGGAAAAACACAATGTTGGGTTTCAGTTATATGAAATCTCCTAGTTCAAATGTAAATGGTTGTCTCATGGTTGGTTGCTTGCTTCTTAACACCCATGGTTTTGCAACATGGCATGTTACAAAACACTATAAATGTGTTCGAAATCACATATTTCATTGTTCTGTTTAAATTTTACATGATTGAAAAAAAAAATGCAGAAAATAATTGTAATCAAGGGAAAACACAATGTTGGGTTTCAGTTATTTGAATCTCCCTATTTAAATGTAAAAGGTTGTCTCATGGTGGGTTCCTTGCTTCTTAACACCCATGGTTTCCCAACATGGAATATTACAAAACAGTATGAATGTCTTCCAAATCACACATTCCATTATTGTGTTTAAATTTCACTCGATTGAAAACAAAAGTGCACAAAATAATTGTAATGGGAAACACAGTGTTGGGTTTCAGTTATTTGAATCTCCCTATTTAAATGTAATAGGTTGTCTCATGGTGGGTTGCTTGCTTCTTAACACCCACGGTTTTGCAACATGGAATGTTACAAAACAGTGTGAATGTCTTCCAAATCACACATTCTATTGTTGTGTTTAAATTTCACTCGATTGGAAAAAAAAGTGCACAAAATAATTGTAAATGGGAAACACAGTGTTGGGTTTCAATTATTTGAATCTCCTTGTTTAAATGTAAAGAGTTGTCTCATGGTGGGTTGCTTGCTTCTTAACACCCATGGTTTTGCAACATGGAATGTTACAAGATAGTATGAATGTCTTTGAAATCACACATTCCATTGTTGTGTTTAAATTTTGCACCATTGAAAAAAAAAAGTGCACAAAATAATTGCAATTGGGAAAACACAATGTTGGGTTTCAGTTATATGAATCTCCTAGTTCAAATGTAAATGGTTGTCTCATGGTTGGTTGGTTGCTTCTTAACACCCATGGTTTTGCAACATGGCATGTTACAAAACACTATAAATGTGTTCGAAATCACATATTTCATTGTTCTGTTTAAATTTTGCATGATTGAAAAAAAAGTGCAGAAAATAATTGTAATCAAGGGAAAACACAATGTTGGGTTTCAGTTATTTGAATCTTCCTGTTTAAATGTAAATGGTTGTCTCATGGTGGGTTGCTTGCTTCTTAACACCCATGTTTTTGCAACATGGAATGTTACAAAATAGTATGAAAGTCTTCCAAATCACACCTTCCATTGTTGTGTTTTAATTTCAGTTGATTGAAAAAAAAAGTGCACAAAATAATTGTAAATGAGAAATACATTGTTGAGTTTCAGTTATTTGAATCTTCTTGTTTAAATGTAAAGGGTTGTCTTGTGGTGGTTTGCTTGCTTCTTAACACCCACGGTTTTGCAACATGGAATGTTACAAAACAATATGAATGTCTTAAAAATCACACATTCCATTGTTTTGTTTTAATTTCACTCAATTGAAAAAAAAAGTGCACAAAATAATTGTAAATGAGAAATATAGTGTTGGATTTCAGTTATTTCAATCTCCTTATTTAAATATAAAGGGTTGTCTCATGGTGGGTTGCTTGCTTCTTAACACCCACGATTTTGCAACATGGAATGTTACAAAACAGTATGAATGTCTTCGAAATCACACATTCCATTGTTGTGTTTAAATTTCACTCGATTGAAAAAAAAAAGTGCACAAAATAATTGTAAATGGGAAATATAGTGTTGGGTTTCAGTTATTTGAATCTCCTTGTTTAAATGTAAAGGGTTGTCTGATAGTGGGTTGCTTGCTTCTTTACACCCATGATTTTGCAACATGGAATGTTACAAAACAGTATGAATGTTTTCAAAATCACACATTCCATTGTTGTGTTTAAATTTCACTTGATTGAAATAAAAAAAGTGCACAAAATAATTGTAAATGGGAAAACAAAGTGCTGGGTTTCAGTTATTTGAATTTCCTTGTTTAAATATAAAGGGTTGTCTGATGGTGGGTTGCTTGCTTCTTAACACCCATGATTTTGCAACATGGAATGTTACAAAATAGTATGAATGTCTTTGAAATCACACATTCCATTGTTGTTTTAAAATTTTGCACCATTGAAAAGAAAAAGTACACAAAATAATTGCAATTGGGAAAACACAATGTTGGGTTTCAATTATTTGAATATCCCTGTTCAAATGTAAAGGGTTGTCTCATGGTGGGTTACTTGATTTTTAACACCCATGGTTTTGCAACATAGAATGTTACAAGATAGTATGAATGTCTTTGAAATCACACATTCCATTGTTGTGCTGAACTTTCGCATGATTGAAAAAATCAAGTGCAAAAAATAATTGTGATTTGGAAAACATAGTGTTGGGTTTCAGTTATTTGAATCTCCTTGTTTAAATGTCAAGGGTCGTGTCATGGTGGGTTGCTTGTTTATTAACATCATCGGTTTTGCAACATGGACTATTACAAAACCTTATGAATGTCTTTAAAATCACACATTCCATTATTGTGTTGAACTTTCACATGATTGAAAAAATAAAGTGCAAAAAAAATTGTAATTTGGAAAACACAGTGTTGGGTTTCAGTTATTTGAATCTCCTTGTTTAAATGTCAATGGTTGTCTCATGGTGAGTTGCTTGCTTCTTAACACCTATAGTTTTGCAACATGGAATGTTACAAAATAAAATGAATGTCTTTAAAATCACACATTCCATTGTTGTATTTGAATTTCACATGATTGAAACTAAAAGTACACTGAATAATTGCAATTGGAAAAACACAGTGTTAGGTTTCAGCTATTTGAATCTCCTTATTTAAATGTGATGGGTTGTCTCATGGTGGGTTGCTTGCTTCTTAACACCCATGGTTTTGCAACATAGAATGTTACAAAACAGTATGAATGCTTTCAAAATCACACATTCCATTACTGTGTTTAAATTTCATATGATTGAAAGAAAAGTGCACAAAATAATTCTAAATGGGAAAACACAATGTTGGGTGTCAATTATTTGAATCTCCTTGTTTAAATGTAAATGGTTGTCTCATGGTGGATTAATTGCTTCTCAAAACCCACGGTTTTGTGACATGGAATGTTACAAGATAGTATGAATGTCTTCAAAATCACACATTCCATTGTTGTGTTTAAATTTTTGCATGATTGAAAAAAAGTGCACAAAATAATTGTAATTCAGAAAACACAGTGTTGGGTTTCAGTTATTTGAATCTCCTTGTTGAAATGTCAAGGGTCGTGTCATGGTGGGTTGGTTGCTTCTTAACACCTACAATTTTGCAACATGGAATGTTACAAAATTGTATGAATGTCTTCAAAATCACACATTCCATCATTGTGTTTAACTTTCGCATGATTGAAAAAATAAAGTGCAAAAAAGAAATGTGATTTGGAAAACACAGTGTTGGGTTTCAGTTATTTCAATGTCCTTGTTTAAATGTGAAGGGTTGTCTCATGGTGGGTTGCTTTCTTCTTAACACCTATAGTTTTGGAACATGGAATGTTACAAAACTGTATAAATGTCTTCAAAATCACACATTCCATTGTTGTGTTTGAATTTCACATGATTGAAAGAAAAGTCCACAAAATAATTGTGATTTGGAAAACATAGTGTTGGGTTGTAGTTATTTGAATCTTCTTGTTTAAATGTGAAGGGTTGTGTGATGGTGGGTTGCTTGCTTCTTAACACCCACAATTTTGCAACATGAAAAGTTACAAAACAATATGAATGTCGTCAAAATCACATATTCCATTGTTGTGTTTAAATTTCACATGATTGAAATAAAAGTGCACAAAATAATTGTAATTTGGAAAACACAGTGTTGGGTTTCAGTTATTTGAATCTCCTTGCTTGAATGTAAATGGTTTCTCATGGTGGGTTGCTTGCTTCTTAACACCCATGGTTTTACAACATGGAGTTTTACAAAACAATATGAATGTCTTCAAAATCACACATTCTATTGTTGTGTTTAAATTTTTGCATGATTGAAAAAAAAGTGCACAGCATATTTCTAATTCAGAAAACATAGTGTTGGGTTTTAGTTATAAGTACATTTTATTTGTAGCTTTGGAGCAGTTGCTTCCTCATCAGCCCTTAGGACAACAACACCCATTTTTTGGATAGAGTTTTGAATGTCTTCAATACTTGTCTGTAGCTTTGCAACCACTCTTTTCTTATCTTTGAGAGTGTCTTTCTCATTAGAGAATGTAAAGGCTTTCTATTTGATAAGTTATTTACAAAACTTGTCTACCTTTTCACCTATGGCTTTCATGTCTCCAACCAATTGTTTCTCTTTTTTTGGAATGAAAACCTTTTTCTTGTTTACACAATACGAATGTAATGAAAGGAACATCTTCAAAATATAAAAAAAGTCACAGCTAGACTAGAAATTGCATTTGAATTTTCTCTAATTAATAAACTATAGGCATGTTGGAAAACACTATGGGTTGTAGTTTCTATATGTTTGCTTGTTGTAAGCTGAAGGGTGGAATTTTTTGCTTTTCTACTTGATGTTCTTTTGCTGGTCATGTTTATTTTTATGTTCACAGATGTTTGACTTCATTGACTTATTTTTTTATCACCAGATGCAAAGATCGTGTTTTTTTCTTTTCACATTGCTGGCAGTCATAGAAGTAATTACATGTTATTATTCACATTAGGCTTATAGGCTACATAAAAATTTGCAAGTTGGACTTCCCATCTTGTTGTTCAACCTGCACTTTTTTAGTTCATGAATTTTCATATACACTTTTGCTAGTCATGTTAACTCACCCCAAATGGAAGGGTCAATATCACAACATGCCTGCTCAGGTAAAACAGGTTTGTACACCCCATATACTATGACGTCTTATTCTTCTTTCACGTGAGGTTGTGATTTTACATGTGGTCTTTATGTCCACTTCGAGGTTCCAATGGACACTGTGTTTTCCAAAATGCATTGGTTGATATCATAGATAACAAAGATGAATAATTATTTATATAAGTATATATATAAATAAATGGAATATTAGTAATAATTAAATGAAATAGTAGTATTTTTTTATAGAGAGTAACTTTAATCGAGATAGTATTTTTTTATAGGAAAGCATCTCTTTTGTTTTTTTTAAATGCATTTTTTTTCCTTAAATTTTTCATTAAAGAGAGAATAAATGGTATTATATGAAAATATATTTATTCATAAGAATATTTTCATAGATAACAAAGATGAATAATTATTTATATAAAAATATATATAAAAATTAAATGAAATAAATAAATAAATGAAATATTAGTAATAATTAAATGAATTAGGGTTGGAACTATTGGACGAGAAGCACCTGAATGGCCGACTCCCATTCTACTCCTGTTCCACGCTCTGTTTCAGGTTTCTCAGGCTACGATCCTTCTAATGGCCATTCGAAGTGTTCAAGAAGTGGAAGGGAGGTGTTTAATGAAAACAAAAGAAACTGTGACTATGCCCAGGCTTTGACGGGTAAAACTAGGGCATCCAACAAGGGTTTAGGGAACACTCAACGTGCCTCTGCTACTGCCAATGTTTTTTTTAAAAGGGGTAAAATTTTTATTGAAGATCAAAATAGAGCATTACATCAAAGTAAAGGGCCACAACCTCGGGGAACCTAAAAGATACAAATAAATAGAGCAAGAGCCAATCATCATCCATCATCACGCACATCTCTATCCTCTGCAATAATCCTTTCCAGATCATGGCGGAGCTCCTCGAAAATCTGCTCCCACCTCTCAATCCTCCAACCATCAAGATGCTCAAAAGCCCATTTCGCCAAGCAATCTACTACCCTATTCCACTCCCTTGGAATATGGACAAAAGAAACCACCTCTATCAAGGAACTAATACGCAGAATCTATTGCACCATCCTAGCCAACTGCCAACTGACATCATCCACCTTCCGTGCATTAAGAAAATTAACCAAAACTTGTGAGTTAGACTCACAAATAACCTTTCTCCACCCCAAAGTATAGGCTTGTTCAAGAGCGAAGAGGATCACCAGACCCTCCATAAGGTTGACAGTCTGCATCCCTTCATAAACAGAGAAGAAGAAAACCACCGACCCTGAAGAATCCCTACCAACTCCACCGATTCCTGCTGGCCCAGGATTTCCCCTTGAGGAGCCATCAGTATTAATCTTCAGGATTCCAACAGGAGGGGGAAGCCAATTACCCATTTGCATCACCTTCTTCTTTGCCTGTCTTCCTCTGTGAACACAAGCCGAAGTCACAGACATATCCCGAAGCCCCAGTCTCTCCACCTTCTCAACATCCTCTTTCTCCAAGGGATACACCACCTCACACTTCGCCTCCACCGTCTCCCGAATCATGCCCATAATTCTTTGCCAAGTTTGTTGAAAAGCCATCTTTTCACCTCGAAAGATTCTTCGATTCCACTCCAACCAAATCTGCCAGAGAATGAAGGTAGGCCCAACATACCACACGTCCTGTAAGAAAGAAGCCATAGCAAGAGGTCTGCCAAGACTACTCCAGAAATCCACTAAGGAGGAAGCATGAACACAAGGACTTTTCCAAGCTTCCCACCAAAAATGTCACAACCTCAAGGAAAAGGAGCAATGGAAAAACAAATGAGCAGAGTCCTCCTCCCCATTCCCACACAAAACACACATGGATGGGCCCTGAAATCCCCTCTTCTGAATGTTGTCCCAAGTCAAACACTTCTTCCAGGCCAAAGTCCAAATGAAACAGTTACACTTTGGCCAAGAAAACTTATCCCAAACTCTCTGCCACCAACTCGTGGGATAATAGGACCTAATAGCCAGAGGAAATAGTATAAACACCCTTAGGGCTAGAGACCAAGATAAAACATCACCATCTGGGAGGGAGCAACAACTCCTGCTAAAAAGGATGTGTTGCAATTCTGCGCACTCCTTCTCCATACCAACCATCGGCCACTCCGCAGGATTCTTCCACCTAGCCACCATCAATTGGCCATGAGAAGACATAGACTTGAAATCTCTCAACCTATCCCAACTAGCCGCATTGAATCTTTGACAAAGGGGCAACAGGTTAGGAAACTGAGATATGCTACTGCCAATGTTGATGGAATACGACGTTCGCATTTCTTAGGCCACTCACATCTATAGGATGAGCGAGCAAGTAATGGCCTGCGACTAGGGCATCATCCGCTTGTTGCATCTAGTGACAGGGTCCTCGATTTGGATCCACCATATGCCACTGACAATGCTAATGGTGCCCTTACCAAGTTTAGTTCTCACTTTCCTGTTTGTCTCTCATCAACAACACCAGAAGTGTGTTTGGACAGTTTGGCATTGGACAGGGAAGGCTTTTTGTCTGATCATGCTCTGATATGTTGGTTCATGAAGACTTGGCCGAAATCATGTGATTTTCATGCATGGGTTTCAGACAAATGGAAGGATTTCATGGAAGATGAAATCAGTATTTTTCCTTGTCTAAAGGGGTTCTTTATTTTAGAATTTGAATCAAAGGAAGACAAGGATTTGGTGTTAGAAAATGGCCCTTGGTTCTACAAAGGTGATTTTTTGTGCATGAAACCTTGGTTTCTCGAATTTGATCCGTGTACAAAAATTTTCACCACTGCATTTCTTTATGTAAGACTTCCTTATCTCCCTATTCCGTTTTGGGAATTAGATTGTTTGAGGGCTATTGGAAATAGCTTGGGAAGATACCATTGCTCTTCTAAGGAAACCATCAACTATCAAAATTCTACTTGTGCTCCTATATGTGTTGAAATGGATTTTGTTGATGGTCTTTCTGCCGAGGTTTTGTTGAAGGTGGGAAATGGATGCAGGAGACAACTGATTGATTATGCAAAAATAGCTTTCAGATGTAGGAAATGTTTCTCAACAAAACACATTTCATCCCAATGTCAGAAGGATCATTTTGTGGGGAACTTTAAACCATCTTGGTGGATTGGGGTTGAATCTCAGCATTATATCATTCCCCCAATCCACCCAAGGACTTCGTACCTCCTTCACTCTCTCCGAAGAAAAGCTCTCCTCCCTCTCCTCCCTCCCCTCCCTCTCATAGGGAGTGCATTATAGATTCATCTATAAAGGCTACAAACTCTATAGTTTTCTCTAAAGGTAGTGAAGGATCCATGATAGTGGCTGCAAGTGAATGTGGTGATGCTTTATCTGGTCAAATTAGCAATGTTCCTCCTGATACTGAACAAGAATGGACAAAGGTGAAAAGGAAGAAAACTTCTTCAACAAAAATTAAGCATCCAATGACATTAAGGTCCTCTAAGAAAGAAGAGTTTTTGTAATCTGGGTCATAATAAAGGTCTGAAACATGTAATTTGGGGCTTTAAATTAATAGTAAGAGTGCTATCTTTTGTGATAGCAATTTTCCAAAAAAATAAAATAATAATAATTAAATGAATTAGTAGTATTTTTTTATAGAGGGTAATTTTAATCGGGATAGTAATACTAAGACGAGTTACAAATAAAATATCAATTAATTATTACCCTAAAATGTACCATCTTGTGGACACTCCAAACCTTATTGATGTATGGGGTAAACCGAATGATCAAGGTTCTCTTCCTCCTCCCTTTGCTCTAGCTCTCACTACTTAGCAGCTTTATCTTGTATTTTTATGTTCCATACTTCTACCTTCTTTATATTTTAAGAATGTGACTATTTCCACCCACCTTTTGTTGGAGTAAATAAGTCATTATCTGGTAATTAATTAATCATCAATTAATTATTAGAGGCTTCTTTACTTTAGTTTACTTAAGCTAAACTTAGGAGTTGCTTATTAATCTTTAGTTTGATTCTTATTATTAGATTAGACTAAATTTTGGACAAGTCGTCTCATTGCATGAGATTAATACACTTGTCACTATCTTGTTAATCCACATGTAGGGTTTGCTTGTGCTTTCCTTATATAAGCATGCACATTCATTTGTAATAATTAATCCAGGTAACATGGTTTAACCTAGGTTATTTGCATCAATAATAATTCTCAAGTTATTGAGCACAATCTTGCTTTTGATCTTCTCTATTGTGATAGGTAATTGCTTGCAGATGTTTCACGGGAGATGTGGATTGAATCAGTCAATTCAAACATGGTATCAGAGCCCAGATATGCAACCCCCTATTCAATTTTTGGAGGGATATGACCTTGAGCAATTTTTCAGTGCACCTTGGAGCAAAACAGGCCTCGCCATCACATCCATAGAGACCAAAAACCCTAGAAATGCCTATTGTTTTAATGAATTTGGAATAGTTGTAAAAAAAATAGCACTAGGACTCTCTGTACGAATCGTATAGCCCTGCCACCTCAAAATTTGTGCATAGGTTATTCAAAAAAATCTCTAGTTTTTTTTCTTTTTTTTACTTTTTCCAGAAAATTAAAAAAATAAAATAAAAAGCTTTCATTGTTTTTTTTCAAAAAAAAGAAGTAAATTAAAAAAGTTGAAAAGGGAAAAGTGTTTTTTAATCAAAAAAAAAATCAAGGCTTTAAAAATCCTGCATAGGTCGTACCATGGTCGACCCATGTCGGTCAATACAGTCGGTGATTCATTTCAATGGTCATTGCTCAAAATCCTGGTGGCAGCAAACAAAAGCCGATGGAAAAAATTAGTTTGGGTGGCAGTAAAAGATTCTGCTAGAATCTTTAATCATTTATGATAGCAAGAATCTCAGCCAAAAATTAGAATATTCTGATTCTATCTTGCACAAAACCCGACAGATGAAATCTTTGAGGATTCCCACGAATATTCCATCAACATAAATTTTTGCTGGTGAATAGAAATTTTTTCTTGGCAAAGGAATTTTTTTGCCATGACGGTTAGATGGCCATCATATTTAACATAGAGGATTGCTGACGTTAGCGTACAATCGAACCCTCCAAGCCCCAAAAACCAAAAAATATTACACTTATTTTTTCTATAACATTGTTGTGATAAATCCTAAGAAATTCAAAGCCATGTCTCACAATTATTTCCAACCTTTCAAGAAATAAAATAAGGGCTTCTTACAACTAAATACACCTCAAACAATTCAACATCTTAATTCCCAAGTGGCTGCAATAAAAATGAAAAATTGAGAAATAAAAAGTATTTATGACATAATAAGATTCTTGATAAAGTTCATGCACAAACAAGAACTCCCCGGTGATCACATTCTCTACACACACAAAATCAATTAATATCCCATTAGTAGGCTTGTCATTGATTCTTCCAACAATGTAAAGAGCACCATTAGGTGCATGTCTAATTATGTCATTTTGTGAGAAAGCGATGCCATTTTGTCTTTTTCCTAATGAAAGTAGGGAAATAGGTGCATCATTAAAGACCTTGTATTTAATGAATGAATTGAGTTATTTGGTAAAGAACAAAATGAAACATAGAGAAAGAGGGTTTTTTTAATCAAAATGGGGTTAATGATGCACCTATTTCCCTACTTTCATTAGGGAAAAGAGATTCCCAAAGAAAGATTGACTTTAAACACTTAGGTGAGTCAATCTTAATGGAGATCTTGTTGTTTTCCATATGATTGAGGATGGGGTAAATCAACTTGAAATGCACTTTTGGGAGATGAACAAAAAATACCAAATGAATGCAATTATGCAATGTAAAACATGAATCATCAATTTAAAACCTTAATCTAGTAGAATCCATAGATTTCTGACATATTTGAGAAGGTTAGGATTTTGTGCACTTGTCACCAAAAGCTCCTACTGAGTGTCCTCCTAGGATAGATTCACCCTAGGGTGAATGGGTCTTGTTACAAGGATCCAAAATTTGTTTTCACAATTCTCTGCTCCTAGATATGCACTCCCAATTCTTCCATAATTTACAGGCAGAAAGAAAATT
This sequence comes from Sequoia sempervirens, assembly GCA_007258455.2. Lineage (NCBI taxonomy): Eukaryota > Viridiplantae > Streptophyta > Pinopsida > Cupressales > Cupressaceae > Sequoia > Sequoia sempervirens. Next base: position 129,355,844 of record VDFB02026320.1, read on the forward strand.
AAATTATGTAGGTTAGTTTCTATGGCTTGACGACAATGTCGACAACTTTGCAAAATTGCACTTTTGATCAATCTTCAATCCTTCTTCACCTGTGAATTTGCACATACACAAGAGGAGAAAATTGTTTATTTTTGGTGAATAGGGGTTTTCCTTGGTCAAACCCTATTTTGGTAATTAAACCTTGAAATGAAATAAAACATAAATGAAAGGAATGATGAATGAACAATGCTATGTTGCAACTCACCAAACCCTTGAATGGTTTTCGTTGGAGGAATGAAGTCTAACACATCTCTCCAAGGTCTTGATCTTGCATGAAATGGCTTGATTAGATGTTGATCTTGATGCTTGAATGCTTGAAACCTACATCACAATGTTAGCTCCAAAAACATGCACGAATAAAGATAACTTTGACATGATGCTCAAGATATTGAATGTTGCAACAAATGATTGAGAAATCTACTCTTGAATGCTCTTTGAAAATAATATTTTCTCATAAGAAGTTCTCTCAATTTAAATCTAGTTTCAAATGATAAAAGACCTTCTATAATTTATAGGTACTTTTTAATTTCCCAAAAAATAAACATCAAAGTTTGACAATTACAAATGGAGTTTGAATCATGAAAATGCTGCCAAAAACATATTTAAAATTGGGGTCCTAAGTCTAAGGAGGACCTATTCGCCCTTGGGTAAATGGGTCCTAAGCCCCAAACCTAAGACACACCAATTCCAAGGCAATTTAATTAATGTTTTCAATTGTTTAATACAAGTTTCCCTTTCAAAAATAGGATTAATTAGGCTTTTAAATGCATAATTTGGCAAATTAAAGGCTTAATTAAGTCCAATTAATTAAGGGACCCAAACATAGTGTGAAAATGTAAAAGGAGTGCATTTTTTGATACTACACGTTTATGCACTACATGAGGTCAATTGGTAGGTCATTTAGAAAATGATGTTGTTTGTGCAACAAAGGTCTCAATGGAGAAGTGATAGCTTCAAATCAACAAGGATCCAAACATGACTTCTTTGAATCAAGAAGATAATCAAGTTTCATTACCACTAGAAGGAAGTGATATATAGAGGTAAAGAGATGAAGATATAACAAGATAGAAATAAAAGGAGAGAGGAAAATAAATATAAATATACATGTTTAGGAAGATGGAAAAGAAAAGACCTAGAGACAGATGAAAGGATAGAGAGGGAGACATGTCTAGAGATAGCAGGGGAGAAAGGAAGATAGACATAGAGATGATGATAGTAGGAGAGAGGAAGATGAAGACAGAGAGATATATATAGATGGTGAGATAGAGTGATAAAGAGATAGAGATACAATGAGATATAGAGAGGGGAGAGGGAGAGAGAGACAAAGAGATAGACAAGTAGAGATGGAGAGAGGGATAGAGAAATAGGGGGAGATAGAGAGAGGGAGAGATAGATATATGGGAAGATAAAGGGAGAGAGAGTTAGATATAGAGAGATAGATATCATGATAAGGAGGGAGTGAGAAAAATATGGGGAGAGATAAAGAGGGGTAGATAGAGATAGAGGGAAAGAGAAATAAGGGAGATAGAGAGAGGGAGAGATCTAAATATACATAGGAAGAGAAAGAGCAAGAGATATAGATATGAGAAGAGAAAGGGAGAGAGATAGAGATAGAGAGATAGATAGATGAGATAGGGAAGTAGAGATAGAGAGATAGAGAGATAGATAGTCAAGATAGGGAGGGAATGAGAGAGGGAGAGAAGGGGAGAAATATAGGGGGATATAGAGTGAGGGAAGGAGAGAAAGGGAGAGAGATAGGTAGAGGAAGGAGAGAGAGATTGGATTATTTTTCTCTCTCTTCAATTATCTCTCCACCTCTCTCTTTCTCTCTCTCTTTGTTTCACTATAGTTGTCTCCCATCCCCTCTCATTCATGTTCTCTATCCTCCTCCCTCTCTTTCTTAATTTCCATTTTTTAATATTTTTCTTCCATTTTATGTATTATATATCTAATATATAGTATTAAATATAAACATAATATAGATTTTATTTAACTTAAATATAAAATATTAAATATATAAGATAATTAATAGAAGTATATGATTTTATTATATAAAAATATTGTAAAAAGTATATTCAATAATTTATATTATGTTAATTTAATTTAAATAACAAAACTTTAAAAATCTAATTTGAGCTTTAGTGGAGAATATAATACATGTTTCTAAAAATAAAGTAAATTTCATATAAATTAATTTAAAAAATAATTTATTTAAAAATATATAGTATACTTATTAATTTTATATTTTTATTTAATAATATATAATATTATAATCATAAACAAAGATTAAATATATATTATATGTTATTTTTTATTCAATAAATATAATATCATAACTATAATGATTATATATATTATGTTATAGTATATAATATTAGTATTGTACTTTTTAATTTCTATAATATATATAATATATACTTATATAATATAATTAACACATATTATAATAAAATGTATTATATGTATTTTTTTATTCAATAAATATAATAAAATTACTATAAGTTATTTTATAACATATAATATTAATATATACTTTTTAATTTATATAATATATAATATAGTTATTAATAATATATATTGTTAGTAACTATAAATAATATAATATAATATATTTTATATGTATATATAATAAATGAATATAATAGATAATATATTATAATTTAAATATTTAATTTTGAATTAAATATACTAATTACTAAAATTTAAATTTATTTTTATATAATTATAAATAAACAAGATGTAAAATAAAAATAAAAATAATATATTTACAAACTATAAAAATAAAACTTTTCATTTAAATATAATATTATAAATATTTTTTATTTTTTAAATTATAATTGTCGTAAATTTATAATAATATGTTTTGTGCATTCTAAAAATATACGAACATTTAAAACTTAAAATATACAAGATATCATTTAATCATTTAAGGTAGCTACATGCTATTCTACGTTAAACTTGATAATAGCCGACAATGAATACCTAGATGAGGAAAAATGAAACCATTTTGCATACACAATATAAAAATGAATGTATTGTCCTTTGCATTTATTACATGGATGTGGGTGAAAAAGAGGCCAAGTTTGCAGGTAAAATATTATGAAAACTTGTGGAAATAGGGGAGAAGACCCAATATCCACCACCCATTGAATAACCGCCACCTCCATGCTCACTCCACCCCCCAAATTTTTTTTAACTTTGATCCATTAAATTTTTTTTTATGAACAAATAAAAAATTACAACAACACCAATAGCTGCTCATAACAGAATGAGTCACTCACCAATCATAGTAGACAGCTAAACATGCTTTTGCATTTATAAAAGAAGTCAACTTGCACATAAAAAGGCTCATTTACAATTTCATTTAAAACATTTACTGTTACAAATACCCCCACTTGCAAATGTTTGTCCCTCACTACATTTTATATTTACAACTATACATGCAAAACTAATGGTGCTTTACATGACATAATCACAATCTCCTTTTAACTATATGGGATTTGAAATGCATAATCTTTCACACACTCCCTGGCAGCTATATGTATTTATTTCATTCCCTATAGGTACCTACACAATTAAATATAGGTGTAAGGCTCCCCAAATAAACATCAAATCCAAATGTAATGCAAAATTCAGTCATATCATCTTTAAAAACCTACGTAACTTGTAGCTTCAAATTCAAATGCTCAAACAAATTCAAATTTCAAACACAACAACCAAATTGAATGCATTCAATTGTCAGATTCGAATTCCTAAATAAGAGGGGGAAAGTAGCTAGCGACATTCACAATTGCATGTTATTCTCTGCAAAATTGAAAGCAACGACAAGCATGCTCTGCACATTCCTCTAATATCCCAAGTCTCAGGTAGGTACTTATAGTTATTTTCATTTATGTAGTGTCTTCTTACTTTATACATTCTAGCATTTTTTTATTATTTTTCTACTTTCCATTGCACATACAGCAGGCTAGCATACATATATTTGTCATTTTACATTCCCTCTCTCTTGTTCATTCAGCAAATCGATGTATATGTGTGTATCCTTTGCCTATCCATTGAAAATGAAAACAATGGTACCTGTATTTATATTTGTATGTTTTTTCTCATTTGTCATTTACTTCAGTGTTTATATCAAGGTTTATATTTGTCATTTATTTTTGCTTATATGTGTACCTATTTATATTTGTTTATTTTTGGTCATTTGTCAGGGTTGGTCATTTATCAGGGTTTAATATGTATATGTGTGTGTATATATATATACATGCATTTAATATATGTGTATTATGTATTTAAAAACATATACACATATATACAAATACATATATACATGTACATATATACATACAAAAACACACATATATACGTCTATAACTCTGTTTAAATACATTTCGTTTGGTTGTCCAATACAATAGCCTAGAATTTGTTTATATTTTTCTACTTTCCATTGCACATACAACAGCCTAGCATACATATATTTGTCATTTTACATTCTGTGTCTCTTGTTCATTCAACAAATCAATGTATATGTCTATCCTTTGCCTATCCTTTTAAAATGCAAACAATGGTACTGGTTAATCATCTTCTTATGCATCTTTCACAACCCATGAAGGATTTATTCGATGATTGAAAAATTATTACTGCTTGTTTATGAAATAAATCATTCCTCTTACACTCCTTTTCCCACATTGAATTTATGTATGTATGTATGTATGCAGCTTCATACATACATATATATATATATATATGTATATATGTATGCATGTATCTATGTATGTATGCAAATACATGCACATACATACATACATATATATGTATGTATATATATATATGTATATATATATATATGTATTATGCACAGCACATACATACATACATACATACATACATACCCTAAACCCTAAACCCTAAAAAAAAATGTGAATTTGGGTTTTTTTTGTGCTTAAATGATTAAATACGACCTGGTAAAGTTGATTTTCTCATGATTTTGTCTCCAAAAATGATCAGGAATTTCGTGGGTTTGAACACATGTCAGCGAAATAATATTTTTTGGTCTGCTTCGACCTTTTTATAAAAAACCCATGTCACTTTGGGCATAAATCGCAAACCCATTAAAAATAAATATGTATTTGTGAAAACCCTTGCATGGTTTTTTCCAAATTCGTGTGCTTAAGGAATTAGTCTCATGAAACCCTTGCCTGGAATATTTTGTATCTATTTGAAAATGCACTTCTGTATTCCTGCAAGTGAGGAATTATTATTATGAAACCATTGGTTAATTTCTTGTGCACTTTTTTGAAAACCCAAGTCTGTACAATGTGCTTTGAACATTGATATATATACATACATATATCTATGTATATATATATATATATATATATATATATATATATATATATATATATATATATATATATATATATATATATATATATATATATATATATATATATATATATATATATATATATATATATATATGTATATGTACAGATATATGCATACATGTAACTATGTAATTATATGTATCCATAGGTACATGTATACATATATTTATACAAATACATATAAATACATCTATATCTACATATATATTTGTAAACCCAAATTAAATGATGCAAAAGAATCAGATACTCAAAAAAAAAACATTAGTCATATGCTTTAATCGGACCCTAATTGGGGTGTAATGTGTTTGGTGTCCGGTGCTTTAGTAAGGAGATTAATATGTAGGAGTGATTTTTAATGGGCACCAAAATGATTTTATAAGGTGCTAACCTGAATTAGACCCATTGACTTTTGAGCATATTTGAATGATAAAATAGATCTATTTTATGTTTTGCAATGTTTATACATATTTTTTGTAGTTATATTTGTGTTTTGCAATGTTTATACATTGTTTTTCTGACACTTGATCACTTATAATGTACAGGATCATTGACAATCATGGCACCAAGGCAGAAGAGGAAAAGATCGGGTGGGAGGCACTTGAATAGAGTACCTTGTGGAGTGACATTCAATGTTCCAGATGTTGATGAAGAGCCAACAGTGAACTTGGATGAGGAAGTTATTTATGAAAATGCAGAACAGACCAATGAAAATTATGGTTTTGAACCTGTTGTTCATAATACTGACGTAGAAATGGAACCGCCATCTGCTAACCAAGTGACAACCCCAGATCTATGCATGAAAAGTTGGTCTATGCATGACATGGAAAATGCCATTGTAGATGTTGAGGACCATCGAATGTCAATCAGAGGTTCAACGATCAAATGGGGAATCCCGCCTAGCAATTTGTGGGCATGGCTCAATGGTGTGACATCCACAAAAAGGAGGGGGCCACGAACAATCCTAACTGACGAAGAAGAAGTTGAAATTGTGAAATGGTGTAAAGATATGGCTAATATTGGCCATGGCCTTCAAGTGTCATAACTTAAGTCAACGGTGGCCTACATGTTGGAGTGAGGCCTAACCCATTCACAAATGGGATACCAGGGAGGTCATGGTGGGTTGGATTTCGTCAAAGGCATCCTGATCTGACAATTCAAACACCCGAAGGAGTGGACATAGATCGAGCTATAATGTTGCACTCCGAAATAGTTTCTTCATTCTATGATAACTTGGAGGAGTTGTACAACAAACATAATTATGGGCCCAACAACATATGGAACTACAATGAAACAGGTGTGCAGACTGGCAAAAATTGTGCAATGAGAGTTATTGCAAAAATAGGGATAAAATGTGTTCCACAATTAATTGCTAAAAGTAGAGAATGGATCACTGTTCTAGCTTGTGTTAGTGTAGTAGGTCAAGCTATACCTGGTTACTATTTGTTCAAGTCCAAAAGGAACAATGGAAACTATATTGTTAACTGTGAGCCAAGGGCATACATGGCAATCCAAGAGCATGCTTGGATGACCAAAGAATTATTTGTGGAATGGTTAAAACACTTTGCAAAAATGTCCCAGGAGGTGTGTCACCAACCAACAGACAACTTCTCATCTTTGACGGTCATGACAACCATGTGGCATTCAAAACGGTCGAAGAAGCAAAGACTATGGGAATAGATTTGCTCACACTTCTAGCACATTGCAGCCACAAATTGTAGCCCCTTGATGTTAGTGTGTTCTCACCATTTAAGAACCATTTCAAACAACAAAGGAGTATATGGCTCTCTGAAAATCCTCAACTTGACATTGGAAGGGAAGAGTTGGCAACACTTGCCAACAAAGCTTTTGCACAAGCTTTGACTCCTAATAACATTGCAAGTGGTTTTAGAAGAACAAGAATTTGGACATTAGATTGACATGCACTTGACTTGGATATGGGGCCAAGCCAAGGTTTCGTGGTTGAAGAGGAAGAAACGACATTGGGAGCAGAAACAGAGGGTGATACAGCTGATGAAGAGGTATAGTTCATGGTAGCGGAGACTTGTTTGAGGATAGCAGGTTGGAATGAGAAACAGATTGGACAGTTTGTGGAAACCTTTTTTGCAAACATTCCCCCAAATCCAAAAAAAATTGAGGCAACAAAAATTCAATATGAACCAGCAGTTCGAACATGTAATCAGGCAGTTGAAAATGAAGAGAGTCTCAATCTACCATTTGAATTTCAAGATGTAGCTTTGAACCTAGGGATGCATCTCAATTTCAGTCAAGTGGATGAAGGGTTGTCCATGCCATCACCACCAAATATTGATCCTGAAGATGTCATCCATTACTTCACAATAGGGAGAAATTGGGAGGTTGAAAATGATGAAGAGGATGGACTCGATGGTAATGACTCAAGTGATGAAGAGGCTGACTATGTGTCATGTACACAAGTCAATGATCAACAACCAACAGGAAACAAAAGCACTTTTTTGCAAATCCCAATGCAACAAGTGCGCCAATCATCTAATAGAGGTTGCAATGGGGTCCTACGCCTTAGTAGGCAGTCTCAATTTTGACATCGGATGATTTCTTCAATTTGCTGAATGAACAAGAGGCACAAAAGCAAAGAAACCAAAAATTGTAGCAAAGGAAAAGGGAGCAAATGGCAGAAAAGAAGGCAGAAAGAGAAGCAATCCTCGCATAGAGGGAGGCAAACAAATTATAGCGTGCTGCAAAAAAAATAAAAATTGCAAAGGAGAAACTAAGGCAGTGACATGAAAAGGAGCTTCAAAGGGAGCAAGCAAAGATTGCTAGACAGTTGAAGGTAAACCAAAAGCAAGCAGAAAGAGTAGAAATAAACAGAAGTAAGAGTACTCCTACAACTCCTCTTCCAAGTTAACATCCAATTTTAAGGGACATGATTAACATTTTGTCTCCAGCCTTTGCAACTCTTAGTAGCCTACAAAATGGGTCTTCTGAAGGCTACTCTCCACAGTTACAACTCACTCTAGAGGAAAATCATGCATTGCTTGCTTGTATAGCAAGTGCCATACAGAACAATCCACAGTCCTTAACATCTTCTCCAGTTGATGTAGAGTTAGTTGACCCCCAAGGACACACCACTTCTTAATCAGATCTGTGGATGTCTGATTTGGATTTGTTGATGTCAACTTTTTGACCTTGAAGTGTGCTAGAGTGTTTTTTGTAAAACTGAATGCTAGTCTATTGTATTGGACAACCAAAGGATACTATTCTATTGTATTGGATAGCCAAAGGATACTAGTGTCTAATTTTGTAGAACTAAATGGTAGTCTGTTCTCAACTTATCTACTTCGATGTGTTCTAGTGTGTTTTTTGTAAGACTGAAGACTCCTTATCTTCTTTCCAACTTTTTCTTAATCATGTTTATGCTATAATAAATTTGATTTCATCCTAAGCATGTTTTGGGAGCTGTCCAAGTTAATGATCTATGCTTTTGTGATTCAAAATTAGTTTTGTGTTCATTGTATTCATCTATCATTATAAATGGATATGTGTTTGTTGCATTCATCTAACTAACATTTTTGAGAATTTAAATGTACATTAAGAAATGTATGTGATTGAAATTCAAAAAATTATGTACATATATATATACACATACAACTATGTATATGCATACATATACATATATATATGTATATGTATGCATATACATAGTTGTGTGTGTGTGTGTATATATATATATATATTTATACACAACTAAGTATATGCATACATATATATATATATATATATATATATATAACTATACATCTATATGTAGCATATCCATAAATTGTAACTGTAAGTGTAAGTGGAAATCAATCTCATTCTAAATTGTAAGTTTACAATGAATAAGTAAATCCCATCATAAATCAAATCCCATTGTTCAGGTTCATGAATGAACATCATAAGAAAAAAGAACATCATAAATGAACACAATGTCTACCAAGTCACAGCCAAAGTAAACTCTTGAAAGACTTGACCTGAAATGTCATCATGCAAATTGACTTGCTCTTTACAACCTCCCTAGTTGTGTATACATGCATATATATATAATATATATATATATATATATATATATGTATGTACGTATATACATACATACATACATACATACATACACATATATATGTATACACAACTAAGTATATGCATACATATAACTATACATCTATATGCAACATATCCATAAATTAATCTATTTGAAATTATAAATTTTTGAACACATACACTTGGAAATTAATTTAATTGTAAATTGTAAATGTAAGTTTACAATGAATAATAAAAATGAACATTATAAATGAACACAATGTCTATCGGGTCACAGCCAAAGTAAAGTCTTGAAAGACTTTACCTGATATGTAATCTTACAAATTGACATGCTCTTCACAACCTCCTAGCCATTTGACATGCCTGCCACAACAAACAAATATAATACAACAAACAAACATGGACAATAGTTATTGAAATAAATAAAAAGATATACTAGTTAGTAAAAAATATAGAACAATAATTGAAACTTAGAACAATTTGAACAAAAAATCCTTAATTATTTGGTGTGTTGATAAACACAATTACCAAACTGCCCACCATGAACATCGTTACACCACCTCTCCTTGTTCTCCCATGCCTGCAAGAAAAGATTTACAACCACGGGTAGTCACAACCGAGGCTAGTAACATACAAACATCATATGACCTTTGAAATAATGCATGTACAACAACACATAATTAATCAAGTTCAATTGTGAATATAGTAGTAGAGGAGAATAATTGTGAATGCCGATGGCTGCTGTCCCTCTTATTTAGAAATTTGAATCTGACAATTGAATGCATTAAATTTGATTGTTGTGTTTCAAATATGAATTTTTTATAGCATTTGAATTTGTAGCTACCACTTATGTAGGTTTTTAGAGATGATATGATTGAATTTTGCACTATATTTGGATTCGATGTTCATTTGGGAAGCCTTATATATCTGTGATTTTTTGCAGGTTTGCATGCATGCATACAGTCATACAAACATAAGCATACATGCAAACATTCATGGAAACATAAGCATACATGCATGTATTCATATAAACATACACATACATATAAATTGCAAAAAATCAGTAATATACATTGCAAAGCAAAAAAAAACCTAAATGTGTCACTTTTAACATCTAATTAAAACTCTTTTATCATTCAAATCCGCTCAAAAGTCAATGGATCTAATTCATGTTAGCACCTTATAGAATCATTTTGGTGCCCATTAAAAATCACTCCTACATATTAATCTCCTTACTAAAACACCGAACACCAAACACATTACACCCCAATTAATCTTCATTTGGGGTCCGATTGATGCATATGACTAATTTTTTTTGTGGGTATCCCATTCTGTTCACTCATTTTATTGCGCACTCTCTTTGGAAGGCACATACATACATACATACATACACATATATATATATGTATGTATATATGTATGTATGTGCATACATACATACATACATACATATATGTATATATGCACATACATACATACACACATACATATATGTATGCATGTATATATATATGTATGTATGTATGCATGTACATACATACATACACACATATATGTATGTATGTGCATACATACATACATATATGCATATATGCACATACATATATATATGTATATATGCACACATACATACATACATACATACATGTATGTATGTATGTATGTATGTGCATTATTACATAGATACATACATATATATATATATATATATATATATATATATATATATATATATATATATATATATATATATATATATATATCTATATATGTATGTTTGTATGTATGTATGTGCATACATACATACATACATATATACATACATACATACAATGTGGGAAAAAGAAACCAGCAACATGACCCAACAAAAGCAAACAACACATGGCGAAAAGGAGTGTAAGAGGAATGATTTATTTCTTAAACAAGTAATAATTTTTCAATCATCGAATAAACCCTTCATGGGTCCTAAAAGATGTAGAAGAAAATGATTAACCAGTACCATTGTTTGCATTTTGAAAGGATAGGCAAAGGATACACACATATTCATCGATTTGTTGAATGAACAAGACACACAGAATGTAAAATGACAAACATATGTATGCTAGCATGTTGTATGTGCAATGGAAAGTAGTATACATATATATATGTATGTATGTATGTATGTATGTGCATACATACATACATACATACATAAATACAATGTGGGAAAAAGAAACCAGCACCATGACCCAACAAAAGCAAACAACACATGGTGAAAAGGAGTGTAAGAGGAATGATTTATTTCATAAACAAGCAGTAATAATTTTTCAATCATCGAATAAACCCTTAATGAGTCGTGAAAGATGCAAAAGAAAATGATTAATCAGTACCATTGTTTGCATTTTGAAAGGATAGGCAAATGATACACACATATACATCGATTTGCTGAATGAACAAGAGACACAAAATGTAAAATGAAAAATATATGTATGCTAGCCTGCTGTATGTGCAATGGAAAGTAGAAAAATATAAACAAATGCTAGAGTGTATAAAGTAAGAAGACACTGCATAAATGAAAATAACTATAAGTACCTACCTAAGACTTGGGATATTAGAGGAATGTGCAGAGGATGCTTGTCGTTGCTTTCAATACATACATATATATGTATGTACATTACATACATACATATATATGTATGTATACATACATGTATGTACATTACATACATATGTATGTATGTACGTACACACATACATACTTGGGTTTTCAAAAAAGTGCACAAGAAATTAACCAAGGGTTTCATAATAATAATTCCTCACTCGCAGGAATATAGAAGTGTGTTTTCAGATAGATGCAGAATATTCCAGGCAAGGGTTTCATGAGATTAATTTCTTAAGCACACAAATTTCAAGAAAAGTACACATGGGATATATGTATGTATGTATGTATGTATGTATGTATGTACACACATATATGTATGTATGTATGTATGTATGTATGTACACATACATATATACATACACACATACTTGGGTTTTCAGAAAGGTGCACAAGAAATTAACCAAGGGTTTCATAATAATAATTCCTCACTCGCAGGAATACAAAAGTGCGTTTTCAGATAGATGCAAAATATTCCAGGCAAGGGTTTCATGAGATTAATTCTTAAGCACACAAATTTCAAGAAAAGTACACATGGGATATATGTATGTATGTATATGTGTACACACATATATGTATGTATGTATGTATTGGTTTTTCAAAAATGTGCATAAGAAATTAACCAAGGGTTTCATAATAATAATTCCTCACTCGCAGGAATACAAAAGTGCGTTTTCAGATAGATGCAGAATATTCCAGGCAAGGGTTTCATGAGATTAATTCCTTAAGCACACGAATTTGGAAAAAACCAAGCAAGGGTTTTCACAAATGCGTTTTCAGATAGATGCAGAATATTCCAAGCAAGGGTTTCATGCGATTAATTCCTTAAGCACACGAATTTGGAAAATACCAAGCTAGGAATATAGAAGTGCATTTTTAGATAGATGCAAAATATTCCAGGCAAGGGTTTCATGTCAAGATTAATTCCTTAAGCACACAAATTTGGAAAAAGCCAAGCAAGGGTTTTCACAAATGCGTTTTCAGATAGATGTAGAATATTCCAAGCAAGGGTTTCATGAGATTAATTCCTTAAGCACACGAATTTGGAAAAAACCAAGCAAGGGTTTTCATAAATAATTTATGCCCAAAGTGACATGGGTTTTTTATAAAAAGGTCGAAGCAAACCAAAAAATATTATTTTTCAAACCCACGAATTTCCTGATAATTTCTGGAGACAAAATCATGAGACAATCAACTTTACCAGGTCGTATTTAATCATTTAACCACAATAAAACCCATATTGGGAAAAAAAAGCAAGGGTTTTCACAAACCCACGAAATTCGTCATCATTTCTACAGACAAAATCATGATACAATTGACTTTACCACGTTGTGTAAAATGCCAGTACCATGACATTAGCAAAATAAAACAACACATGGCGAGAAGCATGTAAAAGGAATGATTTGTTTCATAGACAAGTAGTAATAATTTTTCAATCATCGAATAAACCCTTCACGGGTCTCAATCATTGAATAAACCCTTCACGGGTCATGAAAGATGTAGAAGAAAATGATTAACCAGTACCATTGTTTGTATATTCAAAGGAGAAAGATGTTAGATGTTACCTGAAGCCATGCGCACGTACAGGAGCCATGGAGAGCCGCCGCCATCCACATTCTTCTCCATCGCCGGGAAGCTTCCAGACAGAGCGCGCGGTAAAGTGAATGAACATGATGGGATACCCACAAAAAAACATTAGTCATATGCATCAATCAGACCCCAAATAAAAATTAATTGGGGTGTAATGTGTTTGGTGTCCGGTGCTTTAGTAAGGAGATTAATATGTAGGAGTGATTTTTAATGGGCGCCAAAATGATTCTATAAGGTGCTAATGTGAATTAGACCCATTGACTTTTGAGCAGATTTGAGTGATAAAAGAGTTATAATTAGATGTTAAAAGTGACACATTTAGGTGTTTTAAATTTTTTTTATTTGGTGGTTATAATTAGCTAGTACTGGGACGTTAGGTGACGGCAAGCGGACAACACCTCTAAAAAGTGTCTTTTTGACCTCCGCGCGCATATCGGACGCTACCACACTCTACCGAATTCCTCAGAAGCCAAAACCTTAGTTATAAGATCTTAACTCGTGTGAAAAAAACCCATAATTTTTTTTTCCTATTTGACATACGGTTTGAATTCTAAGGTTGCGCGAAGTTAGCCCTGGCGGATATTGGGTCTTCTCCCCTACCAATGTGACAGAACGAAAAATCATCTTTGTCTTGGTCTTCTTCAGATAGAAAATGGCCGACTGCTTTATAGTACTTATAAGGGTTTGCACCGACTGCTTTTCTTTAGAAGTGGCCGACAGAATCAGTCTGTCAAGCAAATCGAATCCAATCTCCTTTCTGACTATGTACGGGTTTGCCTACTTTAAGCTTTACTAGTTCCTTCCTTTTTTCCCTTCGATGTGTGGAGGAGAAGACCGAACCCATATTTCTAAGTATTTTCCTTGTGTTTTTTCGCCTTGAATGTGTCGAGAAAGGGTTGAACTTGCCTCCTCCTTTGTACAGTTAGATTCTTAGCGTTTTCCTTGCTCTTACTTTCCTCGAGGAAACAACGAGGAAGGTACTGACCCCGTCTGCGGTATCATCTATTTATTTCATGCTAACCTTTCTCTCACTCATAAGCTCATCTTTCAATACGCATACGGCAATCAGGTTCCCTCCTCCTTGCTCTTTATTTCTATTTCTTAACGTGTTGTTAGCGTTTGAATTGGATACAATGGCTGCATCTTCTTCTTCTTCGTCTCACCACCAAAATCAGGAATTTAATGCTTTCTACGGAATAGAACCTCCAGGCAATAGATGGAAGGCTTCTGAATCTTCAAGATTGTTTGATGTTTTCATCAACCACAGAGGCCCCGATGTTAAAGATACTCTCGCTACTCAGCTCTACGTCTCCCTTGAGCAGTTGGGAATACGAGCGTTTCTTGATTCCCGAGAGAAGGAACTAGGAAATTCGTTTCCTTCTATCATTAAGACAGCCATCCGCTCTGCTAAGGTACACATAGCCATTTTTTCCAGAAGATACGCGGAGTCACCTTGGTGTTTGGCTGAGCTGGTTCAGATGTTAGAAAGTACGGCCAAAATTATTCCTGTGTTTTATGAGGTGGAGCCATGGGAACTCCGCCACATAGAAAGGGGACAATACGCTGATGCATTCAATAAATATGAAGAGAAGAGCAGATATCTTGAGAAGCTTAGCGAGTGGAAGGAAGCTCTTCAGACTCTTTCATTTATAGCTGGAGAAGAATTTCGCGGGTAATCTTTCCGAGCTTTTGGTAGTCGTACTTTCTTTTCAAATCTGGTTTAATATTTTCTCATGGAATTCTGCTTTCATTTTATGAAGTTTCAGTGACTGCGAAAACATTGTAGCAGCTGTGCAAAAGGAAGTACAAAGGAAACAATGTTTACATGTTGCCCAATATCCAGTAGGGCTTAACAATCTTGTGAAAGATTTTGAAAGGCGATGCCTTGATGAGCTTGTACAAGATTTTGAAAACCAGTGCGGGATGAAAGGAAGGAATCATAAGTCTAAGGCTGTTGGTATTTTAGGCATGGGTGGATCGGGGAAGACAACTCTCGCCAAAGAGTTGTTTAACCGAAAACATTTAGATTACTCTAGATCAAGTTTTTTGTTTGATGTGCGAGAAGCCTCTGTGAGAAGTGAACTACCTTCTTTGCAAAGTCAGCTTCTCAAAGATCTCTTGGGGGAAAACCTGTGTTTTAAAAGTACAGATGAAGGAATGAGCTGTCTAAATGATCGTCTACAAAGGAGCCCCTCTTTAAACTTCCTAATAGTTGTAGATGACATTGATCATGTAGAGCAGTTAAATGCTCTACTGGTCATGGATATCTTAAATATATTTAGTAATAGTCTGGTTATTGTCACAACCCGTGACGTTGGAGTGTTTATAACCACAGGGATTACTGTTGGTTATCGTTTAACAGGAATGGATAGAAACCACGGGAGGGAACTCTTCTGTTGGCATGCCTTTCGCCAACCCCATCCAATCACCGAGTACAAGGCGCTGGTTGATGAATTCGTAGATCTGTGTGGAGGGTTGCCTCTGTCGCTTCAGGTTCTGGGCCGGCACGTTCATGGTAGACCTCACAGTTACTGGATGTCAGAATTGAAAAAAACTAGAATGACGCTGCCTCGAGATGTGAAGCAAAGATTGAGAATAAGCTTTGAGTCATTGGATGATGAACAAAAACAGGTTTTCATGGATTCCGCTTGTTTCTTTAACAACAGAAAGAAGAGTATAGCCGAAAGAGTATGGGAGGGATCAGGATGGAACGCACAACATGCACTGGAAACACTCAAAGATAAATGTCTTATAGAAGAAAAAAAATCTTATGGGGGAATTGTATTGAGAATGCATGACCACCTGAGGGACTTGGGAAGAGAAATGGCACATGAGCTCACCCCTCCTCATCGCTTGTGGCGTCCTCAAGATCTGCAATCTTTGGTATGCTTGTTACGCCTCCAAATTCCTTCTTAGCATTTTAATATTCGAAGTCTTAACCCGTTACTACATAAATAGAAAACTTAGCTGCTGCTTTTGTGCATTCAGGAATCAATGGGTTTCAAAACAATACTCACCAAAACCAATATTAGATGTTTCCATTCCTTCATCGACAGGTCCGTTGGTTCAAAAGTTACATTCTTTTTAGGCCAATCAGATAGTTGTGTTGAGACGTCAGCTTCCTTACTATGGCTCCAGATGAACTTTGTGCTCAGTTCCACAGAAGTACCAAGCATTTCTTCAATGATTCCTCTACAAAAATTGCAGTGGTTAAACATCACAGATGGAGAATTCAAAACGTTGTGGGAGAATGGCGTGCAGGTATTTTGATCTTCCCAATCAAAAACTAAATCTGCTTTTAACAGTTTAGTGGTGTTCATTCTCATATGGATGTCTCTGGGATATTTTTTTAAAATCATCGAGAGCTTTACACAAATTTATCTTGAATTTTAGGTGCCTTCCGAGTTGAAAGAGCTGCAAATTTCTCGAAGCTCTTTGAAAAAGTTTCCAGATTTCAGTTCAATAGAAGTACCAAGCATTTTTTCATTGATTCTTCAAAAAATGCGGTGGTTAAAAATCAAAGGTGCACGATTCAAGAATGTGCTCTTAGATGTTCGACGAACTCCATTCATAGGTTTGCCTTTACTAGAACTTCTCAAAATGGATCTTTGTAGTTTATTTGTCGGGTCTTCCGCATTAAAGGGGGAACATGTTTCCACTAAGTGAGGAGAGAGGACTCTTTACGAATCTTTGTTTATCGTGAATTTCAAATTTAATTAGGTGGATTGGAATATTGCAGGACTGTCTTCGAGTGTTAGGGCCCCTATGAATGGCCTTGAAAAACTGGACATCAGCTTTGAAAATTGTGTGCCCAAGATCTTAATTAGTGGAATGCACTATCCAAGCCTTCAGTCTATCAAACTTCATTACATGCAAAAACTTGTGGAAGTGGATTTAAGATTGGTAAAGACTTTAAATTGTCTTGAGATTAGTCATTGTGAAAATTTGAGAAGAGTGTCAGGAATATCCGATCTTGCAAAGCTTGTAGAATTGGAAATTTCGGATTGTGGGAAGCTCGAGTTTGAGCACTGGTTTCCCACGGGCAGGAAGTGTCTCAGGGGAATGCACTGTCAAAGCCTTAAGTGTATCAAAAAAAAACTTGTGGAAGTGGATTTAAGAAAGGTAAAGACATTAAATTGTCTGGAGATTACAATTCGTCAAAATTTGAAAAGAATGTCAGGAAACCTTGCAAAGCTTGTAAAATTGAAAATATCTGGGAAGCTCGAGATTGAGACCTTGTGTATCAGGGGTATTAAGTGTCTGGAGAAGATAACATTTGGTAGAAATGTGATGATCAAATGTTTTGAGTTGGATGGTTGTCAAAATTTAAAAACAGCGGAGTTTTGTTGTGAAAAGCTTGTAGAATTAAGAATTCGGGGCTGTCCGGAGCTTAAGGAGATGCCATGTTTTATAGGTCTTAGTTGCCTCGAGAGGATTATAATTGATCGATATTTGAACGGAAATCTTATATTGATTGATTGTCAAAAATTGAGAAGTGTGTCAGGTAACTTTCCGTTTAGAAAGTTGTGCATTTACAATTGTCCCGAGTTGGAAGCTCTTGCCAGACTGAGCTCCTTGAGTGAAATTCAGATCGACTCATCTGAGAAGCTGGAGAACATGGCAGATAATGAAGAGTTGCATGTACAAGAACATATGACACTTTGTTATTGCAGCAATGCAATTTTACGGAATTGCATTCATAAGTTGAAGGTAATAATTTCAATACTCCTTTTCAACAGGAAATCATAAATATCATTTGTAATAGTTAATAATAAATATCATTTTTATTTTATTATTTATCTTCAGCTTTGTTTTGTAATTTGTTCTTATAAGATAGTGTATATTTTCTTTAGTAACGTTTGAAGTGATCTATAAATGAAAATAATTTACCGTGGATAGAACTGAGAGTATTTTATCTTTTATTTCAGAGTGTGCCATCAGAGGGAATGGAAATTATTGGAAGAGCAGTAGATGGAGCGGAGTCAAGTTTAAACCAAAATCTGTTTTGTGAAGCTAATATAGACGTCGATGGAGTTATTGAAACTGGTACTCACGAAACTGGTCCCTACTGGTCACAATTGAGTTTCGTTATCAGATGCTTTGTGGCTGTGGTTGATAGCTCTGGTCCGGTACTAGTGCCTGTACGTGAAGTCCTTCTTGGATATGGCCGTGAGCTGGATCAAGGAGAATGGATAATTATATTGGTAAAGTGTGATTATCGGAGACATCTTTATTATGAAAGGCTTGAAGATGTTTTGAGGAGGAAAGGAATAATGAAGGAGTTTCGAGTAGAGGTGGAGAAACGTGAAGAGTGGAAAGTTTTGAGGTTGTTACGAACAATTGTTGATAGGTTAATGTAATTTATTTTGAATTGTTGTATTTTTCATTTTTAAATATGTAAATTGTAAGGTGTAAATTCTGTTTATAAAGTTTGGATTGAATTTAAAAGGGAAAAAAAAAAAAATTTGAAATTTTTTAGAGCAGAATTATTGTACATAAATTGTTTTCTTATTAGAGAGTCAATATTATTTATTTATTTTTAAAATTAAAATATTTATCTTTAAAGAACAAGATTTTTGTTCTCTATTAGTAAATGATATGGGTTTAGCTAGCTTTTTTGATCATATAAAGCTTCATTTTGAAGTTCAAGTTGGACAACTCTTTAACTAGAGAGAAGTTTTGTAACCTCTTGAATTATTTTTGAAAAATAATTTTAATTAAGAGATGGTTTTAATAAATTTTAATTTAAATTGACATTTTTTATAATATTTATTTATTAATTCTTGTTATGGTAGTAACAATTAATATTTTGAAAAGGTTTTAATTAATTAATAATAATGGCAACTCTCAACAAATTAAATGATACAAGTATTTAAACTAGCAATGGCACCTTGGTGTGCAATGGGTATGCCGAAGAGTTGTGGAAGGTCAATTGGGGAGATGTTTTGGTTTTTTTTGCAAATTGTATCCTTTTTTTGAGAATTTGGATAGATTGATCCATAGATTAGAATATCTGCAACATGACTGCTTTGTAAAAGTTGTAAAATAAAAGTAATAATTTATTTACATATATTTCTCTATGGGTGTAATTGAAAGTTCTGTGAGCAAAATTTGAATCCATTTTGTAGGTTGTGATTGTTGTGCAAATTTGTTAATGATTTTTTTGTATTCAACTGCACGTTACTTTCCTTCTTAAATATTTTTTTATGCAATGGAGTTACAAAATTCTTCATTTAAAGTTTGAGTTTCAAATTGTCATATTTTCTTATAAACTAAACTTGTGTAAAGTTATTGAGGCTCCCAAAAAAGAATATCTTTAATTCATAAGAGATGGTTAGAGTGGGACATTTAAGGAGCTTCTAGTTATCAAATCTAAAGCTTTATAATATCTCCATAAATAGTGCAGACCCAGATTACACCAAAGCCTAATTTAACAGTTTCTAATAGAACTAGTATCTCCATCATTTGAAGTAGCCTTTGTAGATTGGTTGTAACATAAAGAACTATGTTGATTTCGACAAATAACTTCGAAATGCATTTGAAGTGATGCAGATATTTTTCCCATTCTTAAAATTGAAGATCTGACACGTGAAAAGCTATTGCTTGCATCATTACAAATGCTATGTTATAATAGTTTTTCTAACAAAAAACTTAGCTTCTAGTGAAAGCATTCTACAGTTTCAAATATATAGTGTGGATAATATGAACATCATTTCATGTATTTATTCATCATCTTCCCATTGGCAAGGATGGTGGCAAACAATTTTAGACACCCATCTATAGAGCTTCTTTAATGCTCTGTTCTACAACCATGTCTTACACATTCCCCTTTCTCCTCGAACATACAAAGCTTTTGTTGTAAAGTATCTCTATAGAAATTAAATTGATAATTGAGTCTTAATATCATCTTAACTCAAAGGTTTGGTTTCAGTTGTGTTTCAATCCTTGTAATTGAATGCATATTTGCTTGTGTTGTGGTTCTATGCATATATTATATGGATTTCCTGATGCCAAAGTTAAATCATGATGCAACATCATTGTATTACACAAATGCATGCAAAAAAGAAAAGAAAAGAAATGACCACTTTTTTCCATATTGAACTAGAATTTGAAGACATTTGAAGCATTCAAAGAAATGACCACTTTTTTCCATATCTTCTTTACAAATCGCATTTGATTTTGGCCTTTATTAAAATAATACAATGTTGTCTATATGGTTTGTACTTGGTAAGTGTTGTAATTTGTTATATTTGGGATTTTTTTCTTTCATTTGTGCCCATTTGTAACCCACAAGAAAGTTTAAATACCTCTACTACAACAAATTAACCTCTTCGCTTCAATCATCTATCTCTATTGCAGCAAAGGAAGATCATTGAAGGCTATTGATATTGTATAACTTAAACCATTAAAGGTTGAAAATTGATAGTAAATTATTTATGTAGTTTTGGGGAGAATCCAAATTTTAAATATCAAAATAACAAAAGTAAGAAAGCCAATGTGAACACCTTTGTTTGGGACATTAAATACCTCTAATACAACGAATTAACCTCTCTGTTTCAATCATCTATCTCTATTGCAGTGAAGGAAGGCAATTGAAGGCTATTGAAATTGTATAACTTAAACCATTAAAGGTTGACACTTGACAACGAATTATTTATGCAGTTTTGGTGAGAATCCAAATTGTAAATGTCAAAATAAGAAAAGTAACAACCAATGTGATGAGTATTTCCAAAGAGAAACATCTCAATCCTAGATAAATTTATTCTAAGCAATTATTCTCAAAAAATAGAAAGAATTGAAAAAAAAAAGTAATAATGGGTCACTGATAAGAAACATAGTTTAAAGAAAAGCTAAACAAAGCTTGGAAACATGTATGGTTTCTGAAGAAAAATTGCATAAAAAATACAAGCCTCCATACATTCTGGAAATAGATATTAAATGACATAGGAAACATCCAATTTTTTTTAACTTTTAAGCTTATAGAAAAAGTAACATTTAATAATAAGAAAGTTGGGATAAGTATAGTGAAAGAAAATAATGGTATTGGAAAATTATTCAAGGTGCAAGACCAGATGAGGTACATTTTGAAGGAAGAACAAGAACATATCCACTCAATGAATAGTGAATGAAAAATACAAAAAAATTCGACGAACTTTCTGAAGCAGACCACTCAAAGGAAATACTGGGCAAAGAAATTAAATACTAGCCAAAGAAATTTGAAGAATCCATGGTATTTTTCTACAAATTTTTCCTACTTTTTTTCTCATATAATTCAAGAGTATATACAATTTTATCAAAATTGTATCTTGAGATTATACAAATACATCTATCTTGGATATAAATATTTATTCTACATTTTGCTACCATTTTTCATGTTATAATATGAGAAAAAAACACTATGCTAAAAAGATCAAGAAGAGCATACAAGACTTGGATAAAGTACTGTTTCCATACATATATATGTCTAAAAAGAAACTTCAGAGTTATCTCTTCACATTTTCCATGTTATAATGAGGAACATAGCACTATATGGCCAAATTGAAGCAAAAATGCAACAAAATTTCATATTTTTTCCAAATCTTAAAGATAAGAAAGACCAAGAATCAAGTCACTATTTATTTGAGACAAGCACAAAATAAGTTAAAATGTGAAAACATTAGCCATCCAGGCTTCCATATTTGCTACAAAATACTCGCCAAAAATACAATCTATTTACCAAGCAATGCTCCCAATGCTAACCCTTGCATAGACATCAATAATTTCAAGGAGTGAAATAAAATTAACTATCTTAAGCTCATTGTTTTTGATAAAGGGTAAAATGGGTTTTACAGGGACCCGAAACCACCAAGTTTACAACAAAAGAAAAAGGACAAACAGTCCAACAGAAGAAAACAGGCTACTGAAAGAAAAAATCAGAAAAAATAGTAGCCACCCGTAAAAGACCAGGAGGGTCAGACAAAAAACCAACCAAAAATCCAACAAAAAGACCAGCCGCAACTAACCCAGAGTCTTCAGAATAGACTCGGTTTTAGCCTCTAGGTTCTGCATGTCCTGAACACCCTCTTGAAGGTTTGAATCATCTGCGGTGTAGGGGGATCCTTCCTCTTCAAATTAGCCCTGGTCCTCTTAGAAATACCAACATCCTCATCGTGGTTTTTATCATTGACCTCTTCCAGATCAACCACCAAAGACCCCTGTTGAGCTTTGTCCAATTTTTCGGTCATGGCATCAATTGATGATGATGGCATTGTGTCTTGCCATCCTGTTGTTTTTCTCGGCTATAGTTTTAACAATATTTTTCATTTTATCCAGCTCAATTTCAACTCTTCTGTCCATGCCCGCTTAGTTCTTGGTTTCTTTTCTAGCACCATGATCTTTTCGCTCCACCTCATTCTTGCCAAGCATAGTAACCTTGACACTCATTTCTTCCAGTTTACTTTGAAGGGCCCATTTTTTAATTTTAAGCTCATTGATTTCATGAAAGATCCATTTCAAAATCCTGAAATAGTCATCAACATTATTCCTGGGTAAACCTAAGACATCCACAGTGGGTTCCCTTTTAGGGTTGAAGCAAGTTTTAGTAGGGTCGGGGGTAACAGGGGAACTATTTCTAGCATCTTTTTCCAACGATGGGGCAACATAGGAAGAAGTATTGTTAGCTCCAGAGTCCTCAGACTCAGGAGAGTCTTCAGAGTACGACACAAGGTTTTTACCCTGTAGCTTCTTGCCAACACTTCTGGTTTTAACAGTAGGACTTCTTGGCTTAGGCGTAGAGCAGGCTTTCACAGAATGGGGGTTAAGGCTTTTCTTACCAATTTGGACAGAGGAAGGACTAAGGACCATCCTAACAGGGCTCAAATTAGGTAAATTCCCCGAGCAACTGGGTTTAGTATCATCCTCCTCAGAATCAGGAGGCGCATCCAAATTAGCAGGGGCTAGCATATTTTGGTAATGTTCAACAATTAACCTAATCAAATTAGTATGCAAAATAGGAAATATTTTTGGATTTTTCTTGTGGTCATCTAGACTTTTTCTCAAAGAATAGAGGAGATAGTAGGGAAAAGAAACCCTAACCTTGTAGTGGAAATGGTTGACTAGGGCAAAGTGATAATCGTAGACCCTGGTGAAACGACCATCCACAGTAATGTATTCCATGATAACCTGGAGAACTTTCCTCCAGAGAGCTTTTATGGTGTCGACTTCGAAGTAGCTATTAGAAATTTTCACCAGCTTCATTCTTTCCTTCCCTTTCTTAAAAAATCTGATGACAACTTCATTAGAGAAAACCCTGTCCCTGAAAAATTTGTGTCCATCAATGGGAATTCCAGTCACTTCAGCTATAAGGTTTTCATCGAGCTCCACTTTCCTACCAAAAAGGGTAAGTTCCCCATTAGTCCAATTCTTCTCAAAATGCTCAGTCGCCTCCTGATTCAACCAGTGGAGTTTTTCCAGAAAATGGAGTAAACCCCCACTTTTTACTTTGTTCCACACTTTGGTATTTCTAGTATGCATCTCAAAGTTGTCCAGCTCAACTCTTCTCCTGTCTCCACCCATTTTGGCAAGCACAGTGGGGTAGACAACGACAAAATCTTTACTTGAAATCTTAAGCTCATTGTTATCAGGCTTGAAATACAAACAATTGAAGAAAAGAAAAGGAGAATATAATCTCACAATCCTAACCCACCCTTGGAATAATAACGTTAATTGACAGAGAATGAAAAATGGCAAGGGCTTAGTAGAAAAATACTCAGCATATCGATGAATCGTGGGTTGAAGATTGTGAAATTTTAGAAACAAGATAATTCTGATCAAAATCTCGTAATGAAACAACTGCAAGCGACTTACCTCAAAAAATCACAGAATGGCGTATTTCTCCAGTGATGTCCACGACGAGGAAAATGAGAGCTTGCAAAAAGGATATTACCAAAACTTAAAGTTGCAGATATTTTTTCACGAAAGTGTAGCTATCCACATATAGTCCAAGATTAGGGTGGCGAGAGAGAGTAAATTCATTACTACCATTGTATTAAATGTGATGCAAAATTAAATTCAAAGCTTAATTCATCTACAAGCATGCAATCAACGGTTGGCAATGAACAAATTGTCAAGCATGCCCTCTCTGTGCATTTAAAATCGTTGAAGAATGAAATGAGCTTCGAAAGCTCAAATAAGGACACGCCTTTGGCATAAAAATTAGTAATTTGTTAACATATATTTTGTAAATATTAAGATACACATTTTTTATGAATCACAACAAAGGTTAGATTCCTAGAAAAGTACATAGTTCACAATTACAAACTAGATGCTTGCTAGCAAACTCAACTTAGACCATTCCAAAGAAGATTATTTAGATTTTAATCTACATTGGTGATTTGTAGGTTCTTTTAGATCCTAATACACATTGGTTTCTAAGTCTTCATCATTTGGAATTCCTTCATTGGTTGTAGAGCTAAGTGGTCTATCATTTGTTCTATTTTCTATTTAAAATAGAATTGTACAATTGTCTAAATATTTAAGATTTGATTTATTGCATTCCATCTGTTATTTATTTTAGGTTAATTGTTCTTATTTATATGCATTCTTTGACTAATCTAAGGTAATCATAGGGATTGGGTTTTTCCCTTTGCATTTTGGTGAAATTTTAAAGATCTGCAAGTATCTTTTATTCTATTTTCTTTTATATTTGAGTAATCCTTTTGCTTTTGTTCTTTATTTAAATATATCTTCCTTTTAAGGTTTGGTGAACTTCTTCTCCTAATCCTATATTTTACTCACCCTACCCATCCTAGATTTTCCTTAATGTTAACTCTTCCAAAACATTTTAGATATAATTTTGAATTGATATTTAGAGCTACGATAAATTATACCTTCCTTTTTTGTACCACTTGATTTGTCCTCTTCAAGTTGTCACTCTTAATTTTTAGCTTAAATCCTAAGCACCTTAAAATCAATCCTAGATCTAGCATGAGATTGAACCTAAGACAGTGCTAATTTTGAGGTAATGAGTTATTGCATGAATATTTTTGCAAATATGGTTTTTAACTTTGGATCAAACTTGTGATTGGACTAATTTTTGACTCATACAAAGAAAAGGATAAAAAAGGAAAAATTGTAAGGCTCAAGATGAATATGCTTCCCCTTTCTATTTTGAAGTAAGGAGGGTTGATCTAAACATAAAATAAACACAATACACATGAACAGGCCAAAATTGGACAAGTGGGTGATCAATCCTTCTAGTCTCACATATATATCACCTTTTAGGATATGGGTAGCCTCAGTAAATCATCAAATTCATACCAAAAGGGTTCTTTATTACTATTTTTATTTTTGAAGAAGAAAGGGAGAAATTTTTGCAAGGGGGGCTATGGAAAATTGAGGTCTATCCACTATACATGCAAAAGTGGCACTAGCATTTTAATCCACTTGAGATGGATCCTTATGAACATCCCATTTGGATCATGCTCTATAACTTACCCTTTGAATACTGGTCGGGAAGATATATAGAAAATTTAGACGATCATTGGGGACTTTGATAGACATGGATACAAAGATCTTTGATGGAGACTCATGCTTATAAGCTAGACTCCAAATAGCTACAGTTAGAAAAATACCAAGACAAATTCTTCTCTATGTGGAAGGTGAGTACTGGAAATAATCAATGGAAATAGAAGAAAATAAAAAATTATACCTCAAATTTCGAAGAAAAAATCATAGAGAGAAAGACTGTAAAAATAATGGTTTTTGGAAAAATCCTAAAAAGTAGGAATCTCCAAAAAATGTATTGAGATAGAAAACCACCAACAACTCAACTACTCAAGATAATAATCCACAAAGCATCGATCTTGTAGCCTCAGATAAAAATATTGCAACAAAAAATAATGTAGATTCATCCTTTGAAAATATTTTAGGAGGCAATATGGAAACAACAAGCAATGTGGAAGCAAATAAGGAAAAAGCCCCAGTACCAGAGGTAATCAATTTAGAAAAATAAGAGGAAAATCTAGATAAATCCCCAAGCCTCATTAAGGAAGATTCAAAATTTGAAGAACTCTATGCAACAAAAGATTTGTTAGATTTAGATGAATTAGGAATCATCGATCCAAGGTGCATAAGTTAGAATGCTGCCAAAGCACTGGGAAAAATAAAAAATTACAAACAAAGAAAAACTAACAAATAGAAAAGAGAGGACAAAGTGATGGAGAAGGGTCTAAAAATCATTTGCAGTTTTCTGATATCCAAGGGAGGGAAAGTCTCCCTTAGAAAGAAATTAAGATCTCCACATAGAATGCCAGGGGCTTAAATGCCCCTGAAAAGAGATGCTTGACCAAGCATCATCTAGAAAAAATATCAGCAAACATAATTATGATCCAAGGAACAAAAAATATTAAATAAACAAGAAGCAAAAAAAAAATTAGAAGTATTGCAGATCCTGGGCGGGATTGTTCCAAGAAGCCATTGGATTGGTTGGTGGTTTGGTTGTATTGTGGAGGAATACTAGCATCACAATAAATTTAACACAAGCACATAACAACTGGATGGAATGCAAAGTGTCAGATTTTAATGCCAACATGGAATTTTCTTTATTTAATGTTTATGGCCCCATTAAGACAAAGGACAAAAAAGAGACTGGAATGAAATCAACAACAAAATAAATTAATTGGGAAAACAATTCTACATTCAAGGAGGTGAATTTAATGCAATCACTGATCTCTTAGAGAAGAGTGGAGGCCTTAGGAAAATCAATTGAAAAATCCAATAATTTAGAGAATTTATAAAAGAAATAAAAGGTATAGATTGTCAAACCTTAAATGGTGTATATACTTGGACAAGCCACAAATCAACATTTACAAATATTGCAGAGAGGTTGGATAGATTTTTGATATCTACAAATTGGATGGAGGAAGATATAACAATGGAAGCATCCATACTCCCAATCTCAGCTTTAGACCACTTCCTGATCCGAATGGAAATAAAAAATGAATTTAAACTCACAAATACCTACTTCAAATTTGAAAATATGTGGTGGAGAGAAGAAAGTTTGATACCCTCTTTAGAGACATAGTGGAAAGAGTCCAAGATCAGTGATACTCCCAGTTATACTTTTATGAAAAATCTCCAAATGATAAAATCAAAACTAAAGCAATGAAATAAAGAAATATTTAAGAGCATATTACAAGAAAAATAGAAGGTGGAAAAGGAGTCAGAAGAATTAAATAACAAGGTAATAAGGAATGGTATGCACCAAGAGGATTACCAAAAGGAACTACAATTGGAGAACTACCATAAATAAATATTGGCAAGAGAAGAAGTATATTGGTGAGATAAAGCCAGGGAAACATGGTTAAAAAAAGGGGATGCAAACACCATGTAATTTCACACTAATTCTAAAGCTTCGAAGGCTGTTAACATAATCAATGAGATAAATTTAGAAAATGGTAATGTTGTTAGAGATAGAAAAACAATATAATTAGAAGTAGTTAGATATTTTGAGAAAATACTAGGTGTAGAAACCAATTCAACACCTTTTAATAATGAAGCAATTTTGGACTGCATCCTAGAATGTGTCGCAAATTCTGACAATCACATGTTAAACGAACCAATATCAATGGAAGAAGTTTGTGTTGCTACCTTTCAGCTACATCTAGAAAAATCACTTGGCTAAGATGGATTCCCAACAATCTTTTTCCAAAAATGTTGGCATATAATAGGGAAGAAGGTGTGGAAAGTGGTTGAAGAATTTTGGATTAAGAAAAAATTTGTGAAAGATCTTAATAACATAGTAATATCCCTAATTCCAAAAAAGCAAGTATGCAATTCTTTCAATGACTGTAGGCCAATATCCCTATGTAATATAATTTATATTATTATTACCAAAGTGCTAGCAAACCATCTAAAAAAGATGTTGAACTCTATTATTTCAGAAGAACAAAGTGTGGTTTTTTCCCAAGTAGAGAAATCATTGGCAACATCATATTTGCTAATGAAGCAACACACACAATGTCTATAGAAATAATACAAGAAATGATGATAAAATTAGACATTAGTAAGGCATATGGCAGGGTAAAATGAAACTTTTTAATAGAAATCCTCAAGAGATTTGGCTTTAATAAATATTGGATAACACTCATACAACAATGTGTAGCAACAGTAAGATAGTCACTGAATGTAAATGGCTCTATTTGTGGTTTCTTTTCTGCTACAAACAAATTGAGGCAAGGGGACCCCTTGTCACCTTTCCTATTTATTATGATGACAGATGTCATGGGGAGGTCATTCAAGGAAAGAGGAGAAAATAATATCCGGAAAGGCATAAATGTGGCTCAAGGACTTAATCCAGTAACAAACACACAATTTGCTGATGACACAGTCTTATTTGGGGAAGCCAATATGAGATAAGCAACGGTAATGAAAGAGGCACTAGAGGAATACACTAAGTGCTTGGGATAGTTGGTAAATAAAGAAAAAATCCTAAATAATTTTCTTTAACACCTAGATGATAACTCGAAAAAAGATAACAAATTAGCTTGGCTTCACAATTACAACTAGCCCAGCTAAAAATCTAGGTGCACCATTAATTTTGGGTGCATGTCACTCTCAACATTGGATGGATGTTTTGGAAAAGTGCAGAAATACGAATTCAACATGGAAAAAAAAGTGGCTAACAATTGCAGGAAGGATAATAATGATCAAATTTTTTCTTATATAATAGTTTCAATATATGTGATGTCTTGTTTCCAGATCAGACACAAGATAAAAACCAATATGGAAAGCTACTTTAAAAATTTCTTATGGGAAGAAAAAAAATGGAAAGAAAGTATCATTGGTGCATTGGTATAAGGCATGCCTATCAAAATATGATGGAGATGCGGGTCTAAGAAGAATGAAAGAACAAATTTTGGCTTTAGGAGCCAAATTAACATGGAAAATGTATAGGGATTTGAATCGATTATGGTGTAAGATATTTCAAAATAAATATTTGGATAGCCTAGATCCAAAAAGTATTCTCACCATGGGGACATCTAATGGAGGATCAACCATATGAAATTTTTATGGGACAATAGGAAGATTATAATCGAGCACAAGACTTGAAAGGTTAACAATGGAAAACAAGCCAATTTTTGGTTGGATTCTTGGAATGGCTACAACCCATTGGAAGAGGTAGAAGGAATCAAGGAAAACATTGATCCAATCACAAATCTAATGGGCCATATAGTGAGAGAAAACATTGGTTTGAACCCACCTAACTTTGGTAATCATCATGATTGGTTTGATGTCGAGCTACTACCAATCCTAGAAGAGGAAAAAACAAGGTTGAAACAAGAATTCTAAGATAACAGAAAGGTCATATTGACAAATGTGGAAGATGTAATATGGTGTGTTGCCCATTCAATGGAATATTTTGTCAAGTTGGGTTACCAAATTCAAACTGCTATGTGAACAAACTCTAACTACCTACTAAACTATGTTGACATTTAGCAATCATGCCCAAGGCAAGAGCCTTTCTATGGAAAAAATTACAAAATGGTATACTTACAATTGAGAGGATGAATTCTATTGGTATTCAAGGTCCTAACAAGTGCACAATATGTTATCAAAACTATAAAACAATCAACCACCTTCTGTTAGGATGTGAATATGCATCGAAATGTTGAAATTGGGTTTAAGGTGTGCTAAGTTGGAACAAAGAAAGATAGGAAAATATTAAATAATGGTTGATTAGCTGGCCAAAAGGAAGGAAAGACACATTGTGGGTAGATTTATGGGTGGTGGCTCTCTCTATGGTTGTATGGCAGAGTTGAAAAGAAAGGAACCACATAATATTCCAAGAAAAGAGCATGGTGGAAGGAAAATTAATAAAAAAAAAGGAGTCTTTGTGAACTGCTAAATGTAAAAAGCATGATAAAAATAGGCACCAAGTTCACAAGATGTGATGAGGATTTGCAAAAAAGTTGGATTCACTTAAAAAGACCTGAGGGACATCTTAAAGACAAGTCAAAAATTAGAAGGGATGCTATGTGGAAGGGCCCAAATCAAGCAAGATACAAAGTCGATTTTGATGGATCTACAAAAGGTAACCCCATACTAGTAGGGGCTGGTTGTATCATAAGGAATAGCCAGGGACAATGCATTTGGGATTTGTCCAAAAAAGGTTTTTCCACAAACAATGAAGCTGAGATGGAAATCCTAGCCTTGGGACTATGGATGTGCAGGGAAAACAATTATCAAAAATGTAGACAATGAAGGTGATTTGTTACTATGCATTCAAGCAATAAAAAAATAAGATTTACACCAAACTGGAAATTAAGAAGCTGGCTATTAAAGATATGGGAATCTTTAAAGGAAATGGAGGATTACACAATTTTACATGTGTATAGAGAGAAAAATGGAGTGGTTTATTTGTTAGCCAATATAGGCATCACTCAAGATGAAGAACTCATCATGGACACTGATCCTAAGAAATGGGAAGGTCTAGAAGGTTTGCTAATAAAGGAATAGATAAAAAACAACTAAGAATGCAGGTCCATTCTTAAATCACAACATGTCGGTACAAATCACAAAAGGCTAACACTATACTCTAATATATCAAAGAGAGGAATATAATGGCAAGTCCCTAAACCACAAGATGTCAACATAGCCCATCACCCAAATAATAACCAATGGAATTTAAATTAACAATAGATGTTAATGACAAAAGAAAATTGCTCCCAATAGATAAAATATCACCTATTGGGACACAAACTTACTTAATTTTGGAATCTCAAATACATGGACCTTATCCCTTTCATAATTGAGTATTACTTCATTTTCCTTTGATATGGACCAAGGCTCCATATTTCTCCACTAAAATTGATTCTTGGGTCATTCTACCTATTCATTAGCTTTCCACTTTTCCTATTAGAATGGATAGTGTTATTTTTCTCTTGTTTCCTTTTATTATGGTTTGATAAAGGACCTACAAAAGGGAAAGTATAAGAAAAATTCCAAAGGAAAATTAATCACAATAATGAGTCTTTAACACTTTGTCCAGTGGAGGTAGGCACAATCCATTTCTAACCAAGGAATTCCTTATATTTAAACAAGGCTACATTTTCATATAATAGACTCTTTTAACAAAAGGTACATGAAGAGTAACCCTAATGCATTATTTTTTAAACTTTGGGATGTTGGTTGGTGTTCTCCTAGAATTGCTATCAAAATTCTATCATCTACTTTGTGTTTAAATCTCAACCCTTGTCTACTTCTCTTTGAAAACATGACAATTTAATGCTTTGCCTATGATCTAAAATCCTATGTTCATTTACGCACTGGGCACCATACTTGGCCCTTTAATAAGCACCACACTTTTTGAAATTCAACTATTGCACATTTTACCTTTCAATTTGAAAATTACCTCTGGAAAGAAAATAATCTTCCAAAAGGGTAAGTTTAAACTAATTTTCGAATGGATATCAATCACTCTATCCATTGGTCATCACTCATTTTAGTTCCTAAAAAGTTTTGACCTCAATTCTTTCTTGGCGTTACATTTTCATACCATTCTATATGCTCCTTTCTACTTGACCCTTCTACCAATTCAATATGAAGAGCAATCACAATGTATTCTTCAGAACAAAATTAAATTACAATGTGCACATAGAAATCTTTTAAGGTTTTGGAAATAACTCCAGTTTTATGTAAAACATGGAAAATCCACATAGAATTCAAAACATCGACATATCTTCTTTTAAGCATGAAAAACTTAATATCTAGAAGGTGTTCAATTGTTACTGATAAAATGATTCCAAAAGCTGTAAAAAAAATCAAAATCTCAAAAGAACATTGGATATAAACTTCTGCTCTTTATACATAAGCACACTATTCATGAAATGCCCTCGACTAAAACTTGCTTATCATTTAGGGAAATATTATATATTCATTTTACACTTGCAAGTTTTTCACATTTCTCATTAGAATACACAACATTATTTAGCTCTTGTTTCCTTTTATTATGAGTCTAATCAAGCACAATATATTTCTAATTGAGGAATGCCTTATTTTAAACATGGCTGCATTCTCTTAAACTAGACTCTTCTTCCAAAAGGTTCATAAAGAATAACCCTAATGTAGTTTTAAACTTTGGGGTGTTGGTTGGTGTTCTCCTGGGATTGTGATCAAACTGTCTTTAAATCTCAACCTTCTCTCAAGAAAACATGAGAATTTGATGCTTTTCCTATGATTTAATGGACATTTATGCACTGGGCACGATACTTGGCCCCTTAATATGCACTTAATTTTACCTTTTAGTATGAAAATTACCTCTGGAAATAAATTAAATTGATCCTACGAAGTTTTGACCTCAATTCTTCCCTAAGGTTACATTTTCATACCATTCCAATTGACCCTTCTACAAATGTAAAATGAAGTGCAACCACAATGTATTCTTTGGAACATAATCAAATGAAATCTTTCAAAAATACAATCTCATCCCTCACTTGCAACTTTAAAAACCTAGGTCTCTACACTAGACATTTTTAATCAAAAACCCTCAGCTCGTATGGTTTTTTTCTAGGGTTACATTTTCATACCATTTTATCTATTTCTTTCTACTCCACCTTTCTTATGAATTAATTTTGGAACACAAAGAGCAACCCTAATATACAGTTTGGAATATAATCAAATTTATAACTATAATATGCAATTGGTAACCTCTTAGGATTTTAGAATTAAACTCTACTTTAATTAAAATCCATACAAAATTGAAAAATTGACACACCTACATTTAATCATGAAAAAACTTAATAACTAAAATGTACTCAACTGAAACTAACAAAATGGTTTCAAAATATAGACACAAGAAAAATCTTACAAGAACATTGAAACTAGACTACAATATAATATATATATATATAACCATTTTTCCCAAATGGTTGTAAAATAATAGATTTATCATATATGTCCTCGACCAAAACTCGCTTATCAAAAAGAAGGATTATATTTTTATATCAAAATAGCAACTTTAAGATTTGGCTTTCTATGCTGGACATTTTTATCAAAACCCTTTATTCATCTGGACAATATATGGTAAATCCCTAAGGGTTACCATCATTCTTCTAAAAAGATCAAAAGCATTTGCCAACATTACTGAAACCCTAGATTCTGATCGTTGTCGAAGGATGCTCCACTATGCAAAAAGGTTCCAACTTCATGACCTATTCCTCTTCGAACATTGCAAACTCCTACAACCACTTAAAATCCTAAACCAGTTCGTAATGATATAAATTCTTCAAGAATTAAAAACTCGCCAACACCTTGTCACAGTGTTTCCATAACTCATCGCCTGACACGTCTTGTAGAAATGAAAGATACTCAACCTCTGGGTCTAGGTGGCGACCCAAATCCTTGGGTCGTGGAATTTGGATGCCAAGATGTGTTACCTCTACAATTTCATCCAACCCTCCTTGCAGACTCGGAGCTAAAAGCTCCTATTTCATTTCAACCACAATACCCTTAGGCACTTGGATATCGAGCAGCGAGGCTACGAAGTGGGAAGAAATATCTGTATTACACGATGTATCTCCTTTGAAACCATAAATCTATGGCGTAGAATAAATCTCACTGCCTTCTTGGTTAAAAAATCACTCTTGTAACACCATCTTCAGTCGTTTCTCTATAATCTCACCCAAGAAGGCTAACTAGCTCTTCTCACAAATAAGGCGAATTGGAGTCTCCATGGTTTCAAAGTTCCTTTCTCTCTTCATTATTCTTGATTTGGAATCCATGCTGCTAAAATAGAAGCCTATGCTCAATTTGGAGTAACTTTTAATGAGTATCTGGTATGTGTGCAGGGGAGGATTTTACATACAGAAAGCTTTAGATGAACATCTCTCCAAATTATGTTCGGGAATTTCCCTCGGCTCTCGCACAAGTGAGACATCAGACTTGTTAACTTTGGCTCTTGTGTAAACGCAGGTGGCTCTTATTGATACTATGTTGCTCATAACCTACAATAATTGTTCCACTTGCATTAAAGGGTAATTGATAGCTCTCAATTATTACCCTAAAATGTACAATCAAGACATGGTTGGAACATTAACGTGCAAACTTGTAAAGTTTGTGTTATCATATGTATGTTAAAATCTTTAAACTTGGGCCTCCCCTAATAACATAAGCACTATCTTTTTTCCTTAACAAAGGGTGTAGGTTTATAATTGTTGATCCTAAGGTAGAAAATTTTGGTCCAATATGGTTTACCGTCATATTCCTCTCTTTGAAATAGGTGACACAAAACTTGGAAGACGCAAGAGAATAGAAAAATCAAGGAAGCTGACAAAGTGGATCTTATATCATCTCATTAATGAAATTGATCTATGTTTGGTGAATGGAATTCATTCCATGTCGCATACATAATATAAAATTGTAAATTAAGATTTATTATATATTAATAATACAAAATGTTTTAAAAACAATAAACGTAATGGATATTTGTTTCAAATGGATATTCATTTTTTTGACAAAATTAGCAGTCTCGGGATTTCCTTCAGTGTTGTCGTGGGATTTGGCTTGGGGGTGTCATACCTAGAAAGTCAATTGCAAAAACATGTTTTGAAAATTTTCTTAGTTTCCATAGTTCACCCTTGTGGCTAACAATTTTTTTAATCCAAATTTGATGAAATGAAAATGGTTTATTTAGTAAATTGTCAGCGTTCCAACAATATAAGTGAAACATAGAAAAATGGGTTAGGGATCAAACACATAATTTTATACTAAATTTGGAATGTTTCACCAAACTCACTATAAATAGAAAGGGAAAAATGGGGCGAATAAACTTACCTATTCTTCTTTTTCATTTAGGAAATGAGATCCCTTAAGTTAAAATCCACTTTCAACCCTTGGGTGAGTGATTTCTTTGAGGATTCTTGCAATTTGTTTTTTTTTTTCTGTCAAGATGAGGGTCTATGTCAAACAACACTTTAGGGGGAAGATTAGAAATAGAAAATCAACTCCAAAATGCAATCTATCACTTGGATTTAGTAGATTAAGTATAAAAATGAAAGAACCAACAAAGTTTTTGGTAAATTTGGAAGGAATAAATATTATGTACCTCTCAAAAAATAGTGTTTTCAAAAGTTGTTTGAGTACTCATTCGCCCTATGGCGAATGGGTCCTATGTAAGCCTTTTCAAAATTCATTTATGGGTCCTCTGCTCCTATGTTTGCACTTCCATATTCTTGATTTTTATAGTCGAATAGTTAGAAATAAATCTAGGATCTGAGTTTCCATGTGATGAAAAAAAGGTGACTTCAAATGCAACTTTGCAATTTTGCACCTTTGAGATCTTTAGCATAATTTCTTCAACCTACAAATCTGCAACACACAAAGAGAGGAGAAAAATGTTTGTTTTTCGGGTGAATGGGGATTTGCCTTGGTCAAACCCCGTTTTGGTAATTAAACCTTGAAATGAAATAAAATAGTTTGAAAAGATTGATGAATGAACAGCTCAATATCACAACTCAATAAAACCTTAGAATATAAATTTGTAACTTGCATGAAATGGCTTCAATGGATGTGGATCTTGAACTTTGAATACTTGAATGGATCATTAAACCTACATCATCATATTAGCTCCAATAACATGCATGATGCAAGAAGACTTTGATGTGATAATTGGATCTTGATTGCTACAATAAATCCTCAATAAATCTACTCTTGAATGCCTTGAATTGCTCTTGATGTCTCATAAAAGTTTTAGCTTGAAAATATTAATTGAAACATAGTGAAATAACATTATATTTATAGATATGTATCCTTAATTTCTTGAAATTCAAATAACACAAGCTGACATCTGAAAAATTATTTGAAAACATTAAAATACTCTCAAAAACATAATTTAAATTTAGGTCCTAGGTCTAAGGGAGGACCCATTCACCCATGGGCGAATGGGTCCTAGGTCCCTAACCTAGGACACACATTGCTCAATGAGAAGTGTTATGTTAAGGAATTTAATAAATTTCGGGTTTCCTTTTTAAAAAAATTAAATAAATAGGCTTGGATTTGAATTAAAGGGCCAATTAAGCTCAATTAATTAAATGAGCTCTAGATAAGTGTGAAAATGTAAATAAATACACTTTATAACACTAAAATAAGGCACAATTAAGTCCAAATTAACATTAATTCCGAATTAAGTGTGAAAATGTAAAAGGGATGCATTTTTCTACACTACATTTAGCCCCCATTTTAGTGAGAGGATGAGCACAATCACAAACTCACACTAAAGTAGACATTTAAAACATATGTATTCAATAACAACAAGATTTCTCAATCATACAACATCAAAGACTTAAAAGAAAAGTAAAAAGAAAAAAGGTAGATCAAGCTTCAACCGTCTAACATGATGTGGAACACACCTCAACTATTTGTCCAAAATAAAAGGACAGATCAAGCCTTGATTGTTGAATGCGATGTGGAACACGTCTTGGCTATTTTTCCAAAAAAATTCACAAGAAATACATGATGTCCACTATGAAAACAACAACAAATTCTCACCTTGGGCTAATGGAACCTTAGGATGTCCACTAGGTGAGCCCCTAAAAAGTGGCTCAGTGAGAAAGTCATGCTAGGTCTATAGGCTCTCACTGTACTAACCATACCAAAGCTATCCCTCTAATAAGGATCCACAAGACAAAACAAAAAAATAGAGCTTCAAAAAGTTAACAAGATGTACTACACTAAACACTTATGAACAAAATACAAATAGGATAAGACAACATAATATATAGTCACAATTTTCAAAATGATAATGCTAATGTATGCCCTCACTTTAAGGAAATTACTAGCACCATTATTGTGAGCAATTTTCTTTAAAGTAGCAAATAAAGAGGACATGATACCTCATTCGGAAAGCCCTATGCCAAGTCATATGTTTCCAAATCAAGCTACGTCATGTAGAGGGGTTGCCCCCAAAATGCAATGTTAAATATAACATAGAGAGAAAAGTTCGTCACCTACAAGCCAACTTAAGGCATGTTGTCTGCATCCCAAGCTTGCTTTCATATATGTACATGGAAGACAGTCAACTAACCCAAATGGGGAAATGAAAAGTGTCATACTAGTACAAGGCTACCTAACCCATTGCCCCCAAGGACAAAAGGTGAGATAAAAATGGATGATGATATGCTACTCCTTGCAAAGGGAAAATATGATTGCATAAAGCCAAGTTTATACCCTCATGCATGGTAGTTAATATACTATGATACTACAACTACCACATGATAAGAAGCAACAACTAATATTATTGATTATAATGAGTAGAAAAAGTATCAACTTGATGCATATCTAATGAGATATTCCCACATGTAGTATCTATTAGTTCAACATGCACCAAAGTTAAGGTTGACTTAGAAGAATCTTTGGTGATAGTGTTCGTATTTAGTGAAGGATTTTTTATGATTTTGTTTCTTTCAAATGAAAATAACCAAGACCATTATGTGTTTCTTGTGTTTTAGGCTATATAGGGACACAAATACCTTGTTCTCTAGCACCAAATCATTTTCCACTGTAACCAAGTTGTTTCAAAAGTTTGTAACCTCTTGCATAAATATTTTTCATTTCTTTTGGAATCAATGGTTGTCTGTAGTCAACTTCATCAAAGTTTGTTGTGTATGTTGTTTCTTCTCCTAAATTGGTTGAAGTGGATTCTTTCAAATTTTGTGTTGACATTACCGCTAGTTCTTTTCCCTTTTCAGTCTTTTTTGCTATGATCTTGGGTTTCTCATCAAACTTAGGTGTGAAATATAATGATCCCCAATCATCTTCCATTAACTTTGTGACTTCTTCAATATGCATTTATTTTTCTTTCTCTTGCATGGGTTCCACTTGTGTAGTTGGTGTCAATTTTTTCAAAGGATTTTCCTTGCCTTTCTCAAGTTGTAAAACACTATAAGGCTCAAGATTAGCTTTGATTGTATATACTTTGTTGTTGTATACATACTTCATTATACG
Organism: Sequoia sempervirens; assembly: GCA_007258455.2. Taxonomy (NCBI): domain Eukaryota; kingdom Viridiplantae; phylum Streptophyta; class Pinopsida; order Cupressales; family Cupressaceae; genus Sequoia; species Sequoia sempervirens. Next base: position 129,394,526 of record VDFB02026320.1, read on the forward strand.
ATGAAGAGTTGAAGGCACTGCTTGCATTTCATGAATCCATGGTCTACCTAAAAGAAGGTGATCTGAAAGTTCTTGAGGGATGACATGGACATGAGTTTGTAACATGACCTTTCCAACTGTAATAGATTATGTGATCACACCAAGCGGTTGTTTCCCTACATTGTCAAATCCATGGATAGATAAAGAGTTTGATTGTATTTGGCTTTTGTCTACTCCAATATTATCCAAAAGGTTTACACTACACACGTTAAGGGAGGGGCCATTTTCAACAAGGATTCTCTTTATTCCTTTCCTGTTAATAATGACTATGATCATGAAAGCTTTGTGTTATTTTTGAACTTCCAACGAAGCCAACTCACTTTGGTGAAAAATAATATTTAGATTAGCCACATTCATTCCTTGAACTTGGGTTGTCACATCATTTGGATTTGCACTAGGGGAGACCATAGCTTGTTGTAATGCATTTTGAATCATATTATGATAACTAGGTGAGTCTTGAATAAGATCCCATAAGGATATCTTAGTAGGAGTGTTTTTAATTTGTTCAACAAGATCATACTCCTTTCCACTATGTAGAGGAAAATGAGAAGCACTAGGTCAAATAGGTTGAGGCAATGGTAATAAAGTGGGAGTGGTTTGTGGTTGCCTATTGTTCCTTGAATTATATGTGTGAGCAATGGTATTATAACTCGGTTGTTGTGAAACATTATTTTGAGGTGGTCTTAGGGTAAGCACAGGGTTGTTTTTGTTATTGTGGTTGATGTGAAGGTGGATAGAGGATAAGCAGTGGCTCAAGAGATCGCTTCAAGGGATATCTAATGTGCATAACCTCAAAAGACTAGTCCTTATTTTCATGATCTCTTAGTGAAGGGGAGTCTAATGTCACTTCATTATCTTCATCTAAGGAAGCCACATTACTATTGTTTGAAAGATATGTATCAATTCTATCATTTTCTTGCACCATGATATCTTCCCTTGTTGGAGAGCTTTTAGGAGAGGAGAAAACAAAATGTTGATCATATTCCATGGCTGGATTTTGTAAGATAGCTTCATCACAAGTAAGGGAAGCATCAAGAGAAGAACGACTATGATTTTATTGCTCACCAATGATTGGATCCTTCCATTCAAATAGATCTTTCCAAATGGTAGGAGTTTTGGGAAAGGGAGAAACAAGATTCTCATGACTCTTAATGAGTGTATCTTCTAACACCAAACTATCTTCTTCACAACTAGGAGAGATATTAGGAGAACAAATTTTACTGTCATGGTTATCTAAAATTACATCCCCATGTCCTATATGTCTTCCCAAGTAGGAGAGGTAGGAGAAGAGAAAAAAATAGGATTATCATAGCTCTCAGTCATTGGATCTTTTAACACCAAAATATCTTCTTCACAAATAGGAAATATTTTGGTAAAAGGACAAATGTGATTGTCATGATTGTCCACAATTGCATCCTCTTTCGCTAAAGCATTCTCCCAAGTAGGAGAGATGTTGGGAGATGAATGGAGACTAGGTAAAGTAATGTTAATAAATGTGTCAATGATCTCATCTTCTTGTGTCATAATATCTTCCCAAGTGGGAGGAGGAGAGGGACACACAAGACTTTCATGATTCTCAATGATTGTATCTTCTTTCACCAAGATACCTTTGTCACCAATAGGAGAGGTATCAAGAGAAGAATAATTATGGTTTTCATGATTATCTTTTCTTGTATCTTCTTGTATCAGAACATCCTCACAAATGGGAGAGATAATAGGGTTTGAGTGAGGGATAGGCAAGGTGATATTAAGGATTGTGTCAATGGTTTGATTCTCTTGCTCTAAGATGTTCTCATAACTAGGAAAGAAAGTGGAAGGATGGCTAACATGTTTCTTAATGACCTCATTTCTTGGCTCAAAATTATACTCATAAGACAGGATGTTGTACTTATACAATCCATTCTTAATCATGTCAAAATCACATCTCTTAAAAGGAAACATGCTAACATGAAAGTAAGCTATCCAACTTATGCAATGTAAACAAATGTCCTACAGATCTGATGATTTTCAATATTGACAAAGCTTTTTGAATGATTTAAAATGGCTACACTAAATGGATGATTAGACCTAGATGCATAAAACATAAATTTCTAAAACTTTCCAGATTGAAATAGGGAGTTACCAAGAGATCTGGGAAGTGTAGAAAACCATAAAAAAGCTTAGAAAAGTTAGATTCAAGAGGCCCTGAAGGGCTCATTCGACCATGGGTGAATGGGTCCTTGTATAGGGTTTTTAAAAATGAAGAATACAATTTTTGAGTGATTAGATGTGTTCTCTGTTCCAAGTATCAGACATTAATTTTTGTAACAATTTTTTTTAGAATTTGATGTCTAAATGCAAGTGAAATTAATGACAAATGATGAACTAAATGGCACTTTTTGAGATGCAATTCTGACTCAATTTTCTAATTTAAGTGACTGAAAGTATGTTATTATGTGAATACTATACAAAACTAATCTAAAATTATGCAATTTTTGTTGAATTTTCAGATTTAGAATGAATGCAAAATGCAAGTTTACACCTAAAATGCAATGCAACTTTAAGCTAAATTTGGAAACCCTAAATGCAATGAATTAATGCAAATTCTAGATCTAGGGTTTGAATGCACTCCAAACCAGAAATTAGAATGTTCAAATACTTAGGTTCACCAAAATGAAACATTGAAAAATGTGTTAGGGTTTAAACACATAGGGTTTTATACTAAATTTGGAATATTTCACCAAACTTACTATAAATAGAAATGGAAAAATAGGGTGAATGAACCTACCTATTCTTCTATTTCACATAGGAAACGAGATCCCTCAAGTTAAAATCCACTTTCAACCCTTAGTTGAGTGAATTCTTTGAGGATTCTTGCAATTTCCCTTTTTGTGTCAGGATGGGGGTCTAGGTCAAACAACACTTTGGGGAGAAAGATTAAAAATGAAAAATCAACTCCAAAATGTAATCTATCACTTGGATTTAGTAGATTAAGCATAAAAATGAAGGAACCAACAATTTTTTTGGTAAATATGGAAGGAATAAATGCTATGTACCTCTCAAAAAATGATGTTTTCAAAAGCTTTATGAGGACTAATTTTCCATATGGTGAATGGGTCATGTATTGGGCTTTTCAAAATCTATTTCTGGGTCTTCTACTCGTATGTTTGCGCTTCCAAATTCCTGATTTTCATAGTCGAACAATTGGAAATAAAATCGGGATCTGAGTTTCTGTGAGATGATGACAAAGGTGACAAAAAGTGCAACTTTGCAATTTTGCACCTTTGAGATCTTCAACTTTTCTTCAACCTGCAAATCTACAACACACAAAGAGAGGAGAATTTTTTGTTTTTGGGTGAATGGGGGTTTGCCTTGGTCAAACCCTGTTTTGGTAATTAAACCTTCAAATGAAATAAAATAGGATGAAAGTAATGATGAATGAAAAACTCAATGTCACAACTCACCAAAACCTTGGAATATAAATATGCAACTTGCATGAAATGGATTCAATGGATGTGGATCTTGAACCTTGAATCTTGATTTTGAATAATTCTTTGAATACTTGAATGGATCATGAAACCTACATCATCATATTAGCTCCAATAACATGCATGATGCAAGAAGACTTTGATATGAAAATTGGATTTTGATTGCTGCAATAAATCTTTAATAAATTTTCTCTCGAATGCCTTGAATTTCTCTTGAAAATTCTCTTGATGTCTCATAAAAGTTCTATCTTGAAAATCTTAGTTGAAACATAGTGAAATAACCTTGTATTTATAGATATGTATCCTTAATTTCCCAAAATTCAAATAACACAAGCCGACATCTGAATATAGATTTGAAAACAAAAAAATACCACCAAAAACATAACTTAAATTTAGGTCCTAGGTCTAAGGGAGTACTTATTCGCCCATGGGAAAACGGGTCCTAGGTCCCTAGCCTAGGAAACACTTTGCTCAATGAGTGTTATGTTAAGGCATTTAATAAATGTCAGGTTTCCTTTCGAAAAATATAATTAAATAGGCTTAGATTTGAATTAAAGGGCCTATTAAGCTCAATTAATTAAAGGATCCGTAGATAAGTGTGAAAATATAAATAAATACACTTTACATCACTAAAATAAGGCACAATTAAGTCTGGAAATTAACATTAATTCCAAGCATAAACATCCTATCATGGCCTCCTACTTGCTAAAGAGGTTGGGGTTAGAAAAATTTGGTTGGAAGGTGACTCGCTTAATATTATTGTGATCGATTGGATTAGTATGGGTCGATTACGCTTGATCCATGAAAAATTGAATCATAACAAAGTCACAAACGTCAAGTCTCAACAGGATCATTCAAATGAAAGTTAATCTAAACATTTATCGAAACTAAGCATTGTAAACTACGAAAGCATTTAAATGTATACTCTAATCCATTCAAAACTTATCTTGTCATGGGAGTGGTGTCACGTTGATGTGGAACAACGACCCTTTCCCAATCCTGTGGATAAATGAGCTTGCCCCATTCAATTTTATTGAAGAAAAATGATGGAACGGTTGTGAGATGTGTATGATGAAATGATGGGTTTTAGGATGAAATGATGTTAGTTAGCTAATGTGATCCATCGAGACATTTTTAAGTGTCTACATTTTTCCCCTCTTTGAAGCAATGCACTTGTTGCATTGGTTCAAAGATTGATGCTAATTTCGATGTTGATTTCGATGTTGATGACGATGCAGAAACATATATGGATGATATCTTTGAGATGTTGATAGCCAAGCTAAAGTTGATTGATCTAATTGATTGATTGATAACATTGTTGAGGATTCACAAAAAATGCAAGGATTATGTTGAATAACATGAGGATTGGTAGGGAAAGATATATCCCAATGATGATTGATTTGATAATTTGATCAAGATTTACTAGCAAGGCTAGGAACAAAGTCTATTCGATGATTTGATATCGATATGATCGAAAGATGGTTGGTTTCCCCTCGAGAGATCAATTAGGGAATAAAGTGTTCTGATTAGGCTCACGATAGGTGAAATCAGACTTATGCTTGAGATTCTTGAGATTTCAGGTTGCTTTTGAATCAAAGAGCTGTAATTTTTCAAATTATTGAGCTAAAGATGATATAGATGCCCCATTGTGCCCCAATAGAAGAGGGATTGTTGGTAAAGAGGATGAAAAATAGTTCTTGGAAAGCTCGAATGTTGATGTAGATAGATTTCATGATGTATAGACAGTCATTGGCTATGGGTAGCCTCATGTATATTTTGATGTAGATCACATAGATTTGATGCTTGGATAGAAATGTTAGTAAATATAGAAGAATAAGAAGATAAGATGGATAGAAGTAGAAGAATGAAAACGAATGCATTTTGACCATTGATTTAGAAGATTGATTCAAAAATTCCAACAAGTCCTTGATCCATCGAGAATTTATTAGATATGCTGATGAGGTAGATGATTTCCTCATATCTTGGGATTGGGATTTTCCGTCATTCCTTATTTTTGATATAACACATAGATACAATGCATCAAGTTATTTATAACCAGGATGGCGTTGTATCTAGTGTAATGGATTTTGACTCTGCAAACAAATAGGATAGTTCTTGCTCACACCTTGAAATACAAAAAAATCATTGGAATGTAAGTTAGAAGCTTATAATATATCGGACCAAAGCATATGCAATAGTCAACAATGTACTCCAAACAACTTTCCTACACACAACTAAGCAAGTATGCACCCAGATTATTTTACAAGAATACCCACAAGCACAACAAACGAAAGATAATGATTGATGCCCCATTCCTTTCTCTCTAAATCATTTTGATAGAAATCATCGAGAGGTTCTTAGAATGGGTCAATAAGATAAATCATAAGAAAATATTAAAGGAAAATAGTCAATGATATCCAAATCTCTTGCCAATTTAAGATAGCTAAGGTGATTTCTAATACTAATTCCCATCGCATGAAGGATTCATCCCAGGACATGTTGATTAGATGTTTTGATTAGGATGAGGTGTGTGACAAGTCGTTGATACAAACTTCACTGACTCGTTTACCTATGATCTAGAATTTAGATTTTGACACTTAGGTTCTCACTTTATGACTTGCGATACTTGTTTTCTATTTGTTTTTACAAAGGTTGAAGGTGATGCTCGATTTATTATGGATGGAGGTTTATTGCGAGTGAAAGCGAAATGGCACATGGATAGTTTTGGATTTTCTAGAATATTTCAATGTTTTTGGTATTTTGAAAATTTTTTGAGGTTGTTTTTGGTCTTTTCAAAAGTTTATGTGGATGTTTTGGTTTTTGATTATTTGAGGTTGTTTAGGGTTTTCTCTAAGATATTTGATGCTGGTTAGGTCTTTTGAATGTTTCTGAATGTTTTTGGGCTTTTCTAATATTTGAATTGTTTTGGGTTTTCTAAGTTTCAACCAAGAACCTAACTTAAAAGACCTATCCTAGGGGCCTCGAGGGCTAATCAAAGATTAGCCTTTCCTACGTTATACACGTAGAGACCACGTAGTTTGACTAACTTGAATTATTTACCATGAGATATTAACAGTTGATGGAATGTCAATTTAATATGACATACTCCTAAAGATTGACCTAGGGTGTCTCGGGGGCGCACCAATGATGGCCTTGCCTACGTTCAAGCTTAGAGACCCATAGTTTGACAAGGTAATATTTTTGGTTTTTTGATGTTTGACCTTTTTTAGGGATTTTGATGTGTTTTGGATGTTTTGGATTTTTCCTTTAAAATTTTTTGAATGTTTTTGGATTTTCTAATTTTGCAAGTGTTTTTGGATTTGGATAAGGTTTTATGATTTTTTTTTGGATTTTCGAGAGATTTTGAGGTAAACGATATGTAGATCACAACATCAATGTCACATTGTGAGATATAAAACATGGATCAAGATTTATTTGAAAATAAGAGTGCAATAACCTGCCCCCAGTGTTTATCATTGTTTCATAGATCAATGAAAAAATCAAGATAGGTAATGTATATGCAAAGAGTTTGACAGAGTTTTATCATGCTAGATATGGGCTATGGGACTTCACAAGATAAAATGGTAAAGAACCTGTCAAAAATTTTCCATGAGTAGAGTTGAAGTATATGCCAAATATTTTTCAAGATCAAGATAAATGAAAATATTTAGATAAAAGTTGGACTGGATGGATGGAGGGAACATTGGATTTATCATGATAAGGATGAGATACTTCTATCTGAGAAGGATCATATAGATGCTCAATTCTACTCATGACACCTGGGTAAGTTCACCAAGATGGTTCCCAAAAAAGGGGCTTAAGTGGCCACTTTTTTTTCTAAAATTAGGAAATACTAACCTTGGATGTGAAATTGAGGATAGTTACACTCAAAATTTTGAGATGGAACAAAAAGAAGGATCGAAGTGCTCCGAGTCTATTTTCTAAGCTACTAATTTATTTTGAAAATGGTTGAGATTAAGGGGTTCAAACGAGTGACGTACACAAATTGGTGTTTTTTTTGTCAGAAAAACATAACATAGCAACTCTTGTATGATCCTCGTACGATGAACTTTTTTTAGTATTTTTAAAATCCCTATGGTCACAAGTTAGCTAACAGTATGTAGTTGATGCACAATTTTTCTGATAACTTTTTAATAAATATTTTATTTTTTACTAATTTTCGAAGTGGACACTTCTTGAAAAATAGAATTTTGGCCGTGCTGCCCCTACAAATTTTGGAAACTAATTGATTTAAAAATAAAAATAAAAATTGTAGACTGGAGTCTAGTTTCTAAAAATGTAATTTATTTTAAATTTTGATGAACGGTTAATTTATAATGAATAAACACCAAACACTGCTTTTTGCCAAAAAAGAGACATACAAACAAAATAAATTATGGATGAAAGGCTTAACATTGTCAGAAAGTGAAAAAAATTCCATCGTTAGAGAGATAAGAGAGAACCTAACATTACCCAAATGTTTGATTTGTTTGATATTGAACCACGTGCAATCTTGACGGTGAGCACGAACTCGATTATGTGAAATATTGTATAATTTTCAAAAACACATCTCTGGTCGTTGGGAATGCTCTCCAAGCCTTTGGCTTGGTATTCCAAAGAAAATACCAATCCCAAGGCTTGGGGATTCCCAAAGCAATATATAGCGTGCACGTGTTATGTCTCAGTTTTGACATGGCTTTTGTGTTTTGTGAATGCTTTTCCAAAATGTGAGCACATTCACGTTTTGGTCTACATTGAAATGTTTTTATTCTCTTTTTCTTCTCTCTTTCTTCTTGTTATCTTTCAGGGAAACTATATTCATGAAATAAACCTTTAAGTATAAGTTAACATTTACATATAGACGTTTACTTTCTTATACTTTAAGTTATATTTCATGTATATAGGTAGGATGTTTGAGAGTGGTTTCAGATCCCAAGGAGTTATAATGAAAATTCTAGTTCTTGGAAGATCTTAAAATTTTTAGACTTAATCAAATTTCAGGAATCAACATTCAAAATTTAGTAATCAGGAGGTCAAATTTTAGTAGTTAGCAAGTTGTATCATCTTTCTTTCTCACTCTCTCCTTCTCTCTACTCTCTATCTCTCCACTCTGTCTCTGTCTCTCCCTTCCTCCCTCTCTCCCCTCTCTCTCACACACACCCCTCTATCTCCTCCCTACATCTACCTCCCTCCCTACCCTCTCTACTTCTCTCTATCTCTTCTCTATCTCTCTACATCTCCTTCCCTCTCTACTTATCTTTATCTCCCCTCTCTCTCCCTTTACCTACCTTTCCCTCCATCACTTTGTATCTCACCTATGTCTCCCTTCCTACCTCTTTCCCTCTCTACTCCCTATCTCTCCTCTCCCTCCCTCTACATACATCTCTCTCTCACTCTCTATCCCTCTCTATCCCTCTCTTCCCCCTCTTTCTCTCTAACTCTCTCCTCTCTATCTCATAATTCTCTCTCCCTCCCTCTCACTCTCTCCTCTCT
>VDFB02026320.1:129403624-129422666 GCA_007258455.2 Sequoia sempervirens
GGTGTAGTATTTTTATTTAAGGGGTTATAATTTAATCTTCATCTAATTAAAGTCACAAGTGCTCATGTGACCATATCAAAGTATATTTTAAGATTAATGTGGATCTGAATTTAACAGATCTTATTGTTAAAAATAGTAAATGATAGATTTAGGATTAGTAATCATTTTGGGAAGAATTTTATGTTGAATTCATATTAGAATGAATATGGTAATTTGAGACTAATTTGTAATTATGATTTTTTGCATTCGTAAAGTTGTTTTATGTTATTTGATTAGTTTTTGTCTAATGTATGTTATTTGATTAATTATTTTCTTATGATTTTTTTTTGTTTCATACGCAGAAAAAATGTAATAATGTCCACTTTCAAATTTTAGAACAACTCTTTGATATAGTAAAAATGGTATTTCACTTTATTCATTTGATTGGAACAAAAAAATGCTCACATTATTTGCAGTGCTATAAAACATAGTGTCCCCTGTCAATTATTTTGTTATGAAATTTTTTTGTTTCGTACACACCAAGAATTTAATAAAGTCCACCTTCAAATTTTAGAATAACTCTTTGGTACAGTAAATGACATTTCATTTTCTTCATTTGATTGGAACAAAAAAATTCTCACATTATTTCTAGTATTTGAAAACACACTATCCCTTGTCAGTTATTATGAATTTTTTTAGTTCCATACACACCAACAACGTAATGAAGTCCACCTTCAAATTTTAGAATAACTCTTTGGTACAAATAAAAATAACATTTCCCTTTCTTTAATACAGTTGGAACAAAAAAATGCTCATTTTTTGTAGTATTGACCCATTATCCACACTATTTGGAAAAGAATGCAATCACTCTGACCATGTTTTCCAACACACTTATTACGAATAGTAAGGGGTGTTAATAGGTAAGAGTATTGGGGATGAAGAAAGTGTCGATGATCAACTTCTAGATGCAATTACAATAATTGCAGGTTGGAAAACACTAGGTGTTATGAACCTTGCAACCCAGATACTATTGTAGAACCCTCTACATGTAACAAACCAATTGGTTAGTTACCACTTCATGTCAATTTGGTTAGTTTTATGTCTCCCCTACCTACAACTCCTCCCAAACTATACCCTTGATCTTTGAACAAGTATAATGAAATAACTCACAACCCACTATGTTTTCCAACCTACAATTGTTTTGTGCATATATTTTTCATGAGGATGAATTTAGGATAGCTAAGACAATGAATTAAGGGGTCCTAACAGGATGGATTAAGGGGATATACAAGATCCTTGACTTAAATTATTTTTCATATGAGAAAATTAGTTTTATAAATAGGAGATGCCTTAAAAGGGTACACAATTTCAGATAAGAGGTATATAATATTTGGATTTTAAACTAGATAAGGGTCTTTGTATGGATTAAAGTAGTCACCATTTATGTTGTATCGATTTGGTTATTTTTATGTATCCCTAAAATATAACTCCCCCATACTCTCCACTGTTTAACTTTGAACATGTAAAATTAAATAATGGAAACTGACATTGTGTTTTCCAACATGCAATTATTTTGTGAAAGTACTAGAATATATGAAATGAAAAAGGAATCTACTCTAAAAACACTTCAAAAGATGTAGACCAAAGTGAATGAGATAGATAATGTATTGGTTTCAAGTTTCATAAACCATATACTCAAACCCACTATGTTTTCCAACTTGCAATTATACTATGTATTTACAGAAAAGAAAACAAATTGCAGACCATGTTAAATACATAAAGGAATTAGTCTATAGGCTTTCACTTGTAGATAAGAAAGCAAATGGAGGAGGTCAAATACATTCTTGTAAATCTATTTCATGTATATTATGTTGTGCAACCACACATTTAGGATGATAGCATCCCCTACTTACAACATTACTTCATTGTAGTTATTCATAGTTCTACATTGCATAGTTCTTTCTAAACATTAGTCTATCGGCTTCACATTTGTGGTTGAACTAATAATTCATATACTTATAATTCATGGAAAATATTTATGACTAATAATTCATAGACTCATAATCATAGTGTTTAAGGGCATTATATTCATCTTGCAACCCACATAAAACTAACCAAATTGACTTGAGGGGTGACTAACCAATTGGGTTGTTAGGTTAGAGGGCTTTAGAATAGAATATGGGTTGCAGGTTTCATAACACCCACTGTTTTCCAACCTCAAATTATACATAGATAGTATAATCACTCGCAAACCATTGTGTTTTTCAACCTACAATTATTTTATGCATTTATTTTTCCATCCTATAAGGAAATTGAAACAAAAATTTTACTCTAAGTAATAGTTGTGATAAACTTTGAAAGTGCCTTTCATTACATTTGTACTCTCTAAATAAGAAAAGGTTTTCATTACAGCAATTGTAGGTTGGAAAACACTGAGTGATATGAAACGTGTAACCCACATACTATTCTAAAACCCTCTACACATAAAAACCCAATTGGTTAGTCATCCCTCAAGTCAATTTGATTAGTTTTGTGTATCCCCCACCTAGAAATCGTTCCCAAACTCTCCACTCTTCAGATTAAAACAAGTAGAATGCAATCACTCACAACCCACTGTGTTTTCTAACCTATGATTATTTTGTGCATTTCTTTTTCCATCATATGAGGAAATTGAAATGCATTGTTTACTCTAAGTAGCAGTTGTGGTAAATTTTGAAAGTACCTTTCATTACATTTGTACTCTCTAAATAAGAAAAAGGTTTTCATTAAAACAATTGTAAGTTGGAAAACATTGGGTGTTATGAAACATGCAACCCACATATTGTTGTAAAACCCTCTACACCTAACAACCCAATTGATTAGTTTTATGTACCACCCACCTAGAAATCTTCCTCAAGCTCTCCACCCTTGAACTTAGAAAAAGAAGTTCATGCAATCACTCACAACCCACTATGTTTTCCAACCTGCAGTTATTTTGTGCATTTCTTTTTCCATCATATGAGGAAATTAAAATACAATTTTTACTCTAAAGTAATAGTTGTGGTAAATTTTGAAAGTTTCTTTCATCATATTAGGAGGGATAGTGAGAGATGAGAGATAGAGAGAATTATTTCCAATTGTATTTGTTCCATGGAATTCTTAAGTTCAAGAATCTTTGGCTTCATTTGTTCAAATCCACTTATAGCATCATCTCTCACTTTCTTGGCTTACACAAATTTTATGATCTAATTCACTTTGGTAGATGCTTCTTTTTAAGTGTTTTTAGAGCAGATTCCTTTTTCATTTCATACATTATACTACCTTCTATCTCCAGTTTTAAGAATCTTTCCATTTCATTCTCTACATACAAATGCTTGTTGCACATTACTTTATAATTCAAAATAATTTCTTGCACTTAAGAGATTATTCCTGCTCTTGAGAAGTTGAGGATGGAGCATATACATTATGTGCAATGGGAAAATAGAAATGTAGAAATGGAGGTAAGCATGTGCACTATGTTCAATGGGAAATAATGTGGTTATTGTTAGACACATCATCCTCTTTACCATCTTGATTGCTCTACTTAAAAAATATATTAACCTCTATATGGTAATAATTTCCTCTATCCCTATCCTCATAATGGTCAAGTGTAATAGATGTACAAAGAGTGAAGCATCTAGAGGGGTACTCCTAGATTGTCATTTGAGTTACAAAATTATGATAAATTTGGTAAGAGAGAGATGAGGGAAAGAGGGACAATCATATCACCCATATGTGCTCAAGTTTGGTAAGGGGGATAGGGAAGGAGGGAGTGAACAATAAAGGTAGGGGTAAATGGAAAGAGAGAAATGGGGTAAAGAAGGAAAAAGGGAGGGAGAGAAAGGTTAGGAGGGATAGTGAGAGATGAGAGATAGATAGAAGTATTTCCAATTGTATTTATTCCATGTAATTTTGAAGTTCAAGAATCTTTGACTTCATTTGTTCAAATCCACTTATAGCTCATCATCTCTCATTTTTTTTCTTGCAAAAATTAATATTTAATACAAAACCTCTTGACTTTATCCAATTTTTGTATTTCAACTTTCCCATTGCACATACTACACACGTGCACCTTCCTCAACTTCTCAAGAGAAGGAAGAATCTCTTTATACAATACATTATCTATCTAATTCACTTTGGTCTGCTTCTTTTTAAGTGTTTTTAGAGTATATTACTTTTTCATTTTATACATTATAGTACCTACTACCTCCAGTTCTACATTTCCATTATAGAGACAGGTAGGGTAGGTGAGGTAGGTATAAATAGAGGGAGGGAGAGAGGGAGGGAGAGAGGGGAGGAGGAGGGAGATAGGAAGTGGTAGGGTAGGAGGGATAGAAGGAGGGAGAGAAAGAGGGAAGGAGAGAGATAGGGATAGGTATAGAGAGTGGTAGGGTGGGAGGGATAGAGGGAAGGAGGGAGATAGGGAGTGGTAGGGTGAGAGCGAGGGATAGGTATAAAGAGAGTTAGGGAAGGAGGGAAGGAGGGGTAGGTGGAGAGAGGTTGTGTGTGTGTTTGTGAGGGATAGAGGGAGAAGTAGGGAGATAGGAAGTGGTAGGTGGGAGGGATAGAGGGAGGGAGAGAAAGAGGGAAGGAGGGAGATAAGAAGTTGTAGGGTGGGAGGGATAGAAGGACCCAAAATGGACTTAGTAGGAGGGGGAGATGTGATGGTGGATTGTGGGAAATAGGCACCAAAATGGATTTATGGATTTAATAATTCATAGCTTCTATAAGGAATTTGAATATTTCAAACTCTCATCCACATGTCTTATAAACACATTTGAAGAAATTTTTGAATGATTAATTACGATGATTGCATCAATTACATGGTAAAAGTGAGCCTTCTTCAATTATTCAATTAATCAATTATAGTGTAAATATGGATAACATTAATCATTTATAGTTTCATGCAATGGATTAATGCAATGATGATAGATGTTAGGTTTATGGTTTAGGGTTTAAGGTTTAACCTAATGGATTAATGCAACAATGATGATGGATTAACCCAAAGAGAGACATAAATATGGTGTTGAAAGACCTTATAATGAAGAAATTGAACAAAGAGGAAGTAGTAGTTCATAATGAAATAAAAGAATACATGAATATTAGATAGATGGAGGATGATATGGTAGATGTAGTGAAACAACCTTCATATGATCGTATTTTAGATGTAGAATAGAAGGACATAGATTATTTGAATGTTTCCATAGAAAATGGAGTATTGGTAGAAGACATAAAGGTTGCACAAGAATTACAATGCTTATGAAGAGTCAAGCAAATGAAAAATCAAAATAAATAAATTAGAGAGAGGTGAGTCATTGATCATGAAAAGACTTTTGTTAAATAATGATGGTATTGATAAAGAACTAGTACAAAGGAGAAGTATCTTAGAAATATATACAAGACTAAATATAAGTATCTTTAGAATTATCCAAATCAATATAAAAATGAGGACGATTGTAGAAATAACATAAGGTACTAGTAAGTGACCAATGTTTGTTAAAATTTAAGATAGGTACATATCATGAGGAAGTATTGCATCATGTTAAAGGATATATGTCATTTATTTTTGGGAATCTTGGCCATGGTAGTATGAGAATAAATTCATACATTTGTATAAAGAGAATACTTACACTATGATGAAGGACATAAATTAGCATACTATAGGGATGGATGATTTGATAAACTATTTGAATGGCATAAACTATTTTACCAAGATCTAGATTTGAAAGTAGTTATCACTAGATCATAATAGAGGGAGGAAGAGAGAGAGGGAAGGAGGGAGATAGGAAGTAGTAGGGTTCTAGGGATAGAAGGAGGGAGAGAAAGAGGGAAGGAGAGAGATAGGGATATGTATAGAGAGTGGTAGGGTGGGAGGGATAGAGGGAAGGAGGGAGATAGGGAGTGGTAGGGTGGGAGGGATAGGTATAGAGAGAGTTAGGGAGGGAGGGAAGGAGGGGTACGTGGAGAGTGGTTGTGTGTGTGTGTGATGGAGAGGGAGGGGGAAGGAGGGAGATAGGAAGTGGTAGGGTGGGAGGAATAGAGGGAGGGAGAGAAAGAGGGAAGGTGAGAGATAAGAAGTGGTAGGGTGGGAGAGATAGAAGGACCCAAAATGGACTTAGTAGGAGGGGAGATGTGATGGTGAATTGTGGTAAATAGGCACCCAAAATGGTTTTATAGGATGGAGGAGGGATAAGGATAATATTTTTGGGTTGGTATAATGGAGGGCGATGGCGAGAAATGGTTTAGAAGAATGATAATCAATAATCTATTGACTTAAGAGATTTTTCTTGCTTTTGAGAAGTTGCAGAAGGAGCATGTGCACTAAGTGCAATGGGAAAATGGAAATACAAAAATGGAGGCAGTAGGTACTAGAATGTATGAAATGAAAAAGGAAGTTGCTTTAAAAACAAATGAAAACAAGTAGACCAAAGTGATTTTTGTATATTTGGAGAGGAGGATTGCATCCACCATGTTGGTGATATGTTAATCAAGACTAATGAAGTGTTGATTAGAGAAATCAAGGTTTAGTTAGAGTATAGTTTTGAGATGAAATATCTAGGAGCTGTAAGATCTACATCCTTGGTATATAAATACATAGAAATATGGATAATAAGAAGCTATGGTTAAACTAGAGGAATTTTCTTTAGACTATTCTATAGTGTTTCAACATGCACATGCCATCTTCGTATTCACATAATCCATTGCCAAGTATTGACTAAAAATCCAACTGCCATGGAGTTCCATTCACAATCCACCAACACATCTCCCCTTCCCTCTCTACTTTCCCTATCTCCCCTCACTCTCTCTACCTACTTCTCCCTCTATTCCCAACATTACCTCTCTCTACCTACCTCTCCATGTCACCATCATGTTCCCTCTCTCTCCCTTTATCCCTCCCATTCTACCTCGCCAGACCTCTCCCTCCCACCATCCCTCTATACTTCTCTCTATCTCTCATCTCTCACCATCCCTCCTAACCTTCCTCTCCCTTTGTTTGTCCTTCTTTCCCCTCTCCTCTTTCCACCTATCCATCCCTTTATCACTCACTCACTCCTTCCCTCTCTCTCCCTCACATTATCTGTCCCTCTGTCCCTCCTTCCCTCTCTCTTACTCTCTCTCTACACATACCTCTCCCACCCTCTCTCTTTATGTACCTCTATCCCTCCCACCTTACCACTCACTATCTCTCTCCTTCCCCCTCCCTCTCTCTCTCATTTACTTGCTATTAGGATGCTTTCATAAAAATTCTTCAAAATAAAAAGATGCATCTATAGACAACAACATCCTAATGAAGTTCAACATAGATACAAGAAAAATAATCTCAATAAACAATATTCCTTTTACCTTACAGTAAACCATTTCACCAACTATCCTTGTACTTTTCTAATGTTCTTTCTATTCTAAATTTATTCTTGTACACCCACTTGCAAGCAATGGGTTCCTAAACAACTAAATCAACCAAGTTAGAAGTCTTATTTTTTGTACCCTTGTCATATCCTCTTTCATGTATTTACTTTAAGATTCATTCTCATTTTAAGAGAACTATTCTCCTATAGAATTTTATTAATCATTACTACAAGATAGAGGAAAAGTAAATTATAATTCTGAAGGAGTATACCTTTTTGGTAACTCCTATCATCTTATAGACCTTCTCACAATTGTCATGAATTTAATTGTTGCATTCATAATCCCCCATACCTTCATCCCTACATTTTTATTTTATACCATCCCTCATCCACATTTCCAATATATTCCATAATCCTCACCTAATCATTGATTGATGATATTCTTCCTACTCTTAAAAATTTGATGAAGGAACATGTGGACTATGTGTAATTGGAAAATGGTAATGCAGAAGTGGGTGCCTAAATTTACCACAACTCACCATCACATCTCTCCCTCCTACTAAGTCCATTTTGGGTCCTTCTATCCCTCCCACCCTACCAATTCATATCTCCCTCATTCCCTCTTTCTCTCCCTCCCTCTATCCCCCCACCCTACCACTTCTTATCTCCATCCTTCCCCCTCTCTCTCCCTCACACACACACACAACCTCTCTCCACCTACCCCTCCTTCCCTCCCTCCCTAACTCTCTCTATACCTATCCCTTCCAACCTACCACTCCTGATCTCCCCCCTTCCCTTTGTCCCTCCCACCCTACCACTCTCTATACCTATCCCTATCTCTCTTCTTCCATCTTTCTCTTCCTCATATCCCTCCCACCCTACCACTTCATATCTCCCTCCTTCCCTCTCTCTCTCCCTCCCTCACTCTCTCCATCTATTATGATCTTGTCATAACTACTTTCAAATCTAGATCTTGGTAAAATAGTTTATGACACTCAAATAGTTTATCAAATCACCCATCCCTAGAGTATGTTTCTTTTTGTCCTTCATCATAGTGTAAGTATTCTCTTTATACAAATGTATGAATTTATTCACATACTACCATGACCAATATTCCCAAAAATAAATGATGTATATCCTTTAACAAGCATCTAAAAAGGAATCTTCTCTAAAACACTTAAAAAGGAGCATCTACCAAAGTGAATTAGATCATAAAAATTTTGCAAGCCAAGAATGTGAGAGATGATGCTATAAGTGGATTTAAACAAATGAAGTCAAAGATTGTTGAACTTAAGAATTCCATCGAACAAATACAATTGGAAGTAATTCTCTCTATCTCTCATCTCTCACTATCCCTCCTAATGTGATGAAAGGAACTTTCAAAATTTACCACAACTATTACTTAGAGTAAAAATTGTGTTTCAATTTCCTCATATGATGGAAAAAGAAATGCACAAAATAACTGCAAGTTGGAAAACAAAATGGGTTGTGAGTGATTGCATTATTCTTTTTGTAGACATTAGAAAAAGAGCACTTGCAATAATTTGAGGTAGTTCAGATGCTGAAGACTGATTTTACCTTTTCCTTATCATCTATTTCCAATTGTTTTTGTTCCATGGAATTCTTAAGTTCAAAAGTTTTATCATCTAGGGCAAGTGCTACTATATCCTTTGATCCTTGAATTGCATCATCCCTCACAACAAGAGTCTATAAATAGAACCCTTTACCCTTCATTATCATTGACATATTTTCTAGTAGATATGTGTGTTGGCTAAATAAGGATAGACAACTGAGAGGGGGGGTGAGTCAGTTGTCACAAAATATTAAACTTTTCAAACTTTACTTAACTTAATCTCAGATCTGATGAATGAACAATAAACCATAAACAATCAATACATCAAAAACACAGAGAACACCAAGATTTTTTACATGGAAACCCTATTAGGGGAAAAACCGCAGTGGATGTTAGTCCACAAAATTATACCCTATTAAAAGTATAATGAAAGATAATGGGAATGCACATGCATTTAGGCACATTGCCTAGAGCTCACTGCTCAAATACAAGAGGGATCACTTCCCAACAATACATAGTAATTTGGATTAGATCCAGAGGGTGTGAATTGAGAAAATAGCTTCTACACGAGCCTAATTACAATTCCAGTTAAGCACATAAAACCTTCTTCTCACTTTGCTCTGCAATCAAATGAATAGATCAATATTAACACACTTTCTCTTCTCTAGATTTTCTTCACTTCATACATATGCTAAATTTTCTCAAACAATCACTCTTATATATCCACAACATGAAATTACATCAACAACTTCGTTGGCCAAAAAATATAAAACATATTTACAATGTTGGCCCAAATTTAAAAATAAATTTTAATGTGAATCAAACACCATCGGCTAATATTATGATGAGACCCAAAACAATATCTTCAAGTGCACCAAACATTCAAATTTTGATCTTCAAGCATCTACAACATGTTACAACCATCATGTCGGCCAAGAACATGAAAATTTGAACATGCATGAGAAAAATCTTTGACCATGAACGCACCGATCAACGCGGATGTACAACAAGAATAAAGAATGATCTAGAAGCATCCAAAAACAACAAGAACTAATAGATAATCATCCACAAGAACAAAAATTATCAAAATCACATAAACTTTAATCAGGAACATTGACAGAACCCACATAAACATTGTCAGAACACTACTGTTCATAACACGATCAAATCTTCACACAGACCTTTGAAACTTCCAGTAGATGAACTAGATACTCTCATAAATAAACCATTTAGTCCAAAACAACTAATCTTCAACATACAAAACAAGACACCTTCATGATCTTCACTATTCCACTGGCAACCTGCAACTCTTCCTTTAACAATTTTCTCAATATCCTCAACATATATAGCCTTCAATAAAATAATGCTCATAGTGTTGAAATCAATGAAAACCACATATCAACAACACAACTGCAACATCCAACAATGTGCTACCATTTTTCAATTAAAAATCATCCAATTATACCAAGACTATGTTGGTTAAAGAGAAATCCACATTCCATTCATAATATTCAATCAAGCATTTGAGAGACCATATCAAATGGAGCCTTTATGTAATATGTTATTGGATGATTTCTTGTAGATTGCATGGATTATGATTTTATTACAATTTTGGATTGGAAGGAGTGATGGAGAGTGCAAGAAATTATTTTGAATTATAACGTAATGTGCAACAAGCATTTGTATGTAGAAAATGAAATGAAAATATTCTTAATATGAAACCATCAATTCAAGAACTTTAACATTGTTAAAGATAGAAAAAATACATAAAGACACCAAGATAGTACATCCACTATTGGATGAAGTATCTTAACAAATTGTTAAAGATAGAAAAAATACATAAAGACACCAAGATATTACATCAACTATTGGATGAAGTATCATAACAACCAATGGCTAGATTTGACGAATCAAATTTCATTAGTGTATAGTCAAACTATGATGATCTATATGCATTTTAATGCTTTTGATATGATACTAGTGGATGCAAGGATGCCATCATCAACAAGCTAACATACAAACTCTCTTGCCCCTACCTACCATATTGACTATACAATTACATCATAGGGAGAGGATCATTACACCAAATAGATGTTTCATTACTATGAGATATGGTTAGTTTTGGTATTAGTTAATAAACACACACTCATTTGTGATTTGGGACACCAAGCCACTCTCACACATAATATTGCACAACAATCCTATTGGCTCCCAAAATCACATGCCCTCTCCTCTACACCATTGGCTCAACTTTGAGAGTGTCTTTATGATTACAAAATGCAAATTTTCTTTTAATGAGTTCTTTAAAAGACTTGTCTACCTTTTCAGATAAGACATTCATGTCTCCACCCAATTGATTCTCTTTTTTTGCACTAAGATCTGATTTCTCCTTTTCCTTATCATCTATTTCTAATTGTATTTGTTCCATGGAATTCTTAAGTTCAAGAATCGTTGACTTCATTTTTTCAACTCCACTTATAGCATCATCTCTCACTTTATTTTTTGTAAAAATTCATATGCAATACAAAACCTCTTGACTTTATCCACTTTTGCATTGCCATTTTCCCCTTGCACATACTGCACACGCACCTTCCTCAACTTCTCAAGAGCAGAAAGAATCTTTTCAATCAATAAATTATCTATCTCATTCAATTTGGTCTGCTTCTTTTCATGTGTTTTAGAGAATAATCCTTTTCAATTTCATGTATTCTAATACTTGATGCCTCTAGTTTTACATTTCTATTGGCCCATTGCACATAGTGCACATGCTCCTTTCTCACCTTCTCAAGAGTAGGAATAATCTCTTAAGTCAATACATTATATATTATCATACTTCTAAAACATTTTTCATCATCACCCTTTATCATACCAACCCAAAAACATTATCCTCATCTCTTCTCCATCCTATAAATCCATTTTGGATGCCTATTTCCCACAATCAACCATCACATCCCCCCCTCACACTAAGTCCATTTTGGGTCCTTCTATCCCTCCCACCCTACCACTTCCTATCTCTGACCTTCCCTCTTTCTCTCCCTCCCTCTATCCCTCCCACCCCACCACTTCCTTTCTCCCTCCTTTCACCCTCTCTCTCCCTCTCACACACAAACAACCTCTCTCCATCTACCCCTCCTTCCCTCCCTCCCACCCTACCACTCCCTATCTCCCTCCTTCCCTCTATCCCTCACACCATACCATTCTATATACCTATCCCTATCTCTCTCCTTCCCTCTTTCTCTCCCTCCTATCCCTAGCACCCTACTGCTTCCTATCTCCCTCCTTCCCTCTCTCCCTCCCTCTATTATGATCTAGTGATAACTACTTTCAAATATTCATAAGCATTGTGATAACCTCTCCCTCCCTTCTCTCTCTCTCATCACCTCTCTCTACCTCTCCCATCCTACCTAGATCCATCTCTCTACCTACCTCTCTCTAGTTTGTTCACCTTACCTCTCTCTAACTACCTCTCCCTATCTCCCTCCTTCCCTCTCTCTCTCTCCCTCCCTCTATTATGATCTAGTGATAACTAATTTCAAATATTCATAAGCATTGTGATAACCTCTCCCTCCCCTCTCTCCCTCTCTCTCATCACCTCTCTCTACCTCTCACCTCTCTCTACCTCTCCCACCCTACCTAGATCCATCTCTCTACCTACCTCTCTCTAGTTTTTTGACCTTACCTCTCTCTAACTATCTCTCCATATCTCCCTCCTTCCCTCTCTCTCTCCATCCCTTCCTAATTCCCTCTCTCACTCTAGTTTGCTAAGCCTCAATTGACTCCTAAATAGAATTATAGTATGGGGCACTAGGGAAAATCCCTCTGGGTAATCATCTTCAAGGTTATATAATAATCAATAGATTATATAAGTCTCAAATAGGGAATTTATATCTATCTCCCCCTCCCTCCCTCTCTAATTTTCTCCTTCTCCCCATCTCTCTCCTTCCCTTTCTACTTCTCTTTATCTCACCTCTCTCTCTCCTCCTTTCACCCACCTTCTCTCTCTACTTCTCGTTATCTAACCTATCACTCTATACCTCTTTCTCTCTCCCTTTCTCCATTAGGTTAAATCTTAAACCCTAAACCCTAAACCTAACATATATCATCATTGCATTAATTCATTAGGTTAATTTTAGGGTAATATAAATTTATTAATCTAAGGGAGAGAGAGGGGTATGTAGGGAGATAGGAAGTGGTAGGGTGAGAGGGATAGAGGGAGGGAGAGAAAGAGGGAAGGAGTGAGATATGGAGTTGTAGGGTGGGAAGGATAGAGGGAGAGAAAGAGGTGAGGAAGGAGATAGGGAGTGGAAGTGGGAGGGAATTGAAGTAGAAATTGCAACATTGTTGCCATTGCAAAAGAATTTTTCACATTTGAAATCTCAAGTAGAGTTGAATTCCTAAGATCTTTCTCTATTTCAAAATAGAGCTGAGTAGAATGGGCACCATACGTTGAAAGAATCAAATTCTATAGGACAAGGCATCTTAAGTAATAATAGGAGGAGGCACTAATGATGAATCAACCTTACTTCTTTGTCTCTCTATACAACCTTAATTCTATGATGAAGGTTGTTTCACTACATCTACCATATCATCCTCCATCTATCTAATATTCATCTATTCTTTTATTTCATTATGAACTACTACTTCCTCTTTGTTCAATTTCTTCATTATAAGGTCTTTCAACGCCATCTTTATGTCTCTCTTTGGGTTAATCCATCATCATCGTTGCATTAATCCATTATGTTAAACCTTAAACCATAAACCCTAAACCTAACATCTATCATCATTACATTAATCCATTGCATGAAACTACAAATGATTAATGTTATCAATATTTACACTATAATTGATTAATTAAACAATTGAAGAAGGCTCTTTTTTACCATGTAATTGATGCAATCATCGTAATTAATCATTCATAATTTTCCTCAAATGTATTTATAAGGCATGTGGATGAGATTTTGAAATATTCAAATTCCTTATAGAAGCTATGAATTATAAAAGAAGAAAGTAATAGAGCAACTAGAGTTTTTAAAAACAATGATGGTATTGATAAAGATCTAGTACAAAGGAGAAGTCTCTTTAGAAATATATACAAGAATAAATATAAGTTCTATAAATTCATCATAAAAAATGGTAGAAAAGAGAAGTAGATAAACATTGGGAAAGTAAAGAGGGAAGGGGAGAGAGAAGTAGATAGAGGGAGGAAGTTGGGAAGGAGGGAGATGTAGGTAGAAAGAGAGGTGGGATGGGATGGATTAAGGGAAAGGTAGGTAGAGAGGGATAGGGTGAGTGGAGATAGAGATAGGGAGGGAGGGAGAGAGAGAGAGGGAAAGAGGGAGGTGTAGGAAGAGAGGTAAGGGTGTGTGTGAGGGAGAGAGGGAACGAGGGAGATAGGGGGTGGGAGGGTAGGAGGGATAGAATGACCCAAAATAGACTTAGTAGGAGGGGGAGATGTGATGGTGGATTATGGGACATAGGCACCCAAATTGGATTTATAGCTTCAAGGAGGGATGGGGATAATGTTTTTGGATAGAGATAAGGATAATGTTTTTGAGCTGGTATAATGGAGGGGGATGGTGAAAAATGGTTTGGAAGAATGATAACACATAATGTATTGACTTAAGAGATTCTTACTTCTCTTGAGAAGTTGAAATAGAAAAGGAATTTGAAGAAGTAGAACAAAGTGAATGAGATAGATAGTGTATTGACTAAAGAGATTCTTCCCACTCTTGAGAAGTTGAGGAAGGTGCATGTGCAATATGTGCAATGGGAAAATGGCAATGTAGAAGTGGATAAAGTCAAGAGGCTTTGTATTGCATATGAATTTGTGCAAGTAAAGAATGTGAGAGATGATGTTATAAGTGGAGTTGAACAAATGAACTCAAAGATTCTTGAACTTAAGTATTCCATGGAACAAATACAATTGGAAATAGATAACAAGGAAAAGGAAAAATCAGATCTAAGTGCAAAAAAAGAGAATCAGTTGGGTGGAGACATGAAAGGATTATCTAAAAAGGTAGACAAATCTTGAAAAGAACTTGTTAAAAGAAAAATCTACATTCTCTAATCGTAAAGACACTCTCAAAGCTGAGAAAAAAGTGCCTACAAAGCTACATAAAATTATTCAAGACATTGAAAACTCTATCCAAGAAAGGGATGTTTCTATCCTAACAGTTGATGAGGGAGCAACTGATCTAAAGATTCTAGTAAAAGATATGAAAAAATGTTAGAAGATCATGACAATGAATAGTAGGGGGTGTTAACAAGTAAGAGTAATGGAGATGAGGAAAAATTTGTGTTGCATCTTTTCCTCACTCTCTCTACCTACCTCTCCCTCTATTCCTTCAACCTTACCTCTCTCTACCTACCTCTCCATGTCTCCCTTATTTGAGGCTAATATGCATCTAAGAATGAAGACAATGTTATACTAAATGCCAAATACAACAATCTCTTATTACATAAGCCACAATCTCTCCTTCCCTCTTTCTCTCCCTCCTTCTATCCCTCCCACCCTACCACTTCCTATATCCCTCCTCCCCTCTCTCTCTCTCCCTCTCAAGTCTCTCTCTCTCTCACTCTCCATCTCCCTCTTAGGTCTTTCTCTCTCTCCCTCTCAGGTCTCTCTGTCTCTCACTCTCCATCTTCATCTTAGGTCTCTCTATCTCTCACTCTCCATCTTCCTCTTAGGTATCTCTCTCTCTCTCTCCCTCCCTCCCTTTCCCTCTCTCTCTCTCTCTCTTAGGTCTCTCCCACTCCCTCTCTCTCTTAGGTCTCTCTCTCAGGTCTCTCCCACTCCCTCTCACTTAGGTCCTTTGGGATTTAAAACCACTACTTCAATACCATGTGATAAAATTGTGACTAGAGAATCTATTTAAGGATTATCCAACCATACAACCAATTACACAAATGCTCATAGTAGAATTCGATGACATAATAAATTAATAAAAATATGAATTCATATAATTGCATTTACTAGATCTTGTCTTAAGGGCTTACAACATGAGACCTCAACTTTTAATGAATCGCATATGTACAACCATTATATAGAATATAATCTTTTGAGTTGATATGTGATGTACTACTCTTCACAATGTGCTACCAAAATTCACCAATATTAACAAAAAAAATCACCTTTGAGTGATGATCAATGATATTTATATAGAGAGTGAATCCATTTCTTATTTAGACTGTAAATAACTTATGAGGGTGATCCTTGAGGCCTTAATGCATGAAAAAAAATAGAATAATAATTTCACTACCATACCTTAATGGTAATAAAAAATAATAATAATTTATAAAGAGGATGTATCGTACTATTCCCTATCAATTATATCCTAACTAACAAGGGACAGTGTGTTTTCCAACAGGGGGCAGTGTGTTTTCCAACATTGGAAATATGATTGGAACACAAAATGCTCACATTGTTTGCAGTGTTGGAAAACACAATGTCTCCTGTGTAGGAAAAGTGGACAGGGGACATCATTAGAATGTAAGATGTCTAGAAATAACTAATAGGGGATAGTGTGTTTTCCAATAGGGGCCAATGTGTTTTCCATCAGGGGACAGTTTGTTTTCCAACAGGGGATAGTATGTTTTCAAACACTGGAAATAATTAACAGGGGACAATGTGTTTTCCAACATGGGACAATGTGTTTTCCAACAGGGGACAGTGTGTTTTCCAACATTGGAAATAATTAACAGGGGACGGTGTGTTTTCCAATAGGGAACAAAAAAATGCTCACATTATTTGCAGTGTTAAAAAACACACTGTCCCTTATCAATTGTTTCCTTATGAATTTGCAGTGTTGGAAAACACACTATCCCTTGTCAGTTATGTAATGAAGTCCACATTCAAATTTTAGAACAACTCTTTGGTTATAGTAAAAATGACATTTCACTTTCTTGATATGATTGGAACAAAAAAATGCTCACATTTTTTGCAGCGTTGGAAAACACATTGTCCCCTATGTAGGAAAAGTGGATAGGGGACATCATTAGAATGTAAGATGTCTAGAAATAACTAAAAGGGGACAATGTGTTTTCCAACAAGGAACAAAAAATGCTCACATTATTTGTAGTGTTAGAAACACACTATCCCTTGTCAATTATTTCCTTATAAATTTGTAGTGTTGGAAAACACACTGCCCCTTGTCAGTTATGTAATAAAATACACCTTCAAATTTTAGAATGACTCTTTGGTTACAGTAAAAATGACATGTCACTTTATTGATATGATTGGAACAAAAAAATGCTCACATTGTTTGCAGTGTTGGAAAACACATTGTCCCCTATGTAGGAAAAGTGGACAGGGGACATCATTAGAATGTAAGATGTCTAGAAATAACTAATAGGGGATAGTGTGTTTTCCAATAGGGGACAATGTGTTTTCCAACAAGGGACAATGTGTTTTCCAACAAGGGACAATGTGTTTTCCAACATTGGAAATAACTAATAGGAGACAGTGTGTTTTCCAACATTGGAAATAACTAACAAGGGACAATGTGTTTTCCAATAGGGGATAGTGTGTTTTCCAACAGGGAACAAAAAATGCTCACATTATTTGCGGTGTTGGAAAACATACTGTCCCTTGTCAATTATTTCCTTATGAATTTGCAGTGTTGGAAAACACATTGTTCCTTATCAGTTATGTAATGAAGTCCACCTTCAAATTTTAGAACAACTCTTTGGTTATAGTGAAAATGACATTTCACTTTCTTGATATGATTGGAACAAAAAAATGCTCACATTGTTTGCAATGTTGGAAAACACATTGTCCCCTGTGTAGGAAAAGTGGACAAGGGACATCATTAGAATGTAAGATGTCTAGAAATAACTAACAGGGGATAGTGTGTTTTCCAACATTGGAAAGAACTAACAGGGGATAGTGTGTCATCACTATATTCTAATGATGTACCCCTTGTTCATATGATGAGGACATTAATTTGGTAGATGAACCCAAAAAATTCGTGGCACATCTTTTGTCAATAATAAAAATGTTATTGCCTACCTGTTACATAGAATTTGTGTTAAAGTATACACATCTTATTAATACTTTAGGTGATTTATAACCATCTAGGTATGTTTTGATTGCATATTTGTATATTTTGAGGATGATCCATAAAAGTAGAAATTATCGCTATCTTGTGAATCCAACATTTTAGAATTTAAATTTCTTTGTAATATTTTGGATACCAGTGCATTACATTGAGACTATATTTTTTCACCCATGGTTTCGTATTGTTTTAGATGTTGATATAGAACATAAAGTAGATTGGGAAAAATACATTTGATCTATTCTTTAAGAGGATAAAATTTTGTACACGAAAATTTTATCTATTGATAACATCAACTTTGCATAGATTAGATGTAAAAATCTATGCTACATGGAAGGGTTGTCATCCCCAAAGATTTTATACAATTCAAGATCATAGAAATGAGGAAGATGGTCCTCTAATAGAAAATAAAAACCCTAAATGATAGTGATACATTTTCTACAATGAGATATTTTATGCATTTACAATAGTTTCAATAGCAACTACTCTTCCTAAGCCCTCGACGTTTTCAGAGTTATCATTTTCCTCTCAAATCTCAAGAAAGGCTTTCTTTATATTGTGAATGCTTTCGAGTGTGAAGTTTTCTCCCTCTATCCAAATTGAGTGCCAACCTATTAAGACATCCAAAATCCACAACAAATTTATATAGCTAAATAAAAGGCTTTGAAACAAAGATTCATAATTGTAACCATAAACTTTGAAAATTGCAAAATATAACATCTCTAGTCACATAGACCTCTTTATGAAGTTTCTTCACTAGTCACACTACTCACTTTCTATTTATAATTCTGCTCTCTACATCAATAAAGGAAACAATTTATCAAAAGGCTTGAATAAACATGAATTATCATTTTGGCATTTGATATGGCTAGAATAGAAGATGCATATATTGCAGCCAAGAATTGGAGAAAAGTTTCAATAATATTAAATTTCAAACATTAGTTTAAACTCATGAGATTGAGGACCTAGCTTATGAGATCAAGCACACTGGAATTAATTTGAATTTAGCTGGATAGTAAGCAAATCATAGATCAAACAAGTTAAATGGTTAAAGGGAGAGAGTGACCCTCTTT
>VDFB02026320.1:129422766-129486880 GCA_007258455.2 Sequoia sempervirens
TAGCGGCAGATTGGAGACTGGGTTATATCGGGGATCCATGACGGTGCTTTCATCTTCCTCAACTTGATCTGGTATAGGGAACAGTTGTACCCTTCTTATGAAGTATTCAGTCATCCTCATGTAATGTCAGACACGTACCTCTTTGTCATCTTGGCAATTTTCCCAGAAATCCTCAACATGATGCAAGTGGGCGTACTCCGGTCCCAGCGCTTTTCTCACGTGTCCATACGGGTCCATCTGTGGGTGAGCAGTGTGTAGTTGGAAGTGGTATTCTGCCAATTCCTTTTAAGAGTTCCTAGCACACTGGGAAGTTTGCAATTTATACATGCCCTGACCGAAGGTCAAGGGATAAGAGATCCTTGCCAATTATTTGTTGCTAAGGATGGTGTGCACATGCTGCAGCTACCAGGAGAGTTCCAATAGTATAATCCGGTCATTGGGGTACCGAGGCAGCTTTTTTGGTCTTTCAGTGAAACCCTGGGCATGAATGTAGGTGAATTTGGGAAATTGTAGGAATAGGAAAGCGTACTGCTTCAGGAATTCCAGCATGCTGTGGGAGACCCTCTCAAAATCCCCTCTGAGCAACCGGATAATGTGACCAATAAAGGCATCGTTCACTCTGCAGTATTCCTTTTTAAATTTTTTGAATTGGAGTTGAGGATGTCTGTCGTAGACTTTCAATCTTTGCCCTGGCTCCTCATCAAGTGCCACAAACAATCCACTATACTACCTTTGTTCTGCCAATAAATAGACCAAATAGGAGGTCATGTAGAATTTGGAACTCTTCTTTACGTTCATGAACTGCTCATGGAAGCAGTCACTTATCATACCTCCCTAGTAGAATGAGGCTTTTGTGGTAACATCGTCGTTCCCATGGAGGATCTGTTCAACAAAGTATACCATCCATTCTTGAAAAAATGCAGCAGTGGGAAGGCCCATCACCCTGCTCAACATGGTGACCAGGTCATGGTAGTCTTTATGGAAATCGTTGTGGTAAAGTTCTTGGGGAACCTTCACAGCGCTGCCCCTTTTCTTCTTGAGCCAGTGCTGATTTATCAATCTCTTGCAGCCCATCAGGTTGTCGTCCCATGCCGCTTTGCATTCCTCTATGGTGGGCGTTTCCATTTCTTCAAAGGTAGGAATGTGGAAGGTCTTTGTAATTCCCTCAGATGACATGTCAGCTAGAATATTCCCATCTCTGTCAACGATGGTCCTTGTCTTGGGTTGGTAGGCCTGCCGACAGGCCATGACTAGATCAAGGGCAATGAGAGATGGGGGGAAGCCTGCTGCCTTTGTGATTCCACTCTGCCTGATTAATCTAGCATTGTCAGTCTTTGGGTGAATTCCGACCCTTTGCATAAACTCATCAATATTGACGTGGCCAATATTGGTGTTTGTGATTTCCTTCTAGTCCGTAAAGATTTTTGAACATAGAGTTTCACCCTGGAACTAGAAATTCATCTAGTCTTTATCCTCCTTCCCACAAGGAGTCTTGCCTGATTTCTTTCCTTTGTCCTTCTCTGCAGTTCCCCCCGAGGGTCCTGCACCTGATTCCATATATCTTGCAAGCATGGACACAATGAACACAACCTTTTGAAAACATCATCGCTAGCCAAAACCTTGTGAACTAAATAAAAGTAGACATCATATGACTAATAAAGCTAAATCTTTTTCTTTTAGATGTTGTTAATCGCTTTTAAAGGGATTTCAGACAATCCGAGCCTAGAGGGGTGGAATCCCCTGGCAGGAATGTTGTTTTGAAAGGGCGAATAGGTTGGGGCAATCCGAGTGGTTTCTTCCATCCTCTCACTTTAATGGTTTGAAAGGCTTGAGTCGAAGAGGGCCAAATTTGAGCACGTGGGTCAAGGTTAGTTTTCAAATTTGAGGTCGTTTAGGTCACTTTTGGGGCTCCCGGAGGTTCAGGCTTGGAAAGCTGTCAGGGGTTCGCTGTCTCCAACGGCTTGGGGAAGAGGGAGTTCCGGGGTCGAAACTCCGGGGTCCGGAACCCAGAAGGCTAAAGGATGGTAGGCAGTTCGGGCCCGAAGGGGCGGAAAGTCATCGATGTCTCGCCCTTTTGGAACGGAAATCCGGAAACGGAAACCCGGATGGGGCGGCCTGGAGGACCGGACCCGACGGAGTGTTTGGCTAACAACTTTTTGCATTAAGTTTTTTGGAGGCAATCGAATGACCGGACCCCAAGGGCCGGAAAGACGTGATGGTTTTAGCACTTTTGCAACGGATAAAGGTGAAGGGAACCCTGATGGGTGGAGTCCAAGAGACAACGACGGTGGGTAATAGGTCAGGACCTAGGAGGTAGGAGATGTTACCCCATAGCCGTTTCAGACAGCGAAGTCTTCATAGCAGCCCGTGGACTGAGGTCTGGCAAGATAGTGGCATAGCCATTTTTTAGCTTGAAATTTTGGACAGCAAATGAGCCAACGAGCCCTAGATGGTAGAAAGGAGAACTCTCGGTGCCTTTGGGGATGATGGGGACGACGTGGACAATCAATTTTTCCATTTTTTGAAATGGCGGAGTCACTATGGAGCTCCGGGGACAGAAATCTGGTACTCCAGACCCAACACGAACAGGGGCAGTCAAAAATTTTTGTAACTTTGAATAGTTGGAACCCACCAAAGTGGGGTTTGAGGGCCAGGAAGGTGGTCGCCATTTGCCATTTAGAAACAGAAAACACCCAACGGAACCCCCAAATGGGAGTCTTGTCAAGGCGGGCCCAAAAGGGCGGCATGAAAGCCGCATTTAAGCTCGAAGTTTCATGGCAATCGGTCAGCGGCATTCCAGAGCGGCGGGCCCAAGAGGGACCTTTGCCATGGAAATAAGATTTTGTAGAGTTTCAGACGATGGCCAGAGAGGTCAGGGCCGGAAGGAAAAAATGCCCTGCATGAAGAACAGCGACGGCGGCGCTTGGTTCTAATTGAATGTTAGGAGGGCAATTTGAGGGTTTATCAAAATTTCAAAACGTGGGTTTTCTAGGTTTTAGCACGTTCTATCAATTGGATTCATTTTTAGCTTATCTTGTTTGTTATCTTAAGCATAAAATGATAAAAATATTTTCGGTGTAACGAACAACGAACCTACCTCGAAAGCCCGACAAAAGATGAGGTGGGATCGATGACAGAAGGTCCAACGATGATCTTGGATGAGCGGGCTGCGAGCGATGGATTGTTGATCTCTTTCGACGAGCGCTCTAATCTCCACTACAATCCTAACAAATGAAAATGACAAGTTGGGGCCCAATATTTATACCCCCTTCTAAAATTAATGGCCTCATTTAATGCCTATACGGCTGACCCGTCGGTAGGTGAATTTGAGATTAGCAAATGGCGGCAAGGAGGTCCGGGGTCCGAGGTTCGGAAGGACGTGGTGAAACGGCCGCTAAATATTTTCCTTTTAATACCGGGGGCAAGAAGGGACCTGAACTCCAGAGGGTGGAGCACCGGTGAGGTTTCACCGCTGGAAACATCAAAGAGCGAAGGGAGTTCTGGGAACGGCGGCCCGGCCGACTGGACCCGGAGGGCATGAATGCAATCTGGAACTTCACGCATATTAAAACCTAGTGGCAATTGATGATTCGGGACCCGGGGTTTGGGAAGGCGGTAGCCTTCTACCGTTCAGGGAACGATGAACCCCCAGAGGAAAACCGGCGATGGAAACCCAGAGGGTCAGGTCCGGTAGGGCCCAGAGCTGTTGACAAAAGGAAACTGCCAAAGAAAGCTCAAAAAGCCCCAGGGCTTAACCCAAGTGTGGTGGAAAAAACATGGTTAGTTTAAGATGGGACTTCAGGGGTATGCTAACCATCTAGAATGTGAAAAATAGGGCCACGCAAAACGAGGCAGAAAAGAACAGCCTGGCAGGACAAAAGAGAAGAGGGTCCCCATTCCGAACGAGGCATGTGTGCTGAGGGCACAATAATATATATACATATACATATCTGTATACAGATCTATACACATAGGAATGAGCAAATTTAATTTTCTAGCAATAATGTACCTACATTATGGTCGACTGTGTGTATATGTGAGTATATATATATGGTCGACTATGTGTAAATGTGTGTATACACAGATATATATATATATATATATGTGCATATATATGTATATATATGTGCATATATATGTATATATATGTGCATATATATGTATATATATGTATATATATGCATATATATCTATGTATACACAAATATACACATAGGAACAACAAGCAAATGTAATTTTGAGCAATAATGCACCTATATTATGGCGGACTATCTATATATGTGTTTATACACAGATATAAATGCATATATATGTGTGTATACACACATATACACACATTCTGCAATAATATAGACCTTTGTTTTCGTTTTATACCTTTGTAATTTGTATATGCATATATATCTATGTATACACACATATACAGACAGTCCACCATAATATAGACCATTGTTTTCATTTTATACCTCTATAAAATTTGTATATATAGTGGCAGTATTGGAAGTTAATATACTCTTCAGTATTAAGAGTTTCTTGCAGGTAAAATATGGCCGACTGTGTATATAATCAAAAAAACACACACACACATATATACATATGTGTGTGTGTGTTTATGTGTGTATATATACACACAGCTGGTCATTTACATATACATACACATACTGTGTGTATACATATACATACCATTCATGGGTTTGTATAGCTCGACTGTTAAGGGTTTCATGCACCTATGTGTTTGTCGATTGTTTCCACCATTGTCATGAACCCCTCACTCAAGAGTTCCCGACCCCCATCGTCCACTCTTCTTTTCCATTGTCTCTACCTGAATCGTGGAGTTTTTGGGAATATTTCATATCCAGTTATAGGATTTTCGTAGTCAAATTACTAATCATTTTAGTTTTTTAATTGACTAATCATTTATAGGATTTTCGTAGTCAATTTAGTAATCATTTTACTTTTCTAATTGACTAAACATTTTAATATTATTAATAACATATATTAGTATAATATTTAACAACTTAATATTATAATAAACATTAAAATATTATGTATGTATCGTATACACACATATACATACATACATAATTTATTATGTATGTATGTGTGTATATGATACATACACATACATACTTACATGTTATGTCATATGTATGTATGTATTTATGCATAGTAGACACACATACATGCATGCTACCACAATATGTATGTATGTTTGTATACTATACATACATACATGCATACATATATGCCAGTTAATATAAACATACATACATACATATTTTATACATATATATGTATGTATGTATGTGTGTATAGTAAACACACATACATATGATAATAGAGATACATACACACTTTGGCCAAAAGATAGGTGCATGGAACCCTCACCTATGCAGTGTATGATAATGTTCCAATACTATCATTATATATATGCAAGTTGCAGATTTACGATTAAATATGGGAGATATATAGAAATTGATGTTTCATATAGCCTTATTCATTTACATTTATATGAATTCGATGTATAATTTAATTTTTATTCAATTATATTCACAAGTGTGACAAAGTTTGATTAAGGACAATGGACTGCTGGTGGGTAGGGTGATGTTGATAGTATAACATGCATTTCTTGTTTCATTCCACACATACCCTTGATCCTTTGCAATCAACTCTATTAGATGCATGGTTAGTTTGTTCTTCAATCACACTCACTCTTACATGCATGAATTTGTTGTTTCAATTTGTATCATTCTATTATTTCTTAGAGTATGAATTGGGGATATCATACTATAACATACACTTTTTGATTCATTGAAAACATACCCTTCATCACCTCAAGGATATAAGAGTTACAAGTGTGCATATATGTTGGAGGAGTCTAATCTGTCCAAGATATACCAAACTACTCTCGATGATGGCATCAATGGTTACTTTGTATATATTGTACAGATAAGACTTCTTCCAATGTATATCCCTCTTCATCTTATTACAAGAGAAGGGCTCATTCCTATTAACTTAAGACACCTCAATCTTACATGTATAACATAAGACCCTTGTTCATTTGTAATCAACTCAACATGCATGCTTAGTTTGTTCATCAATTACACTTAATCTTACATGTATGAATTTGTTGTTACACTTTGTAGCATTGTTTGATATGTATATGTATATGCATATACCTATGCATATATGCATATGTATGCATATATGCATATACATGCATATGTATATACATGCATATGTATATACATATATGCATACATATACATATACATATGCATGTGCATATGCATATGTATATACATATATGCATATATGCATATGCATATGTATATACATATATGCATATATGCATATGCATATGTATATACATATATGCATATGTATATGTATATGAACATATGCATATGCAAACAAAAAAGTGCAGTTGTTCTTTTAGATGGAAGGTAGAATGAAGGAAGGAACAATGCATAAGCATAAGCAGCAACATTACACTCTCCATCAAAAAATGCATTGTACCTTCCATTCATTACACTCTCCATCGAAAATGCATTGTATATGCATAGATACATTTACATATACATATGCATATATCTATATACATATGCATATGTACATTCAACCTAATTAGATGTATGCTTTGTTTGTTCTTCAATTAAAGTGACTGTAAATATTGGCCCCTCTCCCTTACAACTAACTGTGATGATGGCTGACTCCTACTTACATTATAACCATTTCTCATATCTCATACTAAAATATAACTTCATACAACATAATAGTTTCTGATACACCATTATGAAATTTATATATAACTTCAAACAACACTATGGTATAAATATTCTCAACCCTTTCTAATACAACATACTGAAATTTATAAATAACTTCAAACAACCTTGTTCATTTGCAATCAACTCAAATAGATGCATGCTTAGTTTGTTCATCAATTACACTCAATCTTACATGTATGAATTTTTTGTTACACTTTGTATCATTGTTTGATTTGTGTCAATTATAATTGGGGATGTGATAGTATAACATGCATTTTTTGTTTCATTACACAAAGACCCTTATTCATTTGCAATCAGCTCAATTAGATGCATGGTTAGTTTGTTCATCACTTACACTCAATCTTACATGTATGAATTTGTTGTTACACTTTGTATCATTGTTTGATTTGTTTCAATTATAATTGGGGATGTGATAGTATAACATGCATTTTTTGTTTCATTGCACAAAGACCCTTGTTTTATTTGCAATCAACTCAATTAAATGCATGGTTATTTTGATTATCAATTACACTCAATCTTACATGTATGAATTTGTTGTTACACTTTGTATCATTGTTTCATATCTATATGTATATGTATATGCATATGAAGTTATATATAAATTTGTCTATGCATACATATTTCAGTATGTTGTTTGAGAAATGGTATTAACTGTTGTCAATAGATTTGCACCCTACTGAATGCAATATTCAGCAACCTACTAAAACATGGAAACCTCTTTCAGATGTGGGTGATATGAACAAAAGAGGAATCTCCAGAGTGAGCTGGTTCTCCGAATGATGAATTCTTATTCTAAAATAACCTCTAAGGAAAGGGATAAAAGATAACTTGAAAATAAAGCCTATGACTAACAGATGATTCACCAAACTTGTGAAAATTCAGACTTGACCACTCATAACAGCTTCTCTATTACAGTAATCCTCACAATCTTATTGGCACATATCCCATTAGTGATTTGCATGAATATCTGGAAAATAAATACAGCATGCAACCTGAAACATGTAATTCTAAAACACAACCTATAACAACAAGACATAAATGATTTTGATTTGAAAACACAAATACATCAAATTGCCATTACAAAATCTAAGACAAAAAATAAGGAGAAATCTATTGTTCTATTAAAACTGGAAGAGTCTTTGCCTGAATCTAAAATTGAGTACCAAAAGGTTTACAAGCTAAAAAAAATGCGTATGAGCAAGAAAACTCTGATCTAAACTACTGAGAAGAAAAGAAAAAGACTAAGTCTTTCAAAACATAACTCTCTAGAAACCCTAATTCGAGCTCAGGAAAAAGCTCAAGGAAAAAGGCCTCAAACTGTCTCAAAAACTGCCTAAAAGCAGAAAAAAGCACACTGCTTTTATGATCACACTGTCAAGCTTCTAAAAATAGGCTAATCTTGCTTTAAAAGCTCAAAAAATGTCTTATCTCTCCAAGATAGGTCTCAAATCCGACCAAGGGAAAAGTCAACAAAAAATTGCTAAAAATAGCAAGAAATCACAAAGCAATTTATAGAATATTGCTTTATGATTTTGCTTTACAAGATGCAGATTTGCACAATTTGTCTATTTTTGTGATTAAAGATTAAAATATTTTGCAAAAGGAAAATCTCCTTATTGCTTCATTACAATATTTTGATTTTCTCACAAAATCATAAAAAAATTACACATCATTATCCTCTCAACTTATCTCATTGATTTCTTCAAAATCAACTAAAATCAGAACCTAAAAATATCACTTGACCCTAAGTCATAAGGTATTAACAATTAACCCTTAATTGATTTTCTATATTCAAACCCTTCAAAATTTACTAAGGCAAAAGAGATAAGTCACAAAGACTTAACCTAACCTAAGCACATGAATTTCGGCCCTCACATAAGCATTAAACTCATATTTTAATAAAGTCACAATGCAAAGATTAAAATTTTTGACCTCCATTTGACATTCACCACATGTTTTGACCGAACATTCTGGATGATGATGATGCTCGAATTAGGGCATGAGAAAATAGGGTCAAACCCTAATTATCACTTCATTTCACACTCTCTACTTTGGAGAAAAAGCTCTGCTGCTGCCACCATGACTGAGTTGAACTCGAGCTCGAATGCTTTGATAATCTTCTCCATTCTCATCAGTCGACTGAAACTTCAGTGGGTAAGCTTACCTTTATATTATTGAAGTTACTTCTCTTTATTTCAAAGAACCAAGAATACATTAAGGCCATGGCCTGTATGAGTTTATTCTCTGATTTTCTTTGCACTTGTTTTACCTTGGCCGATACGACCTCGACCTCGACCTCTGTCAGTCTACTCCATGAGAGCTCACCTTGTGCTCTTTATTTCTTCTACTGTGCAAGGGTAAGCTATTTCGATGGTTTCATTTCTGCTTATTCTGGCCTTGATGCCGCGGTGAACACAATCCCTAATGCGTCTTCCTTGAATTTTTTGTGTCTGCATCTATCATTGTTGTGTACCATCCTCACTATGAAAGCTTAGATGTTCTTCAAAGGCTCGAAATCTTGCTTTGGGAAGCTATCTGGAACCTCTGGCCGCGGACAAAGTGCTTACTTTCAGCCTTGAACTGGTAATTCCCCCTTGCTAACATTTGTTCCCTGGAAACTTAGAGGGTTTCTTCTCTACTCATAGATTTTGGCCATGTTCAGGCTAATATAATGTGTATTGTAGAAAGCATTTACTTGTGGATTTTGGGTTTGACCCAGAACAACAAACTCTTCTTTATGTATATTTGAGGATATATCTGCTTGTGGGTATCATGGAAAATAGAATAAAACTGTATTTCCTTTCTTCTGTTGCTCGATTCACCACAAAAATTGTATTTTTATATTCTACTACTGCTTTATGTAAAAAACCCATATGGGTTATCTTCATTATTGCATTTTTCTGTGTTTTGAAAACAAACCCACATGTGGGTACTCGAGATAGTTGAGAAAGGTTCTCCTTCGTACTCCTAAAACATAGATATTAGTTTATTTCTGAAGAAAACTGTATTTCTTCATTTTGGAACTTGGCTCAACACAAAAATTTCGCATTTTGAACTCTACTGCTGTCTCGTGCAAAAACTTCACATGGGTCATTGTGATTATTGCATTTTCCTGTATTTCAAATGAAACCCTGGAAATGGATATTCAAGATTCAAAACTACAAATCTACTTATGATCTATTCATGTGGCTTGACCCAGAAACAGTGGCTTATTTAGGACCCCTGAAACCACAGGGCGACATGGATATTTTAATATTTATGAAGAAAACTGTATTTCTCTTCCTCTAATGCATGACCTACCTCCTCTCTGCATTTATCTTGAAATTTTCTTAACAAGCCTTCTCTTGGGTAACACAAAAAATGACAAAATACATGCTTTATGTATTCTAAACATGGATAATTTTGTGAATGGTGACAAAACTGAATATTAATTTGCATTTACTCTTAAGGTTTCAACTCAAATAATCAGTGATGCTTTTCTTGAAATCTATTTTTGAAGGAAAACCCAACTGATGATCTGGAAACATACCTATTATTTCTAACATTTTCATGCAACTTAGCTCCATCACCATAGTCTCTTTTGCACTTTCAGTTGCAACAACCCATAATTGGCATTTGTTATTAAAACTGATCTCGACTGCTCTCCAATTTCTGCATTTTCTATTAATCATGATAAACTAGGATTCTAAGGCATTTGAATCTCTTACCTCCAACCTGATTCTGTAGTTGTTTGTTATGAAGAGAAGGACCTCTTAATGTATACTATCTCCATGCTTGTTCACTATACGCACATCAGTACTCTTCTGACTTTCCTTAACCTTAACACAGCAACCTTTTGCCTTCTGCTCCTGGATTTTATGTAGAGAAATTAAGTTGAAACATTGTAACATCATGACCACATGCTACTCACTAGCTCATATGCATAACTGAAAACTCAGAACTTCTTTCTGGAAAGGAAATGCTTGCTCTTCCCTTATTATCCTGGAATGATCACTTGTTACTACAATTCATAATGTTGTATCTACTTATTAATCAACTGGAACTGGTGATTCATTCAACACTCAAATGCATTGTATGTCCTTTATACTCTTGGGAAACATGGTACTCTTCATGCATTTTTATGTTCCACTTACCAAACTGCTTTCAGAACTGATCTCTTTCATGATGAGAATCAAAACAAATCGTTAAGGCATAATGTATGCCTGTTCACTATCCTTGACTGTGAAAAGAATAAATTGATGAACTGAAACTTGTATGACATATATGATTACGATCAGCAAGATAAAACAAAACGTGAACTTTGCAGCAATATCTAATGTAAATGTACTCAGTTGAATTCCTTAAGTGAACTAAATTCACTGTTCACCTGTAGCCTTCAGGAAACAAAACTGATCGTTATGAATGTACAGTTGATTTAGTTGCTTGATGGATAACTCTGTTTTTACTCCTTCAGTTGTACTTCACTTTCACTTGATGAATATGATGATGTATCTTTAAAATTAGCCCATTAATAAATAGGGCAGCATGCCAAACTCTACCCTTGTGGGAGCCCGTTTTTCACCACATGCTTAGTCTTCGAATAATGCTCAGCTTCGTGACTTTACCTATACCTGCACAAGGAAACAAACAATGTTAACATAAAAAAATAGAACATGTTGATCATGATATTTTTATTTCTCCTTCAGCTCATTTCTTTTGTACTGCACTTGATTGATTGTTTCAATGCATGGTTAATAGTAGGTTGTACTATTGTGGGTGCCTCATATAGATTACATCATAATTGGAGCCACTAACACCCCTCCTTTCCTCTTACAGGTCGACAGAGCACAAGAAGACAACGGAGCACCATCCGACATCAAACGTCAATAATCAGGCAATGATGATTATGTCGTCACTTATGTGTTTTACTTTCTGCATCTCTAGTAGTGCAATGTGCTATTAGCAATGTATTGTACTAGTTACATCCATGACTTGTGTGGATATTTGATTTCAATTCTTGCTTTTCATCTGAAAGAAAAAAAATGCATTTATATGCAATGTTGTAATATCATTCTGATTGTCGAAATCAAATGAAGCCCTGTAAAATATGAGTTTTTATGAAATAAATGAAAGCATTTAAAATGCTATTTTATTCATTGGTTCAATTATGTATTTCTGTCATTTTTGGAACATCTGAATGGCATTATGAAAACTCCATTTCTCCTTTTAAAATGTATAACTGTTACTCAATGTATAATGATAAAAATGTGAAACAACATTTAAACTTAACTGCAATTCCACCTTATGATAAATAACATCCAGCCGGCTCCACCAATTGAGCTGAGGCAAAAATTTGGTAACATTAACATAAGTAGGAGTCAACATATACATATGCATACATATGCATATGTATATGTTGACTCCTACTTATGTTAATACCATTTCTCAAACAACATACTGAAATATAACTTCATATAGCATAACACATTATGATATAGTATTATCAAATTTATATATAACTTCAAAGTTCAAACAACACTATGGTATAAATATTTCCAACCCTTTATGATACAACATACTAAAATTTATAAATAACTTCAAACAATAGTATGATACAACATTATGATACATATATGTATAGATTAAGATAGATAGATACATATGTTTCGTATAGTTGTGTATATATAAATATATATATATATATATATATATATATATATATATATATATATATATATATATATATATATATATATATATATATATATATACATATATATATACATTTATATATATATCTCTCTCTCTCTATATATATATACATATATACATATACAACTAATTATTGCAGAGATAGATAGATACACAAGTGTCCTATATGATTTTTCATTTACATTGAACATAATTAGATGTATGCCTTGTTGGCTATTTGATTACAATAACTCAAATAGTCACTGACAATAACATGATGGAATATGTTGTTTGTATTCAATTCATATTGTTGTTCCAAGTTACAAACATTCAAAACAAAAAATTTCAAACATCATTTTGAATCCAACAAAACCTTTGGAACAAAAAAGTTGCAACAAAACATTCAAATCAACAGAAAAAGGTAGGAAAACTAAAATTTGATGCCAAGCTATCTTGTGAGTTGGATGTGGCCTGCAATGGAGAACTCCAAGATTGAACTTGTTGGATTATGCTTGGGGTAGGTGAGGGTTAGTACGACTCTGAACGAGGACTCAAACTCTGAAATGGTTAGGTAATGCTTGGGATAGGTGAGAGTGTATAGGATTGTGAATGTGAAGGACTCCAACTCTAAAATGTTTGGCTGCTACCTTGGGTAGGTGATGGAGAATATTGGGGGCATTGAATAGATAATTTTTTTTTGAAGATTCTATGGCAGTCAAGCAAGGGATTTAGAGGGTTGTTGAGTCACCTATGCTTTGCAGCATTTGCTCGTGCCTTCTCCAAATCTTTATCCCTTTTTGTAGCTTCCTTTTCTCTCTTTTTCTCCTCCCTTTTTTGTCCTTCTTCTTTTGCAGCCTTTGTTGCTAGTCATTGCTTTTCCTTTTCAAATATCATAAGAGCCTTCACCTCCAATTCCACAATCCTTTCTATCTTGCGCTCTACAATCTGTTGCTTCTTCCTCAATTTCAGTTCTTCTAGTTCCTTCTTCTTTTCCTCTTGCTCACTTAGCAAGGCCATGTAATTATCAACAGTTAGGAGTTGGGATCCTCTTTGCAATTTGTTCCCATGGTCAACCACCTTATTAGACTTGTCTTTCACTACATGAACCGATAGCTTCAAGAATTGTGAGATGTGTGAAGTTGGTTGGCCTTCCAAAGGCTCAATCAAATCAACATTATTTTTTTTGGCACCTCACTATTTGTAGCATCCAATCCATCTCCTAATTACTCACTGTCATTGTCTCCCCAATTAGAATAGAAATGTACTAACGTATTT
Source organism: Sequoia sempervirens (assembly GCA_007258455.2). NCBI lineage: Eukaryota > Viridiplantae > Streptophyta > Pinopsida > Cupressales > Cupressaceae > Sequoia > Sequoia sempervirens. The sequence goes on from VDFB02026320.1 coordinate 129,436,497, forward strand.
GGACCCATGTTATACGGTGGAGATGGCATTGTAAGAATTTGGTCTTCCTCCACATGCATATCCATACCAATATTAGTAGCACCATCTAAGAGCCACGAGGGCTGCTTGGGTGGAGTTGGTAGGGAAAGAGATATGTCTTCAATACTATTGTGGTCTCCCAATACTGTTGCTTCAAGTGGTTCATTGGAATCTAAAACAACAAATTCAAACATGTAAGTTTGAGAGTAATTGAAGAACAAACTAACCATGCATATAATTTAGTTGATTGGAAATGAAGATGGGTAATTACAAAACATACTAACCATGCATCCCATTTTGCTAATCTCCAACTTCTGCAGTTCCATCATTACACTGACCCTCATTCATTGCCAAACCATTGTTGGATAGGCTTAGAATGTTTGTAGCAATTGATGCTTCCTAAGGGGAAGCAATCTGGAAAGTCTCGCTAACCCTCATGTTCTTTTCCAAAGCATTTCGATCAAATGACAAAATACCCGTCATCTTGAAGCCAACTATTATGTTTGAAATAGTCAATGACTTTTGAAAAGCTAGGTTGCCAAGTGTAGCCAATTCTACCCTTCCTATCTCCAGATTTGGATGTCTAATACTCAAATTTGTTCTTTCCTTTTTGAAGTTAGACTTGAAAGACAAGAAAACACTCACATCAAGAGGCTACAACTTGTGTGATGTGTTGGTCAATAGGGTGAGAGATTCAGTACCAAGCGCCCTTGCTTCGGTAATGGTAGAGAGGCTACATGGCTGCCATGGCCATCAAATATCAAGAGGTGTTTATGGTTGGTCAAGCAACCCCTAAGTACTTGCATAGCAAAGAACTTGAGCCATTTGATAAAAAATCTCTTTGGTCATCCATGTGTGAGGTTGAACAACCATCAATGCTCCTGCCTCACAGTTGGCTATGTAGTTTTGCACATGATTTTTGCTTTAAAACAAATAAAAACCTAAGAGTTTTTGACCTACAGTGTTTACACATGCTAGAATAGTGATCCACTCTTGGCTCTTTGGGATAATGTAAGCAACAATTCTGGTACATTTGTTGGCAAGCACCTTCATATTACTGTTATGTCCAACTTGCAGCCCTGTCTCGTCGCAGTTCCAAATCCTCTGCATTCCATAATTCCCTCTTGCATATGCATTCTCCAAAGTGTCGTAGAAAGCACTTACAACTACAGCCTTAAGATTTATAGCACAATCTCTATCTTGTCCTTGGGTTGTTCTCAAGCACATATCAGGATGCCTTCTTTTGAATCTCGTCCACCAAGACTTGTCCGGAAGCCCATTCTTGAAGGGATTATTCCTTGTTTTGCATATTTGGGCCACTTCTAGTTTGAGATTGACAATCTCCAAACCATGGTCAACAACAACCATCTCCTTGCACCAATCGACAATCAATGACTCTTTGTCCTCAATTAGGACTATGGGGGCCCTTTCCTTCTTCTAGTGGTCACACCACCCAGCCAATTTGACAATGTTGTGGCTGGAATACGCCACTTTTTGGCTGCACCTCTAGCTGACCACTCATTATCTTTGACATCTACAAGGGCACGATCCATGTCAACCATGGTTCGTTCTCGCTTCGGTGCAACCTTTTTGGTTGATACAACTAGGTTAGCTTGGAGTACAAATTCGATTGGCTACTCCACAACAATTTCTACCTCCTCCTCACTACTTGGTTCTTCAGTTGGCTGGTGAATAGAAATCACAACGTCCTACTCATTGCTATGTGGCAGATGCACACCTCTCTTGTGTGTAGGCATAGTTGTCCGCCTTCGCTTTGGTACAGGTCTCTTTGTTAAAGGTCACTTGGTATTTGTTGTTTCTTTTTTCTTCCTATGCATTGAACGAACACAGTGATTAGTAAACAACATACACTTATAACCAGTATAATGAAAATAATGATACCAACTAAAACAAAAAATTCATACATGCAATATTGAGTGTAATTGGAGAACAAAATAACCATGCATCTAATTGAGTTGATATCAAATGATGAAGGTTATGTGTGCAATGAAACAAGCAATGCATGGTATACTATCATATCACCAACTCTACCTCTTATAAACATTTTGGTGATCATGTTAAACCCTTCCTCATACAACATTATGATAATCTTATATATAAACTTGAAACAACAGTATGATATAAATGAAACAACATTATGATACAAATATATATGAACTTGAAACAACAGTATGATACAAATATGTATATCTTCAAAGAGCATTGCAATATAGGAAAGGGTTTGAAATATTTCTATCATACTATTGTTTCAAGTTGTGTAAATGTTTCAAAAATGGTTACCATAGAGCGACTTTAATTGAAGAACAAACAAAGCATACATCTAATTAAGTTGAATGTAAATGAAGAAGGGTATAGGAAACCTATGTATTTATCTATCTCTGCTATATATATATATATATATATATATATTGTGATTCAACAAAGTTTACCTATCCTAAGTGATGTCAAACAAAATGATGCAAAGATGGAAACAACACTACACAACCTCAAGATTAGCCTAGTTGAACTTCAAACAAAAGAAAAGATGAAAAAAATAGATGTTATCTTTGTTCAAGTTGATCTTTGATTGGCCCTTGGATTGTTGATAATGTATGCTCCTTGATGGTAAGAGTGCTAAAAAGATATGCAAAACGATGTAGATTCAATGGGGATTCAAATGATGGATGTGGGTATTTGAGTATATGAATGCAATGGATGCAAAGAGAGCTTGAAGGTGCAATAATGGTGAATGCAAGAGTTGAGTGCTTGAGAGATGAAGTTGCATGAATGTGATTGTGAATGAATGTGTTATGAAAAAATGAAAGAAAATATTTCATTTTATGGGAAAAAGCCCTAGAGAAATGGATAGTTCAGATCTTGCCAACATGGGCAAGATGAAGGGTTGAGGTGAGTTGAAGACTCACAAGCCCTCAAATCTTGCCATGTGGAGGATGAAGTGTCACAAGGACACATGAGGTGGAGGTACTTGCAATTACTTTGGGATGAGAGAGGATTTCCTTAAAAAGGAATTTCTCGCTCCCATATGGGAGGAAAGTGACATATGAGAAATTTTAGTATTCCTCAAAAATCTCCATGGGGAAGAGAGAAGTGAATGGAGAAATAAATGTGAATTTAAAATTCATATAATTGGAAGTACCTTGTGGATAATACAAGGTTCTTAAAATGGAAAGTACTTGACCACATGTGAGTGATGTGACAAGTGAAGAGTTCTAGAACTCCTAACTACTTGCATGGGGAAGAGAAGAGTCTTGGAGGGATAAATGTGAATTTTTAATTCACATGGGGAAGAGGGTCTAGGATAAATGTGGAAGTTATGAAGGTTGACCAAAAAGGTATGCTAAATGTACCAAGGTGATTAGATTAAAGTTGTGCACACAGGTGATTAAAAGGATTAATGAGGGGTTAGAAACAAGTGGGAGAATATGGAGGATGTGACATTAATCTTGATTAAGGGTGTGCATATCTTAATCATGGATTAATTAGACTAGTCCAGATTAGAAGAGGGTTATGGAGGATGTGACAAGGAGAGAGAAAAAGAGGAATTTAAAATTGATTTAAATTACAAAAGGCTAAATGAACAAATTAAATAAATTGATGTATTTATTTAATTTAGAGAAAGGATGAAAGGTAAAGTATTTAATTATAAAATTAAATACTTTAGGAACATTATGCAAACGAGAGATAATAATTAAATACATTATCTAATTAATATTGATGAAATAGATGAATAAAGGAGATGGGTTTGACTATTATGTGAGTGGTCAAATTTGGATGTCTACATTTTCCCCCTCTTTGAGATGGTGTTACAAAGTAGCATCATTTCAAAGAAGATTAAAAGATAGCACCAAGAAGAAGATGATTAGATTGGAAAAGATGCTTCTATGAAGCCTAGTGTTTATCCTATCCTAAAGGTGCAAAATAACTAAGATGCAATATAAAGAAAACACAAGGAACACCTCAAAGATTAGCATAAGGAATGATAACACAAAGAAATATAGAAAAATAATGGTTGTAAATGATTATACCTTTGTGTTGTTGAATCCCTTGGTTGGCCCTTGATGTTTGAAAGCTTGTGTGCTCCTTGGATGGCTATGGTGATGGCTAAATGCAAGTTGAACAATATGATAAATGCAAATGCTAGAGACTAAGTGGTTTGACTAAATGGCTAGGATAATGCTTGCAAATTGAGTGAGAAATTCGGTAGCATAAGGGTGAAAAATGACTAAATATTTTTAAATGCATTAGAAGAGGGGGTATTTATAGAAGAATTTGAATTCTCTAGAGAGTTCAACGGTTGAGATTAAACCATCAAGGCCAAGATGAAGGGCTATGGTGAGTTGAGGACTCACAAGCCCTCACATCTTGACATGTGGAGGATGAAGTGGCCTAGGATGTGATGATGTGTAGGTGAGGTGGAATAAGGACAAGTGATGTGGAGGAAGAACAAGTACTTTGCAAGTACCTTGGTGGGATGAGAAGATTTCCTCAAAAAGGAACTTCTTGTCCCCAAGTGAGATTGAAAGTGACATTTGAGGAATTTTAGAATTCCTCAAAAATATCCATGGGAAATGAGAAAGTAGTTGGAGGAATAAATACTTGGGAGAATCTAGTGGATAAGAGAGGGTTTCCAAAAAGCTAGGAATTTTTCACATGTGAGTGATGTGACAAGTCAAATCTTCTAGAAGTTGCATGGAGATAAGGTAGGTTTTGGAAGGATAAAATGTGAATTAAAAATTTACATGGGGAAGAGAGGAACTTAGGGTGAATAAATGTGAATTAAAAATTCACATGGAAGAGAGGGTCAATGCCAAGAAAGGCAAATGAAAAGGTTGACTAAAAAGGCATGCTAAATGTGGCTAATGACTTTGATTAAAGTTGTGCAAACACATGATTAGGAGGATTAATGAGGGATTAGAAGCAAGTGGCAAATGTTGGAGGATGTAACACTAATCTTGATTAAGGTGTGCACATCATAATCATGAATTAATTACATTAATTCAGATTAGGGGAGGATTATGGAGGATGTGACAAGGAGAGAGAAAAAAAAGAAATTAAAAAATTGATTTAAAAAGACTTAATGACTAAATTAAATAAATTGATATATTTATTTAATTTAGAGAAGTAAAGGGGATAAGTTAAAGTATTTAATTTTTCAAATAAACACTTTAGGACCTTAGGCAGAAAATGAAATATTAATTAAATCAATCATTCAATTAATATTGACAAAAGAAACGAATAGAGTAGACAAATTTAACCATATGGAAGTGGTCAAATTTATGTGTCTACAGCCCCAGTCATCAAAAGAGTGACTAGGAAGAAAGATGATGGGAGTGAAGATGAAGATTAGGGATTGAGGATTCCCCCTCGAGAGGACATAAGGGTTCAAGAGAACATGGGTGTGCTCTTGAAATGGATGAGACGATAAAAGGGTAAATGAGGAAGATGATGCAAAGTAATAGAAAAGAGAGGATGATAAGCGATAGGAGATTGGGAAGCATAAATGGATTTAAGGACAAAGGTGATGTTGCCCCCAGTCAATCTACAAGCCAAAATGGGTGGATGATGGATGGAGTGTTGTCGATGAGGGAATGATATATCCCAAAACAAGATAAAAGGATAGGGAAGGATACATCCTGATGAAAGTGTTGTTGATGAGGGAAGGATGCATCCTAAAACAACACCAAAGGATAGGGAATGATATATCCTGATGGTGATGATAAGAGTGTTGTTGTTGAGGGAATGATACATCCCAAAACAACACAAAAGGATAGGGAAGGTAGCATCCCAATGATGATGATGATGATGAGGATGATGATTGGATCAAGGCTTGTAGCAAGGTTGGGAACAAGACCAAGGATGTGATTAGATGATTTGTGCTATATTGAATGGATGAGGATTGGATTGAGATGTAAGATGGATGAAAGGAATAAAAATGATGGAGGAAAAAATGCTTAGAATAACCAATCTATATTATTCTAAGAAGAATGATGAAATGATGAGGATGAAGAAAGTGAAGGGATGAAAATCGATAGGATAGAGAGATGAGGAAAGTGAGGAAGGATGAATGTTTGCACAACCAAAATCTTAGGTCATGGGTTGGGTATGGATGCAATGCAACAGAAGTGATCATGAAATGAAATCCTATTGCAATTTTCCATTTTCAGAGCATTGATTTTTGCTATAGCATAAGACACCAAGTGCCATGATATGTAAACCAAGAAAAATTAGTGTCTAATGCATAAAACAAACACAACAGACAAGAAGGCTATCCCAACACCCCAAAGTCGTGAAGACCTTGGTTGGGCCAGGCATTGGGATAACCACAAGCATAAAAGGATGCCCCAACATAACACGAGACCTCAGGGATCTTGGTGGGTACTACGTGGGACAACCAGGAAAACACCAATCAAAGCAAAAAGATCAAGATATGCCCCTATGTGAACCTATCAAAACACACCATAATATGATGGATCATGGTGGCCTTAACAGGTTGTGATATGGAGCTTAAATGATAAATAAAAGCCAAAAGTATCAAAATATTCCAATCAATTTCACAACCTTCTTTTCCATAGGATTAGGAGGATGGATGGGGTTGATGAGGTATGTTAGGAAGGATGCATCCTATTGAGACCAAATATGGATACTAAACTAAAAGATCAATATGACACAAGATATTCAAAACTAATTGGATCTCATGATATGAATGGATCTCATTTGTGAAGAACCAGCTAGATAAGGACATACTTGATGACACGACACAAGACATGAGACACAAGAATGAGACACCCTAATGACCTAGGGGCTCGGGGGCCGATCAAAGATTAGCCTAACCTACATGAAAGCATAGAGCCCTCATAGTTCAATAAAAGACCATGGATGAAAGTGAAAATGGGACAATGGAGAAAAGGATGGAGGATAAAGACAAGATGGACAAAAGCCCTGGGGGTGGATTAAATGATCGACCTTGCCTACGTGAAAGCGCAAGGGCAATGTAGTTTGACAAAAGACCAAAGACAAATGATGGATAAAGGATAATGAGATGACCAGGATAAGTGGATAAAAGGATGGAACCAATATGATGAGACAAGATAGGCCTGTTGGATAGGATGGTGGCGATCATGTGTAGCTCAAGAATGGGATAGTTATCCAAATCATCAAAAGATGATTTGGGAGGATGTCATGATGGAGAGATGAGTGATGAGAAGTGATAGGAGATTGGAAATATGTGCGAAAGAAGTGAGAGTGATGACGATGAGATAGATGGAATTGGGTTTCATGGAGGGAAGCCTATAGCTAGATACCAATGACAAGCGATTATGAGATGGGATGAGGATAAAGATGAAGGGATGGATAGATAAAGATAAGGAGATGGAAAGATGCTAGGATGGATAGATAAAATGATAAGGATTGGGAGATGAAAGGAATTTTTGGATGGGTAAGGAGATAAGGATGGGGAGATGAAAGTGATACGATGATGGATGAAGTGTTGTCAATGAGGGAATGATATATCCTAAAACAACACAAGGATAGGGAAGGATACATCCTGATGATGATGATGAAAGTGTTGTTGATGAGGGAGGGATACATCCCGATGCTATGCTATGATGGATAGGAATATTAGGATGGTGAGATGGAAGGGATTGTCATGATGGATGGATAGAAGGATAAGGATTTGGATGAGGAAAAGGTTAGTAGATGGAGAGATGGAAAGGTAAGGATTTGGAAGACAGAAGGGATTGCGATGATGGATGGATAGAGGGATAAGAATGAGGAGATGGAAGGGATGCTATTATGGATGAAGGATGTCTCCAAGGACTTATGCTATAAAGGAAGATAGATGCCCCCACTCTAGATATGTCATGTGTGATAAGTTAGGAAGGACGAAAGATGATTGGATGGGAAGATAAAGGAGATAACTGGAGGAGGATAGGATGGGTGGCTGAGGGAGTTTGATCGATGAAGGTAGAATGTCAGGATAAGGAAGGGAAATTGATGGTAGCATGATGGGTGGAAAAGGAAGATAGATGGATGTGGATAAGGATTAGGATAGTGTATAGGTGAGGGGGATGTATAACAAGAGGTTTCCAAAGCATGTATATATGTTTTCCCTATCTAAATCAAGATCACAAGGATGGAGTGATTGGAGATAAACAAGATATGATAGGTAGGATGTGTAAGATAAGTGGGATGGAGGAGTTGGGCGAAGGGGATGCAGTTACCCCCAAGTGCAGAAGTAAGCTGGATGGGGGATTTACGCATGATGCCTGTTTGCCAGGTTTTCATCATGGTACTTAGCCAAGGCACTTGTTTTCCAAGTTTTCACCATTGGACAAATTATTCTCTTTACTTCTTTTTTTTAATTTTATAGCTTTTTGGATAGTATGCGGATGGAGATGGATAAGGATAAGGATGTGGATAAATGGATTTAGAAGACATGTGATAAGGGGATGGATGAAGGACTCAAGCATCAAATTCCATATGAGGTATTAGGTTCCCATGTGTTAAGTGGCGATTGCATGTTGGTACAACCTTATGAGGATAAATTGATCATGCAAGGGAATGAATGAATGGGAGTTGATGGGGGAGATATGTGGGATAATGGATGGGATGTTGGAAAGTGTAAGGATGGAATGATGGGGTAGGTGCATGATGGGGTGATGAGTTCAGGACCAACATTGGCACATATATATGGTGGTGGATGTGAAAGGATAAGAGGATTAATAGATGAATAATGTGGGGATGATGTAGATGGGATAGTGAATTTTGGGCCATAAGGACCCAAAACAGATTTAGGAGATGGAGGTTGAGAATAATTAGATTTTGGATGTTGTTACAGATTTTTCATTTGGAGGCACTGTATCTTTTTTCTTTGGGATCCACATCATTTTGATATTTTCTTTGGTGGGCCTTTGTGGCTGATGGGAATGATTTTGATTTTGGATTTGATTGTGAATTGGATTTTTCTTTTCTTTACCATGTCTTTTAGAGGGGACATGGGGAGCTTTAGATTCGTGTGGATGTTTAGATTTATGCATTTTTACTTTAACATCCAAAGTGCTTTTAATAGCAATGGGATGGGTGCGAGGAGATGGAGGTCGGATTTTAGGGATGATATGTGGATGAAGGATGTGTGGGTATATGCCTTTGTTGATCCTGATTAGGGAATATGAGAGTGGGATGTTCGTGATGGGTGACATGGATAGGCGATTGGAAGATAGAAGAGGACGAGATGGAGGGGGTGATTGTGGGGGATAAGGGAACAAAATGGACTTAGTGGTTGGAGGATGTGCGATGGTGGATGAAGGGATATAAGGACCCAAAATAGAGGGAGTAGATGAAGAATGGGAGATGGTGGATGGAGAGACATAAGAACCCAAAATGGATTTGGAAGATGAAGGAGGAATATGGATGGTTGTTTTGAGGTTATATGATGGAGGAGGAATATCAGAAAATAGTTTTATGGAGTGACGAGAAGAGCCTATTATGCTTTTAGAGGAGGCTCGTTGAGTACGTGTAGAGGTTGTACCAACATTTTTGGAGTGCGAGTCTTGAGAGATACATCCAATACCTTTGTACATGAATTTTATTTGACATGGATGGGCTCTAAAATACCTTGCCCATGAAGGCCTAAACCTTTTCCTTGATAGTTCATGTTCTTGAGCATTTGATCCATGATGGAATTTTTGTTATTTTGGAAGAATAATGCGAGTCCATTATTAGGCAGAGAAGGATTGGTGGCGTATATGCTTGGTTCTTTGTCTGTGAGGAAACCACCATGGATGAATGTAAGAGTACCAAGGGGATATAAAAGTGGTTTTAGGATATTAGGGGTAGGTGATGTTGGAGGATCAAGAGATGGAGATGATGGGATAGCAACATCATGATTGAGAGGAGTGAGTGGTAAGGGATCAAGAGAGGAATTAGGTGATATGATAGGTTCTGGATTTGTGGTAGCAGGTGATAAGGGCTCATGGGATGGAGTGATCGAGTCTTGAGTGTCAGGGGGATTATGGGATGGAATGGATGGGGGAATTGTGATCTGGAGGTGGACTAGATGGGATAGTAGGAACTTGATCGGGAGAGGAAGATATGTTGGTATGCTTTGGATTGATCTCTTTGCATGACTCATCTTATGTGGGTGGTATGACGACGGAGTGTTGGAGGGACTCCTCAAGTGGGGGAGATGGAAGGATGGAGGATTCATAAAGTTCATAGGACTGGATTTTAGTGATATTAGGAGTGGGAGGAGGGGATTGTAGTTGCATATCAGCGATGGATTGGGTGGATCTAGGAGTAGACGAAGTGGATGGGATTTGGTTTTCTTCAACGGGCTTGATGGATCTCGGAGTAGGAGATGGGGACTTAATGGATTTAGTGGATTCGATGGTTTCCACGGTTTGGGTGGTGCTAGAAGTGGCTACAACAATGACAAGTGTGAGATGGAGAAGGGCCTCATCACTAGTGACCGTGGATGATGGATTGGGATGGCATGGTTCCACGACTTCAATAGGTGGAGTTGGGGATGTCTTCTTTGTCATGAGTCCTTGGAGAAATTTTGGAGTGAGAATCATGCATACTCTAGGCTTAGCTGGGGTGGTAGGAATAGATAGAGGATTAGGGATTGGCGAAGGACTAGGATTATGAATTGGTGAACTAGGATTAGGTTGAGAAACAAGACTGGATGTAGGACTAGGATTGGATGAAGGACTAAGAGTAGATGGAGGAATAGAACTGGAAGGGGGATTAAGACTGGATGGGGGGTTAAGGAAGGGATATTGGTATGGTGAAGAGGACATAGGTGGTGTATTAGGACAAGAGGATGTGGGTGGTGGATTGTAACAAATATATTGGGATAATTGATGGGGAGATTGAGATGGTGGATTAAGATAGGTTGATGTAGATGGTGGGTTAGGATAGGAAGATGTGGATGTTGGATTAGTATAAGAAGGTTAGAATGTGGGATTAGGATAGGTATACTGGTAAGGAGGATTAGGATAGGGGGACATGGATAGGGGATTGTAATAGGAGTATTGGGATGATAGATTGGGATGGGGAGATTGGGATGTTGGATTGGGATATGAGGATGTGGGTTTTGGATAAGAAAATGATGTAGAGGAAGGATATGATGGTGATGCAGGTGAGGAAGATAGTGGATATCCCTTGTCAAAGGTAGCATAAGGAGCATTATTAGGCGTGGATGAAGATGTAGCGGGATAGCTCAAAGGGATGATTGGTTTCTAGAAAGCGGTTGGGGAAATATTACTAGAAATGATAGCATCAAGGGGATCAATGTCATATATCTCTTGATCAATAAGACTCTCGTTATCATCAACGTAATTAGGGTTTCCCTTGACTACTATTTTTAGTTGCATTGGTGAAGGATAAGGATTCATGATGCTAGATTAGATGGATAGGGATTGAAAAGATTGACGATTAGAAGGAAAGAAAAGATGATGAAAGGATAAATGGGATGGATTGGAATAATATGGGGGAATGGACCCTAAGATTTGTTTCGATATCAGGAGATCTTGGATGTAAATGGACTAAAGCTCAGATTGGGATTTAGGTTAAGCTTATATTGGGATTAGATTAAAGCTCAGATTAGGAATGGATTGAAGCTCAGATTAGGATTGGATTGGAGGATGTGATGGGATTGATTCTACACCAACTTCAGGGGTTTTAACTAGAGAACGTAAGGAGCTGACAATCAGATTTTTCTAAATTTGGCAGTTTTCAAAAATTGTCAATTTTTGCCATTTTAGGAAATTTTACAGACATATCTTTGAGAGTCCATTTTTTTTCCCAAAAACTTCCTAAAACTAAGGTAGGATGAATTTCCAACTAACTTACTAAATATGAGACATGCATTTTGAGTTATTAATGAAAACAATTTTTCAAAAATTGGAAAAAAACACTAAATTACGATTTTGAGGGTCAAGATGAAAGTTTGAGGCCTCAAAAATGTGCCAAAATGGGGGCCAACTAATTGAGGTTTAGTTGGGAATCCACATGCCACCTCGTAATGCAACCACCCGTAAAATTTCAGCCGAAACAGACACCCGAGTCAAAAGTTATGACCTCTAGAAGTTTCTGCATAAAAATCAAAACCCCTGAAATGAAGTCTAGGTGATTGGGATGGACGATTTGATGATAGATATGGACTCTAATGGTGTTCTAAGATGCACCTATGTGATTTAGTCGATGAAACAATGACTTTCGGTGAATGCAAATGGATTGAAATGCAAATTGTGGATGAACAGAAGATGCAAAAATGACTAGAGGAAGGTCAAGTTCGCCCAATTGGAGGTCAGGTTCACCTATTGGAGGTCAGGTTCACCCATTAGAGGTTAGGTTTTCCCATTGGTGGGCAGGTACACCTATTGGTGAGCAGGTTTGCCTATTGAAGGTCAGGTTCGCATATTGTTGGGCAAGTTCACCTATTGAAGGTCAGGTTCACCTATTGGTGGGCAGGTTCTCCTATTGGAGGTCAGGTTCACCCATTGGTGGGCAGGTTCACCTATTGGAGGTCAGGTTTTCCCATTAAGTGAAAAATAAGTGAGAAACAGATGCTTAGAACATGTAAATGGGTGCTCAGAACAAGGAGACGACTGCTCAAATCGAGGGGATGAATACTTAGAATGAGGAAAGGATGTTTGAAATGAGGAGACAGATGCTCAGAATGGGACAGTAGATACTCAAAACGGGTAAATGGGTGCTCGAAACGGGAAAACGAGTGCTTGAAATGATTGAACGAAAGGAAAAAATGACTATTTGGGGGGCAGGTTCACCCAAATTGGGGTAGGTTCACCAAAGTTAAGGGCAGGTTCGCCCAAGTTAAGGTTGGGGTCACCTATTTAGTGAAAGACAGGTGATAAACAAATGCTCAGATCAAGTAAACGAGTGCTCGGAATAGGGGGATGAATGCTTGGATCGAGGAGACGAATGCTTGAAATGGGAAACAAATGCTCAGAATGGGGAAATAAATGCTCAAAACAGGCAAACGGGTACTCAAAATGGGAAAATGGGTACTCGGAACGGGCGAACAGGTGCTCAGAATGGTCAAACAGGTGCTTGAAATGACTAAACGAAGGGTGAAAAAGGCTGTTTGGAGGGAAGGTTCACCCATGTTAGGGAAATTTCACCCAAGTTGGGGTAGGTTTTCCCAACTTAAGGGCAGGTTCACCCAACTTAAGGGCAGGTTCGCCCAAGTTTAGGGTAGGTTCACCTATTGGTGAAAGATAGGTAGAAGATGAGTGATCAAATCAAGTAAACAAGTGCTTGGAATGAGGGGATGATTGCTCAAAATGAGAAAAGGATGTTCAAACGAGGAAACAAATGCTCATAACAGGTAAATGGATACTCAAAATGGGCAAACGGGTGCTCAGAACAAGCGAACAGGTGCTCAGAATGACTGAACGAAAGGTGAAAAAGGTTGTTTGGAGGGTAGGTTCGCCCAAGTTAGGGTAGGTTTTCCCAAGTATAGATCAGGTTTTCCAAAGTATAGGTCAAGTTCACATGTTTAGTGGAAAGATTGACAATTCTGATAGAAACAAACAACAAAACGACTGAGACATAGGGCAGGTTTTCCCCTATTAAGGGAAAGTTCACCCAAGTTGAGGGCAAGGTCACCTCTGTTAGCTAACTTAGACTCAATTTGGATGAAAATGGCTATGGAAAAGGACCAAAAACACTACAAATAGCTAGAAACATACTCGTTTTGCATAGAAGAGATAGTTCAGACAACACAGTCCTAATATTAGTGATGAGGGGTATGGCCAACATAGTCCTCTATCTAGGATGAACAAGAAAACTAGGGAGTCCTTGATATATGCTCGGTACATGAGGCACAACCGTGGACACTAGCCTATCATAGGTATGAGTCAGAAACCCCAACGAGATATTGAAGGCTCAAACCAACTCTTCACGTCTATCTAGGTATCACCCTAGCTTCGACGCTCTGCCAGACATGACGTGACTAGATTGGGGTACAATTTTGGCTCTCCCCCTTTGTATACCCCATTGGTATGCGTGGTTGGGATCGTCCCTTGGGGTGATGAAATCCCCAAGCAGGTCCTGCTAAAAAGAGAACACTAATCATTTTCGACTGCTCCCGAGGCTCACATGAAGTGCAAAGGGAAATCATGAATGAAGTAGTGCCCCCTTGGGTGACACAAAGGACTTGTAAACATGGAAAACAATTTATTGACAGCCCCTAATTAGATCTATGTGCCTAGATTAATAAGAAAAAACAATAAACAACTAAACAAACAAGCTAGAAACAATTGATCTACAAGGAAAGTGTTAGTAGTTTGATCCCTATTCTCCAACAAGCGTGAGACAAGCTGCATAATTGTTAGGGAAAAAGTAGACACATTGACCAACATATGACGTTAGGGGGTTAATACCTCAAAACAACAAAAAATAGAAGCTTAAACGACTATTTTACCTCACAAACAACTCTATCTAGGCAAGTTTTCCCTTGTCTGGGGCAGGTTCGCCCCTTTGTGGGGCAAGTTCACCCCTCTATGGGGTAGGTTCACCCATCTAAAAAACTAAAAGCAAAAACTATCAGATGCATAGATGGACGACCCTATAGGGCAGGTTCGCCCATGTTGAGGGTAGGTTCGCACAAGTTGGGGCAGGTTCACCCCTCAGTAGGGAAAGTTCGCCCCTCTGAAGGTCAAGTTTTCCCAACTGTGGGCAGGGTCACCTTTGTCTTGGTTGGAGTCGCCTCTCTACAACTTGAACCTGCAAAACGTGAAACAACAAAACACATGAAAGAAAGGGGACCCATTTGTGGGTCCCACAGGGCATGCTAGAAATGTGATACAGTGAGGTTTACCTATCCTAAGTGATGCAAAATAGAATGATGCAAAGATGGAAACAACACTACACAAGATCTCAAGATTAGCCTAGTTGAACTTCAAACAAAAAAAAGGATGGAAAACAACAAATTTTACCTTTGTTCAAGTTGATCTTTGGTTGGCCCTTGGATTGTTGATAATGTATGCTCCTTTATGGCAAGAGTGCTAAAAAGATATGCAAAACAATGTAGATTCAGTGAGGATTCAAATGATGGATGTGGGTATTTGAGTAGATGAATGCAATGGATGCAAAGAGAGCTTGAAGGTGCAATAATGGTGAATGCAAGAGTTGAGTGCTTGAGAGATGAAGTTGCTTGAATGTGATTGTGAATGAATGTGTTATGAGATAATGAAAGAAAATCTTTCATTTTATGGGAAGAAGCTTTAGAGAAATGGACGGTTGAGATCTTGCCAACATGGGCAAGATGAAAGGTTGTGGTGAGTTGATGACTCACAAGCCCTTACATCTTGCCATGTGGAGGATGAAGTGTCACAAGGACACATGAGGTGGAAAAGGTACATGTGAGGTGGAGGCACTTGCAAGTACCTTGGGATGAGAGAGGATTTCCTTAAAAAGGAATTTCTTGTTCCCATATGGGAGGAAAGTGACATATGAGGAATTTTAGTATTCCTCAAAAATCTCCTTGGGGAAGAGAGAATTGGTTGGAGAAATAAATGTGAATTTAAAATTCACATCATTGGAAGTACCTTGTGGATAAGACAAGGTCCTTAAAAGGGAAAGTACTTGACCACATGTGAGTGATGTGACAAGTGATGAGTTCTAGAACTCCTAACTACTTGCATGGGGAAGAGAAGAGTCTTGGAGGGATAAATGTGAATTTTTAATTCACATGGGGAAGAGGATCTAGGCTAAATGTGGAAATTGTGAAGGTTTACCAAAAAGGTATGCTAAATGTAGCAAGGTAATTAGATTGAGGTTTCTACAAATAGGTGATTAAAATGATTAATGAGGGATTAGAGACAAGTGGGAGAATATGGAGGATGTGATAAGGAGAGAGAAAAAGAGGAATTTAAAATTGATTTAAATTTCAAAAGGCTAAATGAGCAAATTAAATAAATTGATGTATTTATTTAATTTAGAGAAAGGATGAAAGGTAAAGTGCTTAATTATAAAATTAAATACTTTAGGAACATTATGCAAACGAGAGATATTAATTAATGTTATCTAATTAATATTGATGAAATAGACGAATAAAGGAGATGGGTTTGACCATTATGTGAGTAGTTAAATTTGGATGTCTACATATATATATATATATATGATCCTTCCTTCGGTGGGTACCAAGCTTGTATCTGCCCTACCGCGACCTTTATAGTTGTGGGGGGTAGGGGTGTTCCTAGTTATCTAGCCCACGACCATGGCTATAGAGATAGCAGTAACAGTACACCCCCCACAGGCCCTACTTATAAGAACTATATAGCCCCCACAACTATTATATATTTATATATTGTAGAAAAGGGGGATTCACTACTCATGAGTTATCTTCATTCAGAGAGCCTCATGGGGTGAACTACCCTAAACTACCTCAAGGAATAGTGGCAAGAGTTTCAAAATCCGAAAGAGCAGGTCACAAATATTCTTTAGAAAAATTGACGAGCTATCGGCCAAAGGATGACAGTGTAGAATACAAATGATAGTGTGGTGCACTGGCCTCTCAAAGGCACGCTGGCATCTTGTACAAGCCAGAGAATGAGAATATCTCAGAAAATAGCTAAATGACTACTTCTACTCTGATTGCTGAGAAATTGCAAAATGCGATAAAGTAGTATAATGTAATAGAACTGAAATAGAAATGATAAAGATGAGGAGAAGAAAGAAAGGAAACACTTACAACCACGTGAGTGATGAATCCTCCAACAAGTGAATGTCTTCAATGCCTATGTTTGTAAGATATTTGGAGAAAGTATTGAGGTTGTATAGGGGTTTTCCTCAGTCAAACCCCCGTTTTGGTGTTCCCACCTCCACGGACAACCAAGAAGATAGAGAGAGAAGAGAACCAAAATGGACAAAGTGTGTGGTGAAAGAAAAACCCACTCAGGAGTAGAACCCGCACCACCAAGTATGAGTGATAAAAGCAAACCCTGCTCGAGGAGGAGAACCTGTATCACAAAAGAGTTGATAAAAGCAATCCCTGCTCAAGGAGGAATACCTATATCATGAAGTAAATATGCAATAGATAAGGGATATGGAATCCTAGGATGCTCGCAAGCATGAAGTAAAGGAGATGGAGTTGCAAGAGCTAAGAGTGTTGCAAAATGGTGTTGTAAAAGCTTGAGAGAGCTTAAAGTTGTTGTAACAAGCTATTTTGAGTTGTGTAAGCAAGGCTTGGAGTGTAGAAGGCTAGAGCCAAAGCTGGAATGAAGCTAGAATTAGAAGAGCCCCCCCAAATGAAGTAAAAAGTTTGCATTTAAGGAGGGAAAAGAAGCTTCCCAGGCCGTTATAGGGAATCTCGAGCTATTACCACCGACAAAATTAGATGACAAGTGGAAAAAATTCTCAGAGATGATCATCTGAGCATTGAAAAATTGCAAGACACTAGCATGATGCGTAGATTCCATGTGACATGCTAGTTTCCAGACACATCACGCTACAAAATGACACATGTGAGAAAAGCCCAAAGTTTGATGTAAAGCGGACGTGCAAGGGTAGCTGCTGAATAGGGGTGTTGGAGCATCCTGAGAGGAGAAAAGGTTGATACAGGGGCTAAAATAAGCCTACACAATATGCTAAGGGAGTGGACACTAAATCGGATACAAGAATGCTTGTGAAATTGCAAGGGGTGCAATTTTACGACCATACATTTTTCCCCCACTTTAGCAGGCATATGAATCTATAGTAATATGCACGCTAAAGGAAATATACTAAACATAAATAGAATCATATGCAAAAAGGATACTATAGAGAAAGCAGATAACTCTTCAAGCCATGGAAGTATGCCCCCAGGCTAAAGACCTGCAAAAAACAAATGTATTAGACAAGAAAAACCTACACTAGAAAACAATGTTAGAACATAGAAAGCTAAAAGATTTGAGTCATCAAGACCTCGATGTTAAAGGTTGTCTCAATACTATGCGTCATCCCCAAACTAAGAAATAACACATAGAAAAATTCTAAGATGAAGAGAGAAAGAGCATATAATGTAAGCAACACTTCTGGTGCCTTTGTTGGCAAGCACCTTCATATTACCGTTCTGGCCAGCTTGCAGCACTATCTCGTCACAATTTCAAATCCTTTGTGGTCCATAATTCCCTCCTACATATGCCTTCTCCAAAGTGTCGTAGGAAGCACTTATAACTATAGCCCTAATATTTATAGCATAGTCTCTATCTTGTCCTTGGGTTGTTCTCAAGCACAGATCGGGATGCTTTCTTTTGAATCTTGTCCACCAAGACTTGCCAGGAAGCCCATTCTTGAAGGGATTATTCCTTGTCTCGCATATTTGGGCCACTTCTACTTTGAGATTGATAATCTCCAAACCATGGCCAACAACAACCATCTCCTTGCACCAATCGACAATCAATGAATCTTTGTCCTCAGTTAGGACTATTGGGGGCCCTTTCCTTCTTCTAGTGGTCACACCACCCAGCCAATTTGACAATGTTGTGGTTGGAATACCCCAGTTTTTGGCTACACCTCTAGTTGACCACTCGTCTTTGAAATCTACAAGGGTGCGGTCCATGTCAGCCATGGTCCATTCCCACTTTGGTGCAGCCTTTTTGGTTGATACAACTGGGTTAGTTTGGACTACAGATTGGGTTGGTTGCTCCACAACAATTTCTACCTCCTCCTCACTACTTGGTTCTTTAATACACTAGTGAATAGGAATCATAAATTCCTCCTCATCGCTATGTGGTAGATGCACACCTCTTTTGTATGTAGGCATAGTTTTCTACCTCTGCTTTGGTATAGGTCTCTTTGTTAAAGGTCACCTGGTATTTGTTGTCACTTTTTTATTCCTATGCATTGAACAAACATAGTGATTAGTAAAAAACATACACTTATAACCAGTACAATGAAAATAATGATACCAACTGAATCAACAAATTCATACGTGTAATATTGAGTGTAATTGGAGAACAAACTAGCCATGCATCTAGTTGAGTTGATATCAAATGATGAAGGGTATGTGTGCAATGAAACAAGCAATGCAGGGTATACTATCATATCACCAACTCTACCTCTTATAAACATTTTGGTGATCATGTTAAACCCTTCCTCATACAACATATGATAATCCTATATATAAACTTGAAACAACAGTATGATATAAATGAAACAACATTATGATACAAATATATATGAACTTGAAACAATAGTATGATACAAATATGTATATCTTCAAAGAGCATTGCAACATAGGAAAGAGTTTGAAATATTTCTATCATACTGTTGTTTCAAGTTGTGTAAATGTTTCATAACGGTGTTTCAGAAATGGTTACCATACAGTCACTTTAATTGAAGAACAAACACAACATACATTTGGTTAAGTTGAATGTAAATGAAGAAGGCTATAGAGGTAGCAGTAATGGTAGGGCCCCCACAGACCCTACTTGTAAGAACTATATAGCCCCCACAACTATTATATATATTGTAGAGAAGGGGGATTCACTACTCATGAGTTCTCTTCATTTAGAGAGCCTCATGGGGTGAACTGCCTTAAACTACCTCAAGGAATAGTGGCAAGAGTTTCAAAATCCGAAAGAGTAGGTCATAGAGATTCTCTAGACAAATTGATGAGCTCCCGACCAAAGGACGACAGTGCAAAATATAGATGACAGTGTGGCACATTGTTGTCTCAAAGGCATGCTGGCATCTCGTATAGGCTAGAGAATGAGAATGTCTCAAAAAATAGCTAAATGACTACTTCTACTTTGATTGCTAAGAACTTACAAAATGCAATAAAGTAGCGGAATGTAATAGAACTGAAATAAACTGAATAGAAATGATAAAGATGAGGAGAAGAAAGAAAGGAAATTCTTACAACCACGTGAGTGATGAATCCTCCAACAAGTGAATGTCTTCAATGCCTGTGTTTGTAAGATATTTGGAAAAAGTGTTGGGGTTGTATAGGGGTTTTCCTCAGTCAAACCCCTGTTTTGGTGTTCCCACCTCCACGGACAAGCAAGAAGATAGAGAGAGAAGAGAAATGAAATGGACAAAGCATGTGGTGAAAGCAAAACCCACTAAGGAGTAGAACCCACACCACCAAGTATGAGTGATAAAAGAAAACCCTGCTCGAGGAGGAGAACCCGTATCACAAAAGAGGTCATAAAATTAATCCCCGCTCAAGGAGGAGAACCTGTATCATGAAGTAAATATGCAATAGATAAGGGATATGGAATCCCAGGATACTCGCAAGCATAAATTAAAGGAGATGGAGTTGCAAGAGCTAAGAGTGTTGCAAAAGGGTGTTGTAAAAGCTTGAGAGAGCTTGAAGTTGTTGTACCAAGTTGTTTTGAGCTATGTAAGCAAGGGTTAGAGTGTAGAAGGCTAGAGACAAAGTTGGAATGAAGCTAGAATTAGAAGAGTCTCCCCAAATGAAGTGAAAAGAAGATTCTCGGGTGGTTATAGGGAATCCCAAGCTATTACCACCAACAAAATCATATGACAAATTGAAAACATGCTCAAAAACTGTCATCTGAGCATTGAAACATTGTAGAACACTAGCACAATGCGCAGACATCCACATGGCATGCTAGTGTCTGAACACATCACGCTACAAAATGACATGTGCGAGAAAAGCCCAAAGTTTGATGTAAAGCAGACGTGCAAGGGTAACTATTGAAATGGGGTGCTGGAGCATCCTGAGAGGGGAAAAGGCTAATACATGGGCTAAATGAGCCTACACAATATGCTAAGGGAGTGGAAACTAAAGTGGGTACAAGAATGCATGTGAAATTGCAAGGGGTGCAATTTTATGACTATACATTTTTCCCCCACTTTAGTGGGCATATGAATCTACAGAAATATGCACACTAAAGGAAATCTACTAAACTTAAATAAAATCATATGCCAAAAGGATACTGTAGAGGAAGCATATAACTCTTTGAGCCACAAAAGTATGCCCCTAAGCTGAAGACCTGCAAAATAAATCTATTAGACAAGAAAAACTTGCACTAGAAAATAATGTCAAAACATAGAAAGCTAAAAGATTTGAGTTAGCAAAGTAAAAGAGACCTCGATATAAAAGGTTGTCTCAATACTATGCATCATCCCCAAACTAAGAAATAACACATAGAATAATTCTAAGATGAAGAGAGAAAGAGAATATACTAAGGATGATTAAGATGCAGATCTTTGATCTGGTATATACAAAAGAGAAGAGAAAAGAGAATTTAAGAATGTAAGCACCTCACAGTCCCGCAGACCTGCAAGGAAGGTGTCCTCCAAGATCTCTCACATGAAGGAAACCTAGGAAAGTGCCTCATAGGCCCATAGACTTGGAAGGAAGGTGTCCTCCAAGATCTCTCACATGAAGGAACTCGAGAAAGTTCCTTACAGACCCGCAAACCTATAAAGAAGGCATCCTTAAAGATCTCTCGCATGAAGGAAACCCAGAAAAGAACCTTACAGATCCACAGACCTGCGAGGAATTGTCCCCCAAGATCTCTCACATGGAAGAAGCTAGGAAAGCGCCTTATAGACACGTAGGTCTACAAGGAAGGTTCCCTTCAAGATCTCTCACATGAAGGAAACCCAAGAAAGTGCCCTACAAACCTGTAGACTTGTAGGGGAGCTACCCCCAAGATATCTCACATGGAGGAAGCTCAAAGGAAGCTACCTACAGACCTGCAAATCTACAGGGAGGTATCCTCCAAGATCTCCCACATGGAGGAATCCAAAGGAAGGCAGACTCCGCAAAGTCAAGAAGCGGCTTCACAGGTGCACCTATGAAGCGAAAGTAGTTGGAAAGTCACACAAACTATCAACAAATTGAAATTATTTCAAAGGGGTCCCTCCGGAACCCTTCAAAAGAGAAGGGTTCCACACAAGGGACACACTGTTTGAAAAGTGAGGTCTATTCAAGTTGCCCCCAAGCTAGATGCAAAGAATTAATTTGAGAGAAAAGCTTTCAAAGGGGATCCCTTGGGAGCCCTTCAAGAGAAAGAGGGGTCCACTCAAGGGATGCTTCAATTGAAAGATAGAGAAGAGAGGGGGTCTTTCAAAAAGGACACACATCTCCAAAATGAGTTACCATTGCCCCCAACACATAGGGGAGGAGAACCATGAAAGGTACTTAGAGCATGCAGGATAGAGGTAAACCTCAATATCATTTGTCATGCAAAGAAAAGGCAGGTGCATCAATCAAACGGGAGTTTGATGGCACCAAAATCACAAAGTTGTTGTATTTTATCCTTCAAGGTCTTACATTCGCTAGTGGAATGGCCAAGCACTCAATGGTATGCACAAAAATAATGTTTTTCTTTATCATGCTTATGAGATTTCTTACATGTAGGAGTAGGAAGAGTAATCAAGCGGGCTTTTAGAAGTTACAATAAGATACACTCTTGCTCAGATAGATGATGAGGAGAAGGAAGTAACCCTTTCTCTTGTGGAGAAAGACTCGACTGCCCACATGAAGAAGATACAAAGGTGGAAGACAATGGAGGATCCTCATGGAAAGTATTATTCTAGCTAGGGGGATAATACTCTTCTATGGGATCACCGTTAGCCTTCTTGATAGGACTACCAACATTAACCTCTTTAACATCAGTGTGATCATCTTGCTTAGAAGGAAGATCAACACCAAGAACATTACAATTTGCATTCACCTTATCCCGCAATGCAAAAGAGTAATCATCTTTGATCACAGGTGTGGATGATGTCATCAAAAAGTTAAGTGGATCGGTCAACTTTATATTCCTGAATGAAGGAATCTATAAAGTCTAGAGAACCCCAATCATCACCAAGACATGTATTCTCTTGAGAAGGAGTAGACTTAGGATTTCTTGCTTCAAAAATATCTTCTTTAGGGACATTTATCTCAAGAGTATCCTTTGTAGTAGGTATTGCTGGAGTAAACATCAACACATTGGAAGACGTTAGAGGGATAAGAGTAGGCACAACCGAAACTTGACCAACAACTGCCATTTCACATAAGTGCATAGCATCAGGGTCAACCTTGACTGTGACTACTTTATTGTTAGCAATGAACTTAATAGATTTATGCAAGGTAGATGAGACTGCACCCATAGCATGAATCCACGGTCTACCAAGAAGAAGGTTATAAAGTAGCTTTTCTAACATAACATATACAAGGGTAGTATGGTAATGGGTCCAAGCTGCAAAGGTAATAATATAGTACCTAGAGCTTGTTGCCCAACATTATCGAACCCATGAATAACAACAAAAAAAGTAATAAGAGAAGATGCATCAATATTAATCTTAGGCAGTAGATCAATACTACACACATTGAGTGTCGAACCAGTGTCAACAAGAGTATGTCTAATGACGATTTTATTAATATTAACTATAATCATTAGAGGGTCTGCTTGCCTCTGTACTTTTACAGGCTAGAGTTCCTATAGATAGAATGTAATATTCGGTGAATCCACACAAATATAAGCTAGATCAATGCATCAACATCTTCCAGCTTTGTGGAAGAAGGCAAGAGGATCTTTTGCAAGGCTTCTTGAAGCATACCTTGATAAACCAAAGTAGACTAAAGCAAGTCCCATAGTGAGATCTTAGCCAGAGTAACCAGAGGTTGCTCGACAAGATCGTCATCACGGGGTGCTTTAGTCATAGGTTTAGGAGCTTGAGGAAGGCTTGGTTGTTTATTCATTTTATTCTCATAAGTATGGGCTACCGCTCTATAAGAGGGGGCCATAGAAAGATCAGGAGAATAACTATCAAATGGAACACTATCAATAGAACAGATCCTTTTAGGAGAAGGAATAGATAGAGTCACATAAATGACTGGTCTCTTAGGCCTTTGAGGGGCAACAGAGACATAGATTACATTTACAGACTCATCACAGCTAGTAGAATTATTTGAAGACATTCTCAACATCGATCCAAATAGGATCAAATGTGGAAGGAGATTCATCATTCACGAATGCATCATCTCTAGAAGAGAGTGCATTGGAATAAAGATGAGATTCGTCATTCACAAATGCAACATCTCTAGAGGAGAGTGCATTGGAATGAAGAGTGGATTCATCATTCACAAATGCATCATCTCTAGAAGAGAGTGCATTGGAACAAATGTGGGACTCATCATTCAAAAATGAAAAATCTCTAGAAGAGAGTGCATTGGAATTAATAGAAGGTAGAGTAATATTAAGAAAGGTATCAATGATTTCATCTTCTTGCGACAAAATATCCTCTGAAGCCAGAGGACTTTTGTGAGAAGGATCAAAGATATCAAGTGACATAGGAAAATCCAAGTCACCATCACATGCATGAAATGGAATATCATTAACATTTTGAACAAAATTAGATACTAAACTAATAAAAGAAGATATTAAATTCATTACGATTTTTTTGGTATTTTCTATGTTCTAGTAATTAGCATTTTCAGAGGTCTTTAGAGAAAAATTTGAGGTTGGAACTTGCATCGGTCCCTAAGGTTTGTCTATTGAAGGCATTGGTATTTTAAGGATTGAACTAGTTCTCTAGGAGACCTTTCCAACGGTGCAAATGGTTCTGAATTCCGAGCATTGAGTCAAAAGTTATGACCTTGCCAAGTAGGGGTAAATAAATTCCTAGTTTTTCAGAAGATTTTCTCTTTACGTCGGGTTCACCAAAATGTAGAGAAGGGGGATTCGCTACTCACAAGTTCTCTTCATTTAGAGAGCCTCATGGGATGAATTTCCCTAAACTACCTCAAGGAATAGTGGTGAGATTTTTAGAATCCAAAAAAGCAGGTCATAGAGATTCTCTAGACAAACTGACGAGCTCTCGGCCAAACGTTGACTGTGCAGAATACAAACAACAGTGCGGCACATTGGTGACTCAAAGGCACACTGGCCTCTTGTATGGGCCAGAGAATGAGAATGTCTCATAAAATGACTAAATGACTACTTCTAGTTGGATTGTTGAGAACTTACAAAATGCAATAAAGTAGCAGAATGTAATATAACTAAAATAAACTGACATAGAAATGATAAAGACGAGGATAAGAAAGAAAGGAAATGCTTACAACCACGTGAGTGATGAATCCTCCAACAAGTGAATGTCTTCAATTCCTACATTTGTAAGATATCTGGAGAGTTGGGGTTGTATAGGGGTTTGGCTCAATCAAACCCTTGTTTTGGTGTTCCCACCTCCACAAATAGCCAAGAACATAGAGAGAGAAGAGAACTGAAATGGACAAAGCATGTGGTGAAATCAAAACTTGCTCAGGAGTAGAACCCACACCACCAAGTATGAGTGATAAAATAAAACCCCGCTCAAGGAGGAGAACTTGTATCACGAAAGAGGTGATAAAAACAATCCCCGCTCAAGGAGGAGAACCTGTATGGCGAAGTAAATATGCAATGGATAAAGGATATGGAATCCTAGGATACTTGCAAGCATGAAGTAAAGGAGATGGAGTTGCAAGAGCTAAGAGTGTTGTAAAAGCTTGAGAGAGCTTGAAGCTATTGTAACAAGTTGTTTTGAGTTGTGTAAGCAAGGGTTGGAGTGTAGAAGGATAGAGACAATGCTGTAATGAAGCTAGAATTAGAAGAGTCCCCCTAAATGAAGTGAAAAGACTACTTTTAAGGAGGGAAAAGAAGCTTCCCGGGCGGTTACAGCGAATCTCGAGCTGTTACCACCGAAAAAATTAGATGACAAGAGGAAAAGCCCAAAGTTTGATGTAAAGTGAACGTGCAAGGGTAGCTACTGAAAAGGGGTGTTGGAGCATCCTAAGAGGGGAAAAACCTGATACAAGGGCTAAAATGAACCTACACAACATGCTAAGGGAGTGGACATTAAAGTGGGTACAAGAATGCATGTGAAATTGCAAGGGGTGCAATTTTACAACTATACATATATATATATACATATATATGTATATATGTATGTATATCTATCTATCTTACTGTTGTTTCAATTTATTTATGCTCTTTCATAAATGGTTATAACATAAGTAGGAGTTAGCCACTATCACAATTGGCTATAAGGGAGAGGGGTTGGCATTTACAGTTAATTAAATTGAAGAACAAACAAAACATACACATAAGGGAGAGGAGCTATGTGTGGGCATAGGAGCCGGTTGTGGGTATAGTTTTGGACATATGAAATATGGTGGGTATGGTATGTGACAACCTGGTATAGGAAACATGTATACATTGTCAATTTAATTGAAGAACAAACAAACAAACGAAGGATATTTTTTTCCCTACAGAGAATACAGTGAAGTGGTATAAAGTTCATGGCATTTGCCATGAAATTAAAATTCATGGCATTTTCCATGAAATTAAAATTCATGGCATTTGCCATGAAATTAAAATTCATGGAATTTTCCAAGAATTTATAAGTCATGGTATTTGCCATGAATTTTATACCACTTATGCCCGCATGCAATATAGGGCAACAATGTTTTGATGCAATGTATACATCGATACGTGCATATACATATATGCATATGTACATTCGACCTAATTAGATGTATGCAAGTTGTTTGTTATTCAATTAAAGTGACTGTAAATATCAACCCCTCTCCCTTACAACTAATTCTGATGATGGATGACTCCTACTTATGTTATAACCATTTCTCAAACAACATACTGAAATATAACTTCATACAACATATAAATTGGAAATAAAAATAATCTGATATACATATATTTGTACATTTTGTTTATATATTTAAATATGTGTGTGTGTGTGTGATGCCTTTTAATTTTTTTCTGTAACATAAGTAGGAGTTAGCCATTATTACAGTTGGTTGTAAGGGATAAGGGCCGATATTTACAGTCACTTTAATTGAACAACAAGCTATAAGTAATTTATGTATCTATGTATCTTTGTATATATATGTATCACAATGTTGTATCAAAAAGGGTTGGATAAATTTGAACCATACTACTGATGAACTATACAGTATTATATAAATTTCAGTATGCAGTATACATATATATATATATTGCATAGATAGATAAATGCGTAAGTTTCATGAAAATGAATAGGGCTATATATAAATTTTAGTATGTATATATATATAAACCTATATATATTGCAGACATAGATAAATGCGTAAGTTTCAGGAAAATGGATAGGGCTATAGGAAATATATGTAGATATGTATCTGTGTAGTATATATATGTATGTATCGTAATGTTGTATTGGAAAGGGTTGGAAATATTTGAACCATATCAATAAGCTTTAAGGAAGACTGGTCGATGACAACATAAAGTATGGCTATGAAAATTAAGAAGGTATCGATTCATTTAAATGTAAATGGACAAGGAAATTTCACACAATAGTAAATGGAATACAGTTTGTATTATTGTGAAGGTAGGTCTTGAGACTCACCGTAGAAGCTGAAGGAGGAGATTGTATCGATTTGGAGGAGGTCATCGTCGCTCAGGAGTATGCAGCAGAAAGTGAGAAATTTGAATTTCTTCAGTTGTAACTTGCATTGCACAATTGAGGATTGCTTGCATAAATAGGTTTATAGAATTTGAATTGTTAGCAAGTGGATAATTTTGAATTCTGGGAGGGAATTTGATTTGCATTAAATGGATTAATGGTAGAAGTGATAGCTTCATGGGTACGTAGGATTTTTGGTTGGTGATTTGAAATTATATTAATTTTTTTTTAATTCTAACAAGTTTTAATTTTTTTTATGATTTTTTTTTTATGTTGATTTGTAAATAATAGTCTAATAATTACATGTTTTAATAAAAAATTGCAATGCATAGTGAGCCTGAGAGTTCAATTTTTTCAATTTTGCAAGCAAATTCATAAAAAGATTGGTTAATATGGACACTCGGGAACCAATAGTTTGTAAAAAGAAGATGATAAATGGAACATGTTGAAATGTATTTTATTAAAATATATTTGGAATTAAAGCAGATGGCAATGTCTTCTATACATGTCAACTCACTTTGAGTGCATGTCAACTCACTTTTAATGCAATAAGACATATATTTTGGATAATAAAATATCCCTTTACAACAACCTTTTATTGGGAAGGTGGCAAAGATAATTTATATTGTGAAGGTGACAAATAAATGTCAAGTTGCATTCACCTACTATTGAGAAGGTGGCAATAAAAAAGTCTACCTATGATAGGACATATTTTGAATTTAATATGAATCTGTCATATCATATTTAAAAGCATATTTGAAATTTTAATTGGCATAAATATTGGCCAACGATGGGCACCAGGCTATCCAAATCTATACCCACGATCGGTGCCTGACCCATGATCGATTCCTATCCCTTATTAAGTTTTATTTTCTGGAAAAAAAATGGTTTGAGTGTGACAAATATTTATTTAAAGATGTTTTTGAAATTTTAAAATATATATTAAAGATCGGATCTATATCTTTTTATAAAATTGTATATAATTTTTAATAGTTTACATTAAAAAATTATATAACATTTTTTCTAAAATTTTGATTGTATTTTAGAGTAAAATACTTTAAAATTGTAAGTACCAGTTTCAATAACTCCATCGACATCTATATTAGCTTCACAAAAAATATTTTGGTTTAAACTTGACTCTACTCCATCTATTTCTCTTCCAATAATTTTCATTTCGTTTGATGGCACACTCTAAAATAAAAGACAAAATACACTCAATTATATCTGTAGTAATTTTTTTTCATTTATAGATCACTTTAAATGTTACTAAACAAAATATACACTATCTTGTAAGAAAAAATTACAAAACAAAGCTGAAGATAAATAATGAAATAAAAATTATATTTATTATTAATGGTTACAAATGATATTTATGGTTGCCTATTAAAAAGGAGTATTGAAATTATTACCTTCAACTTATGAATGCAATTCCGTATTATTGCATTGCTACAATAACAAAGTCCAATATATTCCTGTACATGCAACTCTTCAATACATGCTATGTTCTCTATCTTCTCACATGAGTTGATCGTAATTTTGCGCAAGGAGCTTAGTCTGGCAAGAACTAGCAACTCCTCAAGCTTGGGAAAATTATGAATGTACAACCATCTAAACTGAAAGTTACCTGACAGACTTCTCAATTTTTTACAATTAACCAATATAAGATCTTGGTTCCCATATCCATCAATTATATAATCCTCTTTAGGCAACTTAGACCTATAAAATATGGCATCTCCTTAAGCTTTGGAAAACCTCAAATTCTTAATTCTATAAGCTTTTTGTTGGAAGAATGAAGAATAATGGCTACCTATATAGTTTTGTGTTGTCATTGATGTCACCATGTTATACGGGTTGTGTCTGCAAGACTAAGCCAGTGCTTGATCTAATATTTTGGTCCAGTATCTAAACTGGTATACAAGCTACACCCTCTAGTATTTTGGTCTATAATCCTCTGCGATTGATAGTTGTTGCTTGCGGTTTTGGGAAACAGTTTATGGGTGTTGAAAGTGTGTATGTTCATAATCTCCCATGCTCCAATGCTAGTATGGTGTATCGACATTATTTTGTTGACTACTTTGTGCAATTAAGTCTATTTCTATCCCACTTCATGAATAAGTGGTGATACGGTGAATTAATTTTTGTTATGTAGATATATGTGCAACCTATCTTAGGTTTAGGCTGACACAATATAGTATGCTACATGTTTTGATTTATTGGTTGGAAAGATTTTGAAAATACTTGAGGCTGATAGTTGGTATTTTTGATAAACAAGGATTGCATCTAATTAGGCTGACCTAATTGATGCTTGCGGATGGATCAAGTATATGTGTTGGACAATTTTCTTGAAGATGTAGTTGTGAATGCAAATGTGTAGAAGTGTGAATATGATGAAGTGCGTCAAGTTAGTTTACTAAGCATCATTGGAACTGTATTAACACTTGTTAGGTGCACTCTCATTAGTTCATTTTGGCTGTGAAGCCAATTTTTGTTTTGTAATCCTTTTGTAGGCAGTGAGCCTCCTTGTGTAAGCAGTGAGCTTTTGTATCCGGATAGTGAATCCTATTCAGGGCAGTGAGCCCTTCTAAATGAGCCTTATATATTCAGTTTTGGAACTACTTTATATTGTGAGTTAATCCTCAATGTGGTTTTTCCCTTATTGGGTTTTCCACGTAAAACCTAGTGTTCATTATGTTAATTTTTCTTTCTGTTATCTACATTTCATGTTCATATTTAATAACATAACAGTGTGGTTGTAAAGTTGATAAGTGTTTGAAGTTTGTGTTTAAAATTGGTGACAACAGATTCACCCCCCTCTCAGTTGTCCTGCACCTTTTTAACACTTTTCACAACAAAACTCCATTCTTTTTAAATTTTCACAACCATCCAACTCAAAAAATTTGACCATCACATTTCTATCCAAAGTTATCCTCTCCAGATGCTTCATACCCCTAAGACACAAGGTCTCAATCTCGAGCTTCCCACAATCAAATATTTCTAATTCTAAAAGCTTTGCAAGACCGGATATTCCTGACACTCTTTTCAAAATTTCACGACGACTAGGGGAGAGGGGCCGATAGTGAAGCACCCTAACTTTGCCTTTCTCAAAATCCTATGTGGAAATTTCAAATCACTCCCAATTTTGCATAATAGTTTATTTGACAACTCACGTGCTTCTATTTTTTTTTTTAGGGCTACATCATCAATATGATTCCACATCGACATGTTTTTTGTTTAGGTATCCAAAAAAGGCCCAAAAAAAAGTAAGACCGATAGTGGTGCACTAAGTCACATTCTGTTGGTGCGTTGATGTGGCATCACATGATTTGTCAGTTTGTGTATTTTATGGATAAAAAGTGTTTTGCAATTGGATATTAAGGTGCTTCACTATGGGACCCACTGAGGACTACTTCTATCCCTACTATTGGACCCCACTCCACTATGGGTCCCTCTCCCCTAATCACAAGACAATTTAATGTCTTTACCATTCTTAAATCTAGTTCCACAAGTTTTTGCATTTATGAAGTTTGATATATTGAAGGCTTGGATAGTGCATTCCACTAATAAAGATCTTGGACACACAATTTTCATAGATGATCTCCAGTTTTTCAAGGCCATTCAAAGGGGCCCTAACACTAGAAGACATTCCTGCAATATTCCAATCCACCTCATTAAATTTTAAATTTATGATAAACAAAGATTCATAAAGAGTCCTCTCTGCTCACTTAGTGGAAACCTGTTCCCTCTTTAATGTGGAAGACCTGACACATAAACTACAAAGATTCATTTTGAGAAGTTCTAGTAAAGGAAAACCTATGAATGGAGTTCCTCGAGCATCTAAGAGCGTATTCTCTAAATTATCAGATATTCCTAAAAAATTTGGAAACTTTTTCAAAGAGCTTTGAGAAATTTGTAGCTCTCTCAACTGGGAGGGTACCTGAAATTCAAGATAAATTTATGTAAAGCTCTCAAATGATTTTAGAAAAAGTATCCCAGAGACATCCATATGAGAATGAACACCACTAAATTGTTAAAAGGAGATTTAGTTTTTGATTGGGAAGATCAAAATACCTGCACGCCATTCTTCCACAATGTTTTGAATAGTCCATGTGTGATGTTTAACCACTGCATTTTTTGCAGAGGAATCAATGAAAAAATGCTTGGTACTTCTGTGGAACTAAACAAAAAGTTAATCTAGAGCCATAGTAAGGAAGTTGATGTCTCAACACAACTATTTGATTGGCCTAAAAAGAATTTAACTTGTGAACCCATGGACTTGTCGATAAAGGAATGGAAACATCTGATATTGGTTTTGGTGAGTATTGTTTTGAAACCCATTGATTCTTGAGTGCACAAGAGCATATGAGTTTTCTATTTATGTAGTAACGATTTAAGACTTCGAATATTAAAATACTAAGAAGGAATTTGGAGGCGTAACAAACATACCAAAGATTGTAGATCTTGAGGATGCCACATGCGATGAGGAGGGCTGAGCTCATGTGCCATTTCTCTTCCCAAGTCCCTTAGGTGGTCATGCATTCTCAACACAATTGCCCCATAAACGTTGATTTCTTCAATAAGACATTTATCTTTGAGTCTTTCTAGTGCATGTTGTGCATTCTATCCTGATCCCTTCCATACTCTTTCGGCTATACTCTTCTCTTTGTTGTTAAAAAACCTAGCGGAATCAATGAAAACCTATTTTTTTCATCATCTAATGACTCAAAGCTTATTCTCAATCTTTACTTCACATCTCGAGGCAAAGCCATTCTAGCTTTAGTCAATTCTAACATCCAATAATTGTGAGGTCTACCATGAATGTGTTGGCCCAAAACCTAAAGCGACAGAGGCAACCCTCCACAAAGATCTATGAATTCATCAACCACTGCCTCGTAGTCGGTGAGTGGATGGGGTTGGCGAAAGGCATGCCAACATAAGAGTTCCCTCCCATGGTTTCTATCCATTCCTGCTAAATGATAACCAACAGTAATCCCTATGGTTATAACCACTCCAACATCATAGATTTGGACAATAACTAGACTATTACAAAATATATTTAAGATATATGTGACCAGTAGAGCATTTAACTACTCTACATGGTCAATGCCATCTACAACTATTAGGAATTTTAAAGGGGGTCTCCTTTGTAGATGATCATTTAGATAGCTTGTTCCTTCCTCTATACTTCTAAAACATCGATTTTCCTTGAAGAGATCTTTGAGAAGCTGACTTTGCAAAGAAGGTGTAGATAGATTGAAGGTAGAGCAGAGACAATAAGACACATAAAACACTAGGATAAAACTAAGACTGGAGAACTCAGAAAATATGAGCGCTACTGAGACTTGTTCATTGCTTCCAATTTATAAGCAAAACAATTTAAAATCACACACCTTTCAAGAAAATTTGGTTTAAATTGATAATTTTCAACATGGATATTAGTTATATTGGATATCCATTTGTCTTTGTTCACCCTTCTCGCACTACCGTGGGTGAAAATATTGAAATGATAAAGATTTGGCCTTTTTTTGTTTTATAGTTCTGTAAACGGATATCTGTTTGATTTCGTATATGTTTTTAAAGAACGTTGGTTATATATAATATTGTACATAATATATATTATATTATAAATTGTATATAATATAATATATATTATATTATATATGGCATATAATATAATATATATTATAATGTTTATTATATTAATTGTATAATAGAATGATATAATATAATATATATTGTATTATATTATACTAATATATTAATGTTGAAACGATAAGTTTCAACTTTTTTTGTTTATAGCTTTGTAAACAAATATTTGTTTGGTTTCGTAAGATTTTTAAAACAAAATCGGTTCCTAATAATATATAATATTAATTTATATTAATATTATTATTATGTAATATATATATTATATGCACCAATAGCCTATCATGGCCTCGTTTTGGCAAAAAAATTTGGGGTCTCCAAACTTTGGTTTGAAGGGGATTCTCTTAATATTATTAAGCCTCTTATGCTGAATTGCCCACCTTCTTGGTGAATTTCCCATCTCATTAATGATTTGCTTTCTGTCATTAATTAATTTGATGAGATTAGAATTTTGCATGTGTTTAGGGAAGCTAACTTGTTGGCTGATGGGTTAGCTAATAAATGGGAGTGGTGACTCAGAATAATTGGGATGATTTTGAATCCTTGCCACTTAACCTTAAGATCATTTCCAATAATGACAAATTGTCATGTCATTAAGGTGGTTAAGATGAGGGAAAGGCTCTTTTTTCTTGTTCTGAGTTGGTTTTTGCATGTAGAATCTTGGACTTGCTCTTCTCATAATTTCCTTTTAGATTTTTGTGATATTATGGTCTAGTTGCATAGGTTTGGCAATACTTGGTATGGCAGGCTCACATGCTTTGTGGGTCTTATTTGCATTATTTTGTGGTTAGTCTGCCTAATTTTGTCTTTGCAAAAAATTAAGGTGTTGGTGGTGTCTTGTTCGCTGCATGTCACCATGGGAGGTGCTCAATGTAGAGTGGAACCAAGCTCTTGTGAGGAGTTTCAGAGTAATGAAATTGTGTGGGAGAATTTGGAAAAGGGTGGGCTAAGCCCATATTTGCTTAAGCTCCAAGGTTTGAACCCTGATGCAACAAAGGTCTTTGTTAAAGGGTGGAGCAGTAGGATTCTGCAATACAAAGGTGTGGAGTTTAATATGAATGAGGATTTCATTGCGGATGTGACTGGTCTTCCTTCCACTGGAAGGAAATTCTATAGAGACAAAGGTGTGGCGAAGAAAGCCTTTGCAGTTTTCTTTAAATATGATGAGAAGAAGAAGCTCAAGGAAGTTGGTAGTGGTGGGTATGCCCACAAATCTCTCAAGCCGCTTTGGAGGGATCTTGCTCTAGCCATTATGCATTACTTCACCTTGGAGGGTAGGTTTTCTATTATTTATAGCTACCAATTCATGCTTTTGAATCATTTTCGCCATAATGTGTTGGTTTCATTTCCTTTTTACCTTCTGTTGTCGATGGAAAATAGTATTGAGGATCATCGAAAGAACCCCCAAGAAGGCTATTCCCCATGAAGGCCTTATAAATCTTATGTTTGATCACATAAAGATGAAGTTGGTCCCTGTTTCTCCTAAGACTCCAACCCGCAAAAAGGGTGCTAAAAATTTTGGCTTTGAGACTAGTAATTTTGCGGCAGATTGGGAAGGGAATTCAGAGGATGAGGATGAGGATTTTGAGGAGATGTCGAAGGAGGATGGTGAGTCTAAGGAGGGTTTTGAAGCTTCTAAATCTTGGTCCAAGGGATATGAAATGGATATTGAGTTGAAGAAAGTTATGGTGTCGTATGGGAAGAAGAGCGCGAAGGGGAAGAAAAAGTGCCCCAAGAAAGATAAGACTTCTATCAAGCAGAAGGTGGAGATGTCTAAAGTTGTGGAGGAGTCCCCTGTTTCTGATCATAAACATACTCTAGACCCTGGTAAGGTGGGTGTTGTGGAGAGCTCCCCTATTGTGGAGGATAGTCATGGTGTTGGTAAAGACCTCCTAGGGTCCGGGCAGCCAATGGAGGTTAATGTTCAGAAGATTGAGGGTTTCGAGTGTTCAAAGGGGGTTGACCCTAACCAAGTTACTCTAGACTCTCCTATTGGCACTAAGCAGGTTAAAGTGAGTGATGTGAAGGTAGAATGACTGGAATTCCTGGTGAACTTGGAAAATATGTCGGATAAGCATCGAGTTAAAGTTGAGGTATTTGAAGTGGATGATTCCCTTGTTGAGGAAGACATGAAGGATGCAGAGGAGGCTCGGGAGGACCTCGTTCAAAATGTTGATTCTAAAGTTGTGCCTCTTGTTAATTGGGACAAGGTTAACATGGGCATGTTTTGTAGAATGGTTGAGGATGGAACTCACAACTTGATTTCACTGGTTAAATGGATTTTATCGTAAGTTAAGGAGCTAAATGTCCAAGTGAAGAATTGGAAAGATGTTTGTGTAGCGTTGTTGCATAGCAACCAAAAGGAATGGGTGATCAAAGGTAAGGTCAAAACCATGAATGTTATGCTTGATAAACTTGTTGTGGATGTTGACTGTCTTGGTAATACTCATGAGGAGAGGATTTCTTCCTTGGAATTGGTGGTCCACAAGAATTTTGAAGAGATATTTGTTAACTTCGAGGACAAAATTAGTAAGTTGTTTGATGATTTGAAGACTGTGGTTAATATTAGCAATAATTCCTTGAAATCGACTGCTAAGGGCCTCTCTGTTTTAAATGAGAAAGCATTGAAATAGACTGGTAAACCCCTGGAGTTGGGTGATATTGAGAAGGCTATGGAGGATTTGAATCGCTCGAATGCGGTGGAGAAGAATGAGGATCCTGCTCGTGTTTAAGAATGAGGAGCAAGACCAAGAAGCTGCTATCTTGTTTGAGGAGCTCAATGATGTTATGGAGATGCATGAGGGGGTCATTGAGGAAAATTTGGCCTCGGTTAATGTTCTAGAAAAAATGCTTTAGCTTTGTTGTTTATTTTGCTTGATCAACCTTGTGTTGATGTTTTGTTGTAGGGTTGTTGATGGGTTTCTTGGCTAATTTTTGTTGTCAGCATTTTGGTTTTTTTGGGCTGTGGGCTCTATTGCTTTAGTCTTTATTGCAACTTTTTGTCATTGTAAAGGGTTTTGGGGTCCCTTCAAAACTTGCTTTTCCTTATCAAAAACAATATATATATATATATATATATATTATATATATATATATATATATTTATTTTTTAAATGATTCCATTAGAAACTGATATATGTTTCACTCTAGTTCTTACCATGACAAGATGTACTTTTTACCTGATCTAAGTAAAAATTCAAAGTAGAATTTCACATTTTTGAATAAATCAAAAATGTTTTTTTTGTTATATTGCCATTTTTTGGACCCCATGATCTTGCACTCACCCTGAGAATAGACCATTTTTCATACAAAAAGATATTAGCTAAATATTGGCAAGTTCAACATATATCCTCCACTAAGGAGAGCCAAATAATAATAATTAAATACAATTAATCTCATAGCCTTATGCAGTGTGGGAAAATCTAACTAAGAAGATTTTGCAATAAATTTTACATTCAAATCTTTCTTGCAGGAGTGAATGGAGGCAAAGATGAATCAAAGAAAATGAAATCTCACATGCATTAGCAAATTGAGAAGTTGTAGAGATGGCGAGGGAGAATAAATGTAAGGAGTTGTGATTAATTTCCAACAAAACCATCTCCTATGTCACTCTACACATCCACTTTTTGCAAAAAATTCAAATGCTTGGTCAATTTTTTTGCATTGGGAAAGGCATTTTACCATAGATAAAAGATCATGGACCATCTCTGACCCATGTTATAGTTGCTTTCATTCTTTTCTCTCCTCTTCTTTCATTCTTTAAATCTTCCACATTTCACATTGAAACCCGTAACTATTTATTGCTCTAATACCAAGTTGAAAGGTCAATGCTTGATGTTATTTGATGAAAAATGATTTTTTTTATGAAAAGGGAGAAATTGCAATTGTAATCTAACTACATAAATGCTTGTAATAGTCATAACCATAAATTGTTGGTTCCTAAACAATGTAATATCAGAATATACGCTAACAATATATACATGGACATATATTTTAATTGAAAAAAGATGTTGGCTCTAAAGAATTTGTATGTACACAATCATTCTACTCATTTATACCTTTATAGAATGCCTCTTGAAATAATTATTATTATTTTATTGTAATTAATTTGAGTTAAATAAAATTATGTAATAAATTTGGGATTGACTATTGTCACAAATTGTAAATAAATATGGGGATATTTTAATTTTTATGTTTTACCTAATTTTTTTTGTCTTCCTTCCTTAATATTTGAGTGTTATAAGGAGATAATTTGTTTGTAAAATTTTGATACTTTGTCAAATCACAAGGCTCAATTAAATCTAAACTTATAACTTTGAACAAAGATTTGAAGAAAGAAAGTAAGAATACAATAGACCTAGGATGATGTGCTCTAATAAATATTTTGATAACTTTAGTATGATTCTCCAAAAGAATTCTATTAATAAAACCCTAACATGCTTCTTGATAAATCCTAGGTGATCCATTTCCAACTAGGACCTTATTCTTCATATACACCATCCTAGCGAGTAATTTGGTGTAACTTGCACTTTAGTTAGTTTTAACAACTAAAGAAAGTGGTAGGGAAAGTTTATATTTGAATTTAAATTTTCAAATTTTGGGGTCAGATTCATAGTCATAGATTTGATCTAGATCACATTCACACTTGCATATATGACCAAGAGAAGGAAAATAAACTACTTAGAATAGAATGAAATCTCATGATGTGTGATTATGGTATTTAGGAATGGGTGAGGTTATTTGCCAGTCTCCATGCAAATTAGACCATCTTACACATTATTTAATACACTAAAGACACCCTATTCATTGTGGGTCCAAAACATAACTTGGAAAAAGGGCACGGATATGCAATTTTAATAATTATAGTATTACAATTAAGATATATTATATTATTATAAATGCATTGCCCTTTTACAAGAAACTTTGAACTTGGAGAGTGGTCATTTCCTTCACTATACCATTTGATAGGTGCATAATAGATAATGTATAAATTGATAATGCAACTTAAGGACTAATTGGATTAATAATACACAACCAATACACATTAAATATTACTTTTCAAATAGTTAAGCCAATTTCATAATATTCCAATTATTTTGTCTAAAGTGACTCCAACATCCTTCTTAAAAAGAGGGAACACTAAGACAGGTTAAAGACAAGGCCCCAAGATAGAATCCCAACACTCTAAAATCCTTGGTTATTTGCATCTAGAGGTAAATTAAAAGGAAGGCCTTCAATTTTTCTATGTGGATATCCTATCTAGAGACCCTTAAAAAATACTCTAGATCTAGCCTTTAAGTTTCTAGCTTTCTAAAAGTATACCTCACAAACAATAAAATCTCACCAACAAATTGCAAAAAGTAAAGGGATGAGTAATTCAATGATTTTGAGAAATGATTGAAGATGATAGACAAGTGTACAATGTGCCTAGAATGAGTTTGATTCTACAATTATCTATCTCCAACTTTGGTTCTAAGAGTCTATCTTTGTTTCCTTTATAGGTTCACATTTTACGAAGAAATCATCAAAAAATAATTCTTCCCCCTTATTTGTAATAGACCCCTCCTCATAAATTACTAAGCCAATAATCCATTAAAATATATCCTCTCTTTGCCAAGATGGCCAATTTTACCATAAAATCATGGGCAATGGACACCATAGATCTCTAATTGCCTACAGTTCCTACCCCATTCAATCGAACAAAATAATCCTAACTATAGTAAAGTATTGATGGAGTTGATCATGTAAATTTTTCATAGATGACAATTAATGACTATGCCTCCATATTGAGAGTTTCCCTTTCTACTTGCTCACCACCATCAAACATTTGAAGAGCCCAGTGATTCATATCCACATAACCAAACACAACCAACAAAGGTTAAGAACTAAATGCTTTTACACTAATGTTGGAATTAAATAAGTTAACTGCTTGGGAACTTAGCTTTGATTTTATGCAATAGGCTATGCCCAAGACTTAGGGATGCATAAGCCAAGGTTTTTTGTCCTTTATTTTTTGACTTAGAAATTTAATTTTGTGTTATTAGATATAAGATACATGCATATTGATGTGATCTTCATGAGTGTGGACCTAACTTGATGCATGGAAGTGATCCTATCATTTGTGAGAATGATTTGATACTTTTCTTATGCAAATTAAGAAACAAATGCATCCATAGAGTCATGTCATTTCCATATTAAGATTTTTGATTGATTTATTATACTAAGAAATGCACATGAATGACACAATAACTTAACCATAGACTTCTTCCTGGGGTAGATAAATTCTATAAAAATAAAAAAGACAATTGTAGTTATCTAGATTTACCTAAGATAAATGATATTATTCTTATTTTGGATTGTCCAAAAGTGAATTCAGGTACAAAGATCATGTAATGAGGAAATAAGCAAACCCATGTCATTTCCTATTTAGCTTCATGCCCACCTTGATGGGAACATCTTAACGTAATAACATGTAAAAAATATCGACATACTATTGTGTAAGTTTTGCCTATGGCTTGATCCTTTTCCACCTTCATTTCGCCTCAATTTCACTTATTCCCGTGTATTTGCAATATACTCATCCATTTTTCATCTCCATTAGCAATTACATAGATTTGCTTCTGACCTAGAGATCATCATCTTATCCCTTTAGTTCATTTCTAAGCAACATAGGATATGCTTAGTTCAACCTAGAGAAGCACACAAATGAACCCTTAAATTTACAATTCAATTTTCCCATCCCTTTCTACCAAAAGTTGTGACTCATCTTAGCACACACCTTTGTGATATATTGCTATGCCATGGTATTAAAAAATAATCAATGTGCAATTAATTCACAACAAAACATCAAGGAGAATCACTAGGGCACACTTTGCTTTCTAAAGGACAACAAAGAAGTAGACACTGAAATTAATTTACTTATTTGAGATTGAACCAAGATAAATTGCTCACTTATTGAGTTGACAAACTGCAAAACAATGTTTTTGAACACCACCTTGATAGATCTAGATATATTGAAAGTGAAGGTGAATACTTTTTTAGATGCACATTTTCTTTGTAATCAATTTTAAAGATGTAGATATTAGTTCTACAAGTGTAAATTTAAATCAGACCCAAAGAACACAATAAAATTCACAAATAGTAAGACACTTATCTAGACAAGACTCTAATATAAAAAAAACATTTGAATTTCTGACATCTTCAATAACATAATTCATCAATGAAATTGAGTTTAAATACCTTATTTTATTTATTTAAATTTTAAATTTATTATTCTACTATATTATTTAAAAAGTTTAGATAAGACGAGATTCAAAACTGAAGTTGATGTATGATGACGTACACATGGTATGGGTTCATTCGACAACATCTACCCAGACATCAGATTGCACATTTGACTGTAATTTTTAATTAAATGAAAATAAAAAATTACATTGTATTCTAATTTTTAATAAATTAATAAATACAGTCAAATGTGCAGTCTGATGGCTGCATAGACATTGGCGGGTTCATGCAGTATACTACAGATCCTCTGCAGAAAATATGCCAGCTAGTACTGAGAAATAATGTTGAACGACTGAAATAATGCCATACAAGAGGTAGTGAAAAACATCACATTGAAAGGATTGAATGGATTGGAATGGAATCCAAGAATCATTCATTGGACATACCAGTAAATATCACTCAAGATACAAATTAGATAAATTTAGATCATTCTTTTTATAGCTTTCATCATAACGATAAATGATGAAATATGATTGAAAATATTGAAAGATAAAAAAATACACTGTTAAATCCAAAAACTTTGTTAAATCCAAAAACTTTATCTAACCACTCTGAATGTTTTCTCATCTGTAAGCACCTTGATCCATATGAATACTGGGAGTGAGACCTATCAGTGAACTTCAAACCTTGGTTTATTAAGTATAAGCTATATAATATAATAACTATATACGAGACGACCTCCAGGCTCATTGGCGTATAAAGAATGATGCTGATCAGAATGTTTTTTGAAAATTATCGTGAACTTCTTTAACATCGTAAATTCCTGCCTGGAATGGCATTGAATTGAGTTCATTTGTTTGCTCAGATCTCTCTCTGGACCAGTTTTTGCGGAGAGTTGAATTTGCTACCTTATCCTACAGACTGTGAAGAGACCTGCCGCTTACCGCTATCTTTCAACACTCAATTTCTACACACCATCCGATTGCCTTCATGCAACTAAAATTTTCTAATTTCGATCATACATTTGGTATTCTTGGTAACATTTGGGTCTATTTTGCTTCTCAAATGATCTAGAAACGCAAGTCTTCTCAGAAATTTGAGACCTAGAACACAATTCCAAACACCAATTGTGAAAATTAATGTCATTTTGGGTATAGTAAATTTGGGATTTTGTTCAAGAAAATAGGGGATGGGATATCTGTAACTCCCCTGCACAATTTTTTTGTCCTTTTAGTACAAGGTTTAGAATGGATTACGCTTGCTTTGTCAGTAACCCTTTAGTGCACACGCATTGTAATGACATTGCTTCGTATTTGTGTTGGAAACTTGCAGCCAATTAAAGACAATTTCCACATAACCCATAAAGAAATTTATGCATCTAAGTATTCAAAATCCACATGCAAGAGAATAGACAACATACCCATGAAAATATGACACAAGATATACCCTGGGAGAACCCTCAAGAGGGAAAAAACCCAGCCTCCAAAAGCATCCATCTCTCATGTATTATTCAACAAAAAGATTACAATACATCTTATGAGTCTCCATGAACACCATTGAAGCAACAAGCTCTCTCCAAGCAATCCATGCGAACAAGCATGCAACCACACATCCTGTGCCATGCTTCAAACCCTCACAAATGCTAACCAAAGCTAATCATGCAAAATTGCATCATCCCATCTAACTACCTTTGTGGTTGCTTTTATAGAAGCAAGCTCCCACAAAACCACTAAGTGGTATTGCACAAAACTATGTGACAATAACTATGAGATTACAAACCATTTCCCATTATTTAATATTGGGTGCTTTATTTATTATTTCCCCAATATTAAATAATTACATTTTATCAATTTAACTTATGTGCCAATGTTACATGCAACATTAAGTGGCCCCAAGAATAATTACATTAAATACATAATGCAAGGTGTACAACACACCTTTTCCCAACATTCTCCCACTTGTTGTATACATTGCATAAGGGGAACAAGTAACCTCAAAACATGAATCAAATGAACAATCCATATAGCCATATATACCATCATGGAATCAAAATGTTCTATGTGCTCCATCAAGATACCTGTAACAAGAATCAAAGTGACCACCATCCCAAACATAAATGCTCTCATCCTCCATCATGCCAATGCACAAAGATAAGAAGCCATCCAATAGAGAAACCACTCAATCTGTCACAACAAAGCATAAGTCTTGCTCAACTGATATCCCAAACACATACATTCAATCCAAAAGTATCAACATGCACCAGTAGCTGTCAAGATACATAAAACCAAAGCTAAAATAACACCCACAACAAGTGCCAATACATCCAACTGTCCATACCTCCAAGGTATACAAAACATAGTAAACTCATGCCATAAACATATACACCCATAAACTGCAATCATAAACTCCATGTGCAAAACCTATCCAAGAATGACATACACATCCAAGAGCTCCCACTGCATGGGTAATGCAAATCTGAAAAAGATCAAGGCATACCAAGTCTACCAATAACATCATATAGAAAGTGTAAACTATATCATGTAGTAACAAGGGATCATCCACAATGATATGCAAACCTGTATATCAATCACCTGTAAGAAAAATCTCCTACATACACCTCTAAAAGCCAACTGTGTCAAGTATGATCTCCTCCACAACACCCCAAAAGAAAAGCCATAACTATACCCAACTGTTCAATCTCCAAGATCAAACATAACATATGTATCATGTAATCAACATGGATGTAAGCTTCTCAAGCCAAACAAGATCAAACTAAATCCATTCCCAATGAAGGAAATAAGCCCAATACATCTCCTAAACTCAACATCAATGAGTGTAATCACAATGCATAAGGAGATAAACATGCCAACACTCCTCAAAAGAACCCTCCAAAACCATATATCCATAGCTCAAGATTCTTATGCATGAGAAGATAAATCATAAAACACAAAGTACTTCAAAGTAACAATGGGCAATACCTCTCAAGTGAAACTGCCGAGTAAACCAAGAGTGGGGAATGAGAATGCTCCTCCAAAAACATTCTCCTCATAGGTCCATGTTGAACTCACATCCAACCAAGGTGTAGGCTCCTTGGACTCCCTGCTGAAATCTCATCAAGAGTAACCATCTCAACACATGTCTCTAATCATAAGAGAACTCATGCCTCACCTATGTCTCCAAGTATCCATGAGTACCTGTAACCAACCAATCCATGCCAAACTCCAAATGCAACATAGCACCATTATGAAGTAATCAAGCAAATGTCAATGTACCCAATACCAAGAGAACCACACAAGATCAATGTCATATATCCAATCGTGAATCAAGAACATAACCATGACATCATGATCTAACCATCTCCTTATAGGAGATCACATGCACCATAACATATATATACATCCTGGTCTCAAGAGAGCATGTAATATGTCAAACTCTAAATGCATATCAAGAGTAAACCATGACATCCATAAAAAATATACTCTAAACCAAGAAACCATATCTCCAATCACATGGAGATAACCTTACCAAATGATGCATCCTTGTCACTGCCAACAACTCCCATTGAAATGTGATACCAAGTCACACATGGCATCATGACAACCATCCTCTCCATGAAGATCATCCAAGTCTACACACACAATTGAAATGTTAGTAACATAAAAATAGAACCATAATCTCCAAGCCAAGAAGATACCTACAACTGCCAAACCATCATAAACATATCCATCACTGCCAAAACCATCACTATCAAAAGCTCCCACTGAAAAGTGTAATCAAGCTATCCATGACATCATGATAACAATCTCCTCATGAAGATCAACCAAAGGCCCTCACACAATCAAAGAACTCAAATATAACAAGAGATCCCAAAAGGAAAAGTAAAACCATGATCCTCATACCACGAAGATACACTGCCACAACCATAATCAGGAACCAATCCAACACCACCAACAATGCACCTGCATAAACCATCATGACATGCCAAAGTCTCTAAAACACAAGAAACATCCATGACACCATGATCACCACCAAATGTATCAACAACTCAACCCAACCGTGTCCACATATCTGCATAATCATAGTCAACTACATAGGTCTCATATCATAACTATACCTGGTAATACCATCCCACCTTCTCAACATGACAACAAAACTAG
This sequence comes from Sequoia sempervirens, assembly GCA_007258455.2. Taxonomy (NCBI): domain Eukaryota; kingdom Viridiplantae; phylum Streptophyta; class Pinopsida; order Cupressales; family Cupressaceae; genus Sequoia; species Sequoia sempervirens. The sequence continues at coordinate 129,480,965 of VDFB02026320.1, forward strand.
CAAACTAAGTGACTAAACCAAGCCACCAAAACTGAGCATGCATCAACATTGAAATATCAAAGGGCATAGACAACCCATGTCCAAGTCATAAATGCAACATGTAAGTATAAACCGCCTACAATATTGCACAACTTGTAGATATATCAATGAAGCATATAAATCCAACCATATACTGATAACCATGTCAAAAATAGAATAATCTGAGATATACAACTGAGCATACAATGAATCCAACATCAAATCTCTAAGATCCGATCATCCATAAACTCACAGTATCACCATAGTCAAAGACACCCATATACAACTCAGATAAAGAAAAAAGAAAATAAACCATGCCAAAAATATCTCCAAACCTGATCCACTGTAAAGTTCTCTGAACAAGCTTTCCGTTGACTATTCGAAGTTCAAAATCCGACTTCATATGCACCCGATATCACCTCTCAAAGCTCAAAACAAACATATGAATTTGAACAAGAAAAACACTATCAAAACTATAGAATCTGAAAAAATATCTATCACCACAGTGTAGATCTCTGAGTCAGCTTTCCAACGAATCCAAAAAGTCAGAAAACAGACAATCTGAGCAAAAGTTATGCCTCTCCAAAGTAAAACTGTAATTTGCACTTGAGACAAAAAAATTTAGCCACCACTGGTGGCTTAGGGGCAGCCCCACCTAGGCGGCGCCGCTCCTTGGGTGGCGGACCCGAAATAAAATTTCAAAATAATTAAATTTTATCTTTTAAAAAATTTCATGCCCTTTAATTAATATGCATGGTGGACTTTTCATTTTAATAAATGAAATTTTAAATAAAAAATTTTAAAACATTTTAAAAGGTTTACAGCCGGCAGTTGCAGGTGGGGTTCGGCACCCCTGCCGGATAGGGTACCTGTCGACGGCTTATCCGCCGGCTGGAAATACCCTGCCGACAGGGCTTGCCACCCTGCCGCTGCAGGGTACGGCGACGACCAAGTGGGGGAGGTCCGCCCCTCCTCATAAAAAACAAATATTTATTTATTTTTTCAAAGTTTTTTCAAAAAACTTTTTCAAATCATTTTTTTTTATTTCTAATAATTTTTTTTGAATGTGCAGGTTCGAATTTTAATGGCAACGGGAATTTAATTTTTCTGGATTTTAATTTTCAAGTGACTGTACCGTCGACGTCCATACATCTGAATATGGGTATTTGCAATTTTTCACATTAACAGAAATATATCGAGTTATATATCAAAATTCGTCTCTTGGCCAACCCAGATCCAATTATAAGGTCTATTTTGTTCTAGGAGGTCTTCTATAAATTTTCCCCAACAAAACCTCCATTTGAATACAAAACCAAGAAACCTATTTCACCCAAAATTTCTCACATCCCAGATCCACAAACAACCCATTTAATTAGCAAACCCAAAACCCTCAGATCTGCAATAAACAACCTGCAACACCTTCATATCCTGCCATGTCTTTGATTCTCACATGCAATGCATAGATTCAAACTTAAACAAGATTTTTCTCAACCAAGGGTTATACAACCACAACCAAAGCTCTGATACCACTTGTTGGAAACTTGCAGCCAATTAAAGACAATTTCCACATAACCCATAAAGAAATCTATGTATCTAAGTATTCAGAATCCACATGCAAGAGAATAGACAATATACCCATGAAAATATGACACAAGATATACCCTGGGAAAACCCTCAAGAGGGAAAAAAACCCAACCTCCAAAAACATCCATCTCTCATGTATTATTCAACAAAAAGATTACAATACATCTTCTGAGTCTCCATGAACACCATTGAAGCAACAAGCTCTCTCCAAGCAATCCATGCGAACAAGCATGCAACCACACATCCTATGCCATGTTTCAAACCCTCACAAATGCTAACCAGAGCTAATCATGCAAAATTGCATCATCCCATCTAACTACCTTTGTGGTTGCTTTTATAGAAGCAAGCTCCCACAAAACCACTAAGTGGTATTGCACAAAACTATGTGACAATAACTATGAGATTACAAACCATTTCCCGTTATTTAATATTGGGTGCTTTATTTATTATTTCCCCAATATTAAATAATTACATTTTATCAATTTAACTTATGTGCCAATGTTACATGCAACATTAAGTGGCCCCAAGAATAATTACATTAAATACATAATGCAAGGTGTACAACACACCTTTTCCCAACAATTTGGTGGGTCATCACATTTTTGCTGGAAACTTTGGATTTTGTCTCTATTGGGTTCAGTTTTATTAGTTCAAAGAACCTTCAATTCAACTTTTTCTCTCTACTTTCATGGTTAGCAAGTTGTGTGATGCTCATATGTGCTGCAAAAGAGGATTTGGCAAGTTCAGGGGGCTATCTTCTATTGGAAACCATTCTGAATACCGATAACCAAAACGGGTCTTTGAATTCTGAACAAGCCCAGGAAAATCCATTGCTGAAGAGGTCAAATTTTTGCCAAAGCGGGGATCTTTGGCAGGATGACATTTTGGTTGTTGAATTCTCTTTTGTTCAAAGGTAGAAAAAGAACTATCGAAGAAAATGATTTGCCTCAAGTTTGTGAGGAAGAACTGACAGAAAATAGTTATTTGAAATTCACTGAAGAACTAGTTAGGCAAATACTAAAAAAACCCATCTGCCACTCCATCTGTTTTCTGGGCTCTTGCTTGCTGTCATTGGAAAAATCTGGCAACGACTAGAATCTATAATTTTCTCATAATACCCACTGTCTTGTAGACCACTTGTTTTAAATGCATTTATTGGATTTTCAGAAGGCAAACAATCATTCAAATATGAGGGGTATGCTTTAGTTGGAGCACTCTTTCTAGTCAAGCTATTAGAGTCTCTATCGCCTAAAAATATCCCACACGAGCCGTGCTAGTACGTGAAAAGTAGAGGGAATAGTATTAGAAGGGATGAGGTAGGAAGTTGAAGATTAAAAAGGGTCGGTTGGCTAATTATGCCACATTCGTCCAGAGAGGCGGGTGCTGTATGGATATCAAGACATATGGCCGACACAATTTCTAGAATATCATAGGGTTGGCTCGCTCGGCCGACCCTCCAAAACTAAACTTCAAATTATGTGCTGGAATGGGACCGTAACTTATTAGAACCTAGGCCTTGAGCTTGTAAACAGTTATGGAGTGAAGGAAAAATCATCTAAAATTTGTTGATAAATCTGTCTCATAATGAAAATTAATAGAAATAATCTGTACTTTACAATTTTTGAAAATTTTAATATCCGTACTTGTGTTCATAAATACTATTTGGGAACTATTCTTCTTTAAAAATTTAATATTTACATTTATATTTAAGAATCATTAATTGAGGTTAATGGTGTATATTTCATAATCATCATCCATGAATTAGGGAGAGGACCGATGTTCCAATAGTTGTTATAGCATTTGTTGACTTCAAAGTTATTAGTGTTATGATGATTACCCATAATTGAATGAAATGTATTCCTTAGATCAAAAAAGTAAAAAATCATGTGATGTCACATTGACACACCAATAAAACATGACTTAGTGCACAACTATTAGTCTCACTTTTTTTTTGGTTTTTTGGACACCTTAACAAAAAGCATGATGATGTGGCCCTAAAACCTTAGTTATAAGCAGGAGACTTGCCAAGTAAGTTGTTGTAAGTAGAAAGCAAAAAATCATGTGATGCCACATCAACGCACCAATAAAACATAACTTAGTGCACAACTATCGGTCTCACTTTTTTTGGGGTTTTCTTGGACACCTCAACAAGAAGCATGTAGATGTGGCATTGCATTTGATGATGTGACCCTAAAACCTTAGTTATAAGCAAAAGACTTGCCAAGTAAGCTGCTGTAAAAAAATAGGAGTGATTTGAATTTTTTCAAATAGGACTTTGAGAAGCGCGAAGTTAGAGTGCTCAACTACAGGATCCTCTCTCCTATTAGTGGAGACTAAAATAGTGTAGAGTTTAAATACTAGAATCATTAGTACCAATAGGATATCAATTATATTTATGAAATTTAATTTATTTTTTTTAAACTATCATTTGAAGCATAGTGTGTGACGCATCTTTCGAATTCAAAAAATGTTAAACCGTTTAAAAGTTATAGATGTTTTTCAATCAATCTATCAATTGGGATTTTACATAGTGCATGTAGAAAATCAATAATAATTACCTATTAAATTCAAAACAAAGCATATCTTATATTGGTATAATGTTATCAATTTGTTGAACAAACCCTTTTTGCTTCATCAAAATTGGATGAGAAAAAGTTGTTAACATGAAGGGTGAAATTCGAAAAATGCTTGCAACCCCTATAAACAAGTTGGAGATGTTGATTTTTCAGGTTGATCACCCCCAAGCCAAATATTGAAGCAATAACGAAGAAAAATGAATATCCATGATTTTCGATAGAAATAGATATCCGTTTTATTAAAGAAAAATCGAATATCTGATAAGAAATGAATATTTGTTTATTAAAAGTAGAAATATGAATATATAAAAATCAATATATATTAAAATTTAAGATGTTATAATATTTTTATATATTTTATATTAGTATATATAATATATTAATATATATAATATAATTTATTCATATAATATATTAATATTATAATAATAGTTATATTTAATAAATATTAATATATAAATTAATATATTATATATAATATATATTTTTTATTCGTGAGAGAAATTATATTAGATATTAAAAAAAAGTACAATTCGTCTGCACAACAAGGAAAATATTCATAATGCTTCCCAAACCCTTAATTATCCCTCAAAATTGCAGAGCCAAGCTGCCTAGACAATCTACCAAGCTTCGATAAGACCAACCACAGCCAAATGCCAGCAGCAAAACAAAACTTAAACTGAAACTACTGAACTATTTACAGACACAAACCACTAAACCCACCCATACATACCACCCCACAAGAATGCCACACCTAACCCACAGAACCTGGCTAAAAGCCATTCAATTTGGAAAATTGATCAAATTCCATCATCCAGTCCAAGCCTTCCACCGTCTCCAGCCCAAGCATCTTCTTTAGGAAGCTAACACCATATGCCGCAATCTGGTGATGGTGAACCAAAGCCATGCCTTTGAGCTCTAGCAGTAAAGGGTACACATGAATGACCTCACCCACCACCTTAACCAATGGAAAATCATGGGCCCAAGGCACACCCCGACCCAGGAATGCAGATTTCAGCACCTCATCCAAACCTCCCAGAATGTCACTTTCAAACAACTTGCAGATGATTTCCTTTGCTTCACCCTTTGGAGTTCTCACGTCCAGTATTAACTCAAGAAAATGGGACACAATATGTGTGTTCACCCTAAAGCTCTTGCGATTCATCAGAAAATCTTTACCCAGTATCATTTTGATAGCCACCACCACATGAGGGTTGATCCTCAGAAGAATTTGTTTCCATCGTTGGTTGGTTATGTGTTTGAAAGTCGTTTGGCTCACCTTGCAGTAGAGTTGTATGGGAGTATCATGACCAATGCTGACCATGGCCTCAGCTGAAACCTCCACAATAAATTTGGAGTGTTCTGCCATAGCTGAATACAGAGCAAATTGATAAAAAGGTGAAGGAGACAATGAATGAAATGAAAAGCTCGGCCAGATGGTTTAGTGAAAAGATTTCACTCGAGTTTATTACTTTGTGCATCAACCAACGTGCTCAACCGGAGAGCCTACCCACCGTCCATCTATCTCTAAGTTGACTGCCTATCCGCCATCCATTCCCAACTAGGGTTATGAACTTGATAAGCCCAAATCATCGGGCAATATATCATGATTACCAAGGCCGCCAACCCAAGTCACGCCAATCAATAAGCTCTTTCCATTAACTTCCCTCAAGTAGTCGTAGGGAAAACTGGCCCACCACGGGTTCCCCATGATTGAGTACTCCACATACGCCACTAT